>QLNU02015270.1:84484751-84510576 GCA_006491805.2 Dysdera silvatica
GGGGAAAATAAGCGCAACAGCAGCTCCCTCCCCAAAAGTGCTTACGTACTTGAATCTCCCGAAGTGGAAGTTGATTGTAGATAGAATTTGTTTTAAATAGGTTGAAATTTGTTTTAAATAGGTTGAAATCCGTTTTAAACTGATCGAAATTTGCTTCAAATAGATTGAAATTTGTTTTAAATGGATTTAAATTTGCTTCAACTACATTGAAATTTGTTTTAAATATTGCAAATTGGTTGGAATTTTATTACAATTTGATTGAAAGTCAATTGAAAATTCATTGAAGTTTCATTAGAAAATTACAGTTACAACAAAATGCAAAAAGTTTCACCATTCATAACAGAATTAGCTTTTTTTCTTTCTTTTTTTTTTAGATATGCTGAAAAATATTGTTAATTTTAAGACACAGGGACTTCTAAAAAAAGTGACCATATAGGCGGCTCAACCTAATATTAAAATCTACCTTCTGTACTTGTGTAAAAAGTTGTATATAATTTCATGCACATACACACAAATCTTTTGGAATACGTTTGACTCTAAGCAGGGATTTCTATTCAATAAAACTTAATTATTATTACGTTTTTAAAATTAAATTCAGCGCTAGGAAAAAAGAACGTAAAATAAAATTAAATGCGGATGTTCATGCAATTTATGACGTCACTGAGAATGTCGTAGCTAGTGATAGATTATTGGTGCTAAGATTTCAACTTAATAGAAAACTAACTTATAGAAATAGAATAAAATAACTTAAGCCATAAGGCTGGCAAACAGTATACTCATTTGTTATTAAATAAGTATAATGAGGACAGAGAGGTGAAGAATTTTTCCTGCGGCGTTTTCATGCCTTGGCCTGGTGGCCCTATTTTAAAATTCAAAACTCTTCATAGGGAAAATAAATGTTTACTCAAATTTTGCGCATTTTTACATAAACATGATTGAATATTATACATCGGTATATCTACAAATAGCTCAATGAGGAAAGTGGGGCAAAAGCATGGGGTAACTGTTGCCGTGCCCCGTCTTGGCTACAGTCCTGTACACACGTATCTACATACACAAATACACATGAACATATAGTATTCAAATGATCCCTACCTAACTTATATCTGAAGTCCTAAAAATACAGGTGGAAAAGAAAACCCAAAATAGAGCGTAAAATTTCACACTTCCTGTCATTATATCATTTATCATTATAGTTAGGGGGCCCTTTATCAAGGGGCCCCATCTCTAGGTTGCTCATTTGGTCCATGATTGTGTGTTTATGCTGATGATATTTGCACAGGGCCCCGATGATGATAAGTTCGATAAGAGATATCCATCTGGAAAGGAAGGCAGGAGCCCGTAATCGTGAAAACCCAAAATTGTGGCTAGCATTAAACGAAATTGATGCGTGAGTGTTAAAGTATATATACTTTGTACGAATTACGTCAAAATTATTGTCCCTACAGGTGGCATCTTCTCCAGTGTTACCTCCCGAAAATAGGGATATTATGGTGCGAAAAACCCTATTTTTCCCCTCGATAAAAAATGAACTGAAATCTACAAAGTAATTGACAACTTTCACACGTCGTTCCTTTGCCATTTTCCCGAATTACGGCACAAAATACGATAGACGGAGAATGCGAAATGTCCGATATATGTAATTTCAGACATTAATGGAACATAAGATAGAAAATACAGGCTGCAATTTAATTTCATTTATTCATTAATTCCAAGAGGAACATTAAAGCTCATAAAATTCAATGCCTTCTGCCCACTAAATTAAAAATTATGGAAAAATGAAATGGCGACTAAACCTTTGCTATCTTATGTCAGCAAAGCACGCAATCTAGAGGAATGGCATATGACTTTGATTTGTATATATGTGTTCATGTGCTTACAGGAGGGGCTTGCAAATTTTTGTCTTTTCATGGCATACGTGTTTTTGTTACGGATTGGGAATTTTTGTGGGGACTTCAAAACGTGGTTTAGGGAGTTTTCCTGAACTTAAAATAATATTTGCATACACAGCAGAATCCCGATTAGGGAGAACTCAAGTATTACGTAAGCAATATTTCAGCCGTTTTATACCCACTCTCCACCCCTGGTAAGCAAAAATTAACATCGGCTAACATAGGAAAATAATCATAAAAGCAACCCCCACAAATGTGCTTACGTAATACTTGAACTGTCCCTTATGCAAACTCTGATTGTCAGGTGTTGCTGTTTATTACTCCACAAGGAGTTGAATGGTAGTGAAACGGTATTAAGGCATGTATGCAATCAGGGTTTAAGCTGGCTCAAAACATGCTGTCGCAAAAATGCTAAAATGGGAAAATAATTTGTAGCCAAATGCTAAAAAATATTAGTTGCTTTCGTTGCTCCAAGAACCCTATCCATGAAATTATTTATATCAACGATGCTTAACAGGTGCTGTTAAGAATTTTGAAGAGGAAACAAAAAGGAACAAGAAAAGATCGCTGAAGTGCAAAACGGATATTCTGGAATCGAGAAATCCTGTTTTCAGAGAATAAACTGTGGTTAAAAATGCCTGTCGCATTTTCGCGATGGGCAATAATTTTTTCTTCGCATTTTCGAGCAACTCGTCGCATTTTGCGAAAAATGCGACTGCAGCTTAAACCCTGGAAGCAATAATTATAAGTGTGTAAAGCAACAAAGGCTACATTTTTCTTTTCGAAACACATGCAAGGTATTTCCGAGAAAGAGGTAAAAACAGACAAGAAATAGTGAATACCGATCTCAAGTTGCATACATAGTACAAAATGCACATATTACAACATGCACACGTATTAATAACAAGTAATATTATGGGTATATCATGATGTCTCATTATGGTATGCATCCAGGCCTGTAACGAAACCAGGGGCAGCAGGGGCGCGGTCCCAGTGGCCCCATGCTTATGCCCTACTTACCCCATCCCGCTATATACAAACAATAGTGGCAAAATGGTAAGATTTTGAAAATACTTAAAAATTAATAATACATGACTGTTTTATATACACTTGTGTAACAATTTCATATAATTTTTCCTTTCCTATCCAATTCCCCCCCCTCCATAAAATTTTAAATATAAACCTTGATATATACTAATATTAAAGTAATCGTAGTTTCAACAAACTACAAAAAAAAAAAAATCAGAGGAATGTCAATTTTATTTGTGTTTCTAGTGAAAATGTCTAAATTCTGTACAACTCCTGTCACTTTACACTCATGAGTTGCGCTCCTCAGTTGTTCTTTCATTCTGGTTCATTATTTATTATTATCATTCATTATTATCATTGGTTCTATGCTTTTAGATCGAATAGCTGAGATGGATGAATGGATGCATCTTTGATACACACACATGTATCGAAGTATTCGCAAGAACTGTACACGCCATCTGCCAAACTTTTGTCGCCAAATTTGGCGAGCCCAGTATACAGACCTGTAGCCAGGATGAAGGGGCAACTGGGACAAAGCAAAGGGCATATGGAGCATGAGGCACCGGAGGATTGTTTTATATACATACAGATAGCCTGATAGGGCAACTGGAGTACAAGAATGGGGCAATTGGGGCCAGGCTCCTGCCGGGCCCCGGCATTGGTTACAGGTCTACCATTATACATGTAAATTGTTTGTGTTTTACTGCGCAATAATATACGATCTTCACATAGACCCAAATCTTTGGCGCTTATTCAATTTCATCCTTGAACTACTGATCACAGAAGCAACTGCAAACGACACTGAAGCGAGAATTGAAAGAAAGCTTTTCCAAAGAGCAGTGCTGCTTCTGTCCTGCTATATGTTTGCATTACACGCATTGGTGGTTGGTTAGGCAAAATAAATTTAGGGTTTAGAATGTCGATTTCAAAGAACTGCGTGCCAGTTGCCATTCTGGAGTTATGCCTCTTTCATGTTTCCGTTGCTAGGGCTGTTGTTTTCGCACCTGCATGGCGAATCCTTCACCTTTTAGCAGTTGAAGTGCCATTTTTAGTGCTTGATACCAGATAGAAGCTGTAATTTTGAAGGGTTTTGTGTCCACGTTATACGAAAATGATAGCTTTCTGCATTTTTTTTTTGCGATACTAAGGAATACTGTCACTTATAAAGCCTTCTCACATCTAAATCATATAATTGTGATGTTTTTTTCTTCTGAATTTACTTTTTTTTTCCTTTACTTAATTGAAGATTGAGGACAAAATCTTCAGCAAAGGCAGAGTTCAAGTATTACGTAAGCACTTTTGGAAGAGGTGTTTGTTGCTATTGTGCTTATTTCCCTATGTTAGACCATCTTAATTTTTGTTTACCCGGAGGGGGTATAAAATGGTTAACAAAATATTGCTTACGTAATACTTGAACGCTTCCAAATCAAGTTGATGATAGACAATAATAAATACTAGTTAATTAATTTCTTAATTTTTTGTCTGAGAGATTCAAGTATTACGTAAACAATATTTTGGCTATTTTATACCCTTCCCTCCCTGGTAAGCAAAGGTTAACATTGGCTACCGTAGGAAAACAAGCAAAACAACAACCACCTCCCAACAAAGGTGCTTACGTAATACTTGAACTCTTCCTATCGCAAAGAAATGCGTTTATGAAATTTTAAGCAGTTCAAAAGGCAGTCATTGCAGAAGTTTTAAATATTCGAAGATAGAAAAATCTGATAATTAAATTGGTTTTGCGTATGTGTGTGTGTGTGGAAATTTTTAAATAAAAGTTAGAATTACAATAGATTTAACGAATGATATATATGTGTGTGAGTGCTTAAGAAATTTTAAACACATTGTATAACAGTGATGAAAATGATTTTTTTAAATATTATATAAAATAATTTGCGCGGATAATTTCTTAGAAAGAAAAGTATTTAAACTTCCTATCCTTCTCACCCTTATTCCAAGCCTATCGTCAAAAACGGTTAAAATTAAAATTAAATTAAATTTCAAGTTCATGCGCATGCACACAGGAGAGATGAGTTCGAGCTCATTTTTTGAGGCTCGAGCCCGAACCCGAAGCTTCAAATATCATTTCAACCCCTTGATGTACGATTTAAATTGGGGGAAAAAAAATGCCAAACTAAATTATTTAATTTCCTTCAAATTTTTACATACACGCATTTCTACAATTCTCAAAAAGAATTACATAGTTTTATTTCTGGGATGATTTCGATGTAGAAAAGTCAGTTTTAGCTTCAGTGCATAGGCGGATTTAGGGGAGGGGCCCGGGGACCCTTCCTCTAGTCAATTGTAATTTTATATCATTATCCTCTCTTTTGCCATTTATCAATTGAATTTAAAAAAAAAGTAGATAGATAGATAGATAATGTAACTAATTAATTAAAATAATAAATACAATATATATATATTCAGACACTATTATGTTGATGATTATGATACGGAGGAAGAGAAATTGCCCTCCCTTTTTAAAAGTCTGTATCCGCCCATACAGCTTCAAACGTGTGTATAAAAATGCAAGTGCAAAATTTCGGTTACATAAAGATACCGAAGCTATCAAAATTGGTAAAGGTGTGAGGCAGGGAGATACCATTTCTCCAAAACTTTTTACTTCAGCTTTACAGATGATTTTTCAGCAGATAAATTGGAATAACAGGGGAATAAAAATAAATGGTGAATATTTAAATCATTTGCGGTTTGCTGATGACATTGTTATTTTTTCAACGAACCCATCAGAACTCCAAGACATGGTACAGGAGCTCTCAACTAGAAGTAAAGAAGTTGGACTCAAGATGAACCTACAAAAAACTAAGATCATGTTCAATAATTTCGTAGAGGAAACAAAAATACAAGTTGACAACATTGAGCTAGAAATTGCTGATTCATATATTTACCTTGGCCAGCTGATTTCAATGGATGGCAACATTATGAAAGAACTCAACAGACGTATTAAACTTGGCTGGAGTGCATTTGGAAGAAACAGTTTTATCCTGAAGGGGAAATTGCCTTTGTGTCTAAAAAGAAAGGTCTTCAACCAGTGTGTATTGCCAGTCCTCTCTTATGGATCAGAGACATGGAGTCTAACAGTTGGAGCAATACGAAAGTTACAGACAACGCAAAGGAGCATGGAGAGGTGCATGCTTGGAATAACTAGGAGAGATCGAAAAAGAAACACTTGGGTGAGAGAGCAAACTAGAGTAGAGGACATCATTGTTAAAGTAAAAGGGCTGAAATGGCGATGGGCTGGGCATATTGCAAGAAGAACTGATCAACGATGGACAACAGAAATTCTGAACTGGATTCCAAGAGACCACCGAAGACCTAGAAAACGTCCTCAAACTAGATGGGTGGATGAAATAAGAAAACAGGTTGGGGTGACGTGGAAGCGAATTGCTCAGGATAGACTTGTGTGGAAAGCATTTGGAGAGACCTTCATCCAGCAGTGGATAGATAATGGTTGAATATGATGATGATGATGATGATGATCCGCTCCATGCGTCAGTGCGTGGTATCCGTCTAAGGAGCTCATAGGCCCGAATTCTCTCTCTATATATATATAGCTCCATATATAACTAAATATAGATCCCGTCTCTTCTCTAATACATAGTCATTACTGTCTTGCCTGTTTAATCGATGGCTACCAGTGGTCAAGTTTGGCAAAATAAAAGGTGGCAACACTAGGGTGGTCCACGATAAAATGGCAAAAATTCATTGTTAAAGAACTCATGAGGCATGTTGGTAATTTAGTTCATTTTCTGCTAAAAACCATCTGTGTGAAAATTTAAGTCGACATTAGAATATTTGGAAGTCACTCAAGATTATCAAAGAATCGTGACCTGTTCATTGTAATATTTCATTATATAAGAATCACTCGTTTTGTAAAATGCACCCACTGTAACCAAATGTTATGTTTTGAATATTTTTTCGTTCAATGCCATTTTCATAGTAGCCTTGTTTAATTTTTTTCAACTAATTCTGCAAAAAACAGATCCATGTTTCAATCTTTACTTTCCATTTTCACATTGTATGCACATTATACAAATTTTTAAAATTTTGTGGTATTATTTTTTATAAATAGAGAAAGTGCACTTGAAGTTTAATTTATCTAAAATGATAATTCTGCTTGCTTTCACAAAAAGCATGTATCTTGTTTCAAAACTTTATGTATCAAAAAGCAAACAATTTTTGAAATGATAATAAAAGCATCGCCAATTCTTATAAATATTTCACCAAACCGCTGAATCTTGGCCAATTTTGAAAACCTCATTCTTTAATTAAAAATTAATATATGGATTTCACTGACAAAGGACTTCGGATTCGTAATTAGGGGTCTAAAATCTATAAATTGCAATATGTCTCAATTCTCAGTTAGAACTTATACTAAAGGTAGTTCCCTTGTGAGACTGAACTTACAGACTACTCAAAAGCAAAGGAATATAAAGTATACACGTAACTATTTGCCGCAATTCTGAATTGCATTTTTACAATAATTCCAGGTTTCTAAAACCAGCCGTCATTTTAAAATGTTCTCAGACAGATGTTGATAATCCAATGGAAGTGAACATTTATTTTGGCAAAAGTTACAGGGAAAAAAAAAAAAGGACTTTGTCAAATTATAAACAGCACATAAATAAAAAATGACTTCACTATTTTTTCCTAGTATTGGGAAATAAATTTTCATATATTGAGAATTTTAAGCAAAATCAACTGGACATGGCTGATATATTCCAAATACTGTCAACACCTATAATTTCAGATAGGTGTTTTAATATTTGGTGAATTCGTTGATGCATACGAGTAGATCGATATTATAAACCTGTACAACGTTACAAATATTTTTTTTGTATGTTGCAATCACTGGCGTACGCAGGGGGTGTTGATGGGGGTTGTAACCCCCCATTGCAATGAAATTTTGTATATTTAACATAGGAATATGAGACCCGTAGTTCTGTGCACTCCCCACTGAGCCTATAACCCCCCTTATGAACTTTCTGCGTACACCTATGGTTGCAATTGACCTTTTCAATTATATTTAACGATAAATTTATATTTACAATTATATTTCACGGTAGTCTACCCTATTACAGTTATACGCCCTGAAATAGACAAAATATAATTGATTCTTGCCCTTGTAGAGTAGAAACTCCTTAACGGTCACTCCTGGACAGTGGGCACTTCTATTTAACGGACACTTTTCCAATTATGCTAAACCATTTTCTCCCATATGAGTATTTCTATGGGGTGAGCTGAGAAAAATTGCCTCCGTCTCAAGACTGTCAGAGATTTTAGTGAATGTACACGATTCTAAAATATTACATAAATAATTGATATTAAGCTATATTAGACAATATATAACAATTAATGATAAGCTATATTAGTAATGAGTACCTCATTTTAAGGTGTGACTGGCAAAACTTTTGAAAATAAATGAACAGCAGAATGGGGAAAATCAAATTTTTAAATGGCTAGGTGGGGGAGGCGCTCCAGCCCTCTCTTGCCCATATGGGCGCTCATAGCCTCTAATATGTATACTTTGTAAACCAATTTTATTCCAGTTATAGTTAGTAGTAATGTTTGTATGGGGATTAACCATTTACACAAATGCAACAATATATTTGAAGTGCACATGCAATTTTCACTCTGTCACATAGATGATCACCTTGGCACATACATGATAGCATGCTCAAATTTTTTCGTCAACAGCGCTTTAATTGTATGGGTTTAAGAAAAGTATTTTCCATAATTTTAGTTCCTCTTTCGACTGAAAAAAAAATCATCCTTCAAATCATTGTATATTTACAGAAATAAATTCACAAAGTATTGCACTTAACATGAACTTCCAAAAATTGTCGAATATGTAATAGTTACAAATTTAATTACCATATTGTTAATTATTCTAAAATATGTCTGCAACATTTTTTATACAGATGCAAGAGTGAAATTTTTAGAATAAAAAAAAATTAAGTTCGGCTAAATATTTAGTTTTATTACCTTTGAAATAATTATCTAGGGAAAATACGATTTACAAATGTCACATACCTGAACATGGAACGGCCCATTAAAAAAACCAGATTCATTAGGATCAAACATGCATGTATATTAGAAAATAGATAACTAATAATCAAAAGTTTATTAACCAAAAATCTATGTCTTCGTATTCGCTACCAAGCGTTTATAATAGGGTATCCATGCCGACAAGGATAATCTAAATGAATCTTCAATATGGGAATCGGTAAACGGGGAATTTTGATTTGCATTCGTTAATTTTAAATATAGAAAAGTCATTCACATCGACATGTGGATCCAAAACAAGAATAGACGTATTCACAGTAGTTTTTAATATTCGAATACCTTTCTAATTATCTTCTTCAAACCTCTAGCTTTTTAAATTTGATTAGATTGCAGAATTATATCATTTTCTAGTATAGTGGTTCACATATCAAAAACGTCAGAAAATTTTCCCGAATTACGTTTCAGATTTAAATCTTCTTTAAAAGAAAAACATGGATACTGAACAATATCTTCGATTGGCTCCGACTGTTTAATTTTCGCCTTTTAAGTTTTGACCGAATAATCGTTTTTTATTCATTATACTGATGATAAAAATATAAGTAAACAATTTTCTCTAGTATTTTTGTTATGTTGAATGATAAATCTGAAAACTCCCAAAAGCTGAAAGTAAAAAAGGAAAAAAAAAAAACCGAACTGGACTAAGAGAAGGGGGGATAGGAAAAGGGGGGTGTTGGAAAGCTACCCACTGGACCGCCGGAGGCGACGCTTTTTTTCCCCTTTTGGGTGGAGAATTCCCGGCAAACCGTACGTGGGTACAATCGCACTTGAGCACCCAACACGTAATCGACGGGCCTTGACCCCCTGAGCCCCTCTTATGCTACGCCACTGTCTAAACACATCCTTGAATACCATGGAAATGATTGTGTGTAGATCTACTCTAGAATAAAATGCGATGATTTCTTTGAAGTTTGAGATTTTAGAATGAAATGGATTTTTTTTCTACAATGGCCGCCTTTTACTGTCTGAAAGGTGATTGTTGTGAAGGCTTCTCGATCAATGTATTTAATTTATTTACGTTTTATGGCACAAGGACATCTGAAGACCAAATCCTCGGAGAACGGATCATTAGAAAAATGGGAAACGTTTTTTGTCCTTTGGTTTCAGATATGGGTCTCCTCACGGTAGTCTACCCTATTACCGTTATGCGCCCTGTAATAGAGACAAAGTATAATTGATTCTTGCCCTTGTAGAGTAAAACCTCCTTAACGGGCACTCCTGGACAGCGGGCACTTCTATTTAACGGACACTTTTCCAATTCTATGTCCCAATGCTTATTGTCCTCTAACTTTCCCGAATAGTGGACGGATACTCAAGACCAAAGGTGTCCGCTATTCAGAGGTTTAATATATTTTTATTATTTTAGAAATGTTTGATCGCTTTGACAGGTGATCAAAACAAGAAGCCACTTAAAACCTTAGAATGTAACAGTGTTTGTATATAAATGTGTGGGACTAACGCTTTTATAATTCCTTAAACTTCCCATTGTATTTCCTTCGTATCAAGAAAGAAAGTCGTTCATTCATCTCTTTCTGAAACTGATTGGAAACTGACGCGTGAGTTACCACCTCCTCCTCCTTATTGAGCGTCTTCGTCGTCTATTTCGGGGTCATCATTTCTCATCGAATCGGTCTGGGTGTAATGCTGCTTGCTACAAGGGTCACACACGCTATACAGGCGTCCATTTTTTTTTACCCACAAGTCCGTTCGAGCTGCAGATAATGTCTCACAAAAAACAAAAGACCAAAAATGGGAGGGTTTGATTCCGAGAAGTCAGCAGCAGCAGCAGGAGAGTACGCGAGCTTGCAGTCAGCAACTGATTAGGCGTTACTGGTCACGATGGCATAGACCCCAGTGTCAGAAAACATAAATCTTATCCCCGTAGCAGTCGATGATAAGAACCCAATGCTAAGCATCCTTATTTATATATATCTATGGCTCCAGGTCTTGCCCTCGCCACTGACAACCTGTGATTATGGTGTCCAGGGGCCGTCTGGATGATGCGTTAATGTAAACATCGTTGTCAGAGTGTTTAGCGGACCCCAGACTGACTGACTGATCGCCTCTTAGAGGCTCTTGATAAACTTGTCCTCGCGTATAATGACGAAAGGATCCCCAAGGGGCCCAAAACAATTCCCCTACGCAATTTTCCATCATGGAATACGATGGTGTCGAAATGCCCCAGAGTTATGTATCGGTTTATAAAAATTGGTGGAAAGGAAATTAGACGAAATCTTTTTCCCGATGAGAGGAACTGGATTCCATGATTCGCTGTGGCTCGTTATCAAAGACTCGGGCCCTGCGTTGGTGCGGTGCTAATGCGTTAGTCTAGCACGACATTAATTATCCCGGGTTGATTCGAGAGTTGATTCTCTAGGTCATGAATGGTTCATCTATGAAAAATTGTAGGTTCCAGCGAAGTATGACACTTGCTGTCCTTGCATCATAAATTTTTTTTTTTGGCAGAGTGCGCATGCGTTCGGAGAGTATAAAGTTAGGTTTATCATTTTAGAATCGCATTGAGTAAATTTATACGTTGCTGGTAATGGTACAATCAAACCTGGTTAGTGCGAACATGTTTTACGCAAATTACTTTTAACACGAATTGTTTCTCGACACCGTGTTAGCAACGAATAACTTAGTAATACGACCATGGATTCTTTCCGGATAGCGCGAAGTACTTTTAACGCGAACATCATTATGAAAGTTCACGTTAGCGAAGTTCGATTACATGGGCCTACACATATGCCTCTTTTAAAACAGTTCATATGTTTATAACAGTTTTATCTATATTCGTGTGTTTGGCTGGCAAAAAAACTGTTGAATGTAAAAAACAATGTACATTAAATCAACATAAAAAGAATGAAAAGATTTGCGTGACGATGATCCTGTAAAATTCACCAGGTGGGGCAGTATTATTTGTTTTCTTCTTTATTTAATTGAAACTGATGATTAAGCAAGAGATGTAACCATGACGGACATTTGCTCGTTCAGGAAAGTTACATTGACCGATTGCGTATTGGCATGTAATTGGCAAAACCGGAACAACACGAAAAAATTTTTTTTTTTACCACGTTGAGATCCATACTTGTTAATATGTTTTATCGTTTATGTTCACTTTTCTTTCTTGTATTGTGTTTACACATATGTCTGTAATCGTCCTTGCCTTTGTTTATGTACAAATGCCATTAATAGATTTGGCGCAGTGTAGCCCAGATGCTCTTGCGCCATAAAAATTCCAAACAAACAAACGTTAATAGATTATGAAAATAGAGGACACGAAGAAAAAAAAAATGGCTGCAAATGCAAAATGCAGTGAAGCTTCTCATCTTCGTCACCCTTATTCCGCGGTCACTCCTGAAAACGAGAAACATTTGTCTAAAACGATTGAAATTTAAATCTAAAATCATTTTTTCATTGTCCCCTATTTCATCGCTTACCTTCGAAACTGCAGTTTTTCCGGAGAACCATGTCTACTTGCCCTAAGAAAGTTTAGTGTAAACCCAAATAGAAGCTTGACCATCACGTCACAGGACTACCCAATCGGTCTTATGAGATAATACCACTGGCTTAACGATAAATATACACGTAACTTAACACATAGTCTGTCTGCAACGAGAACTTCTCCAGACGCTAAGTCTGCTCATGTACATTACTATGGAAACGAGTCCTAGTTCATTTTCAATAGGGAGGGGGTGGATGCTTTAAGAAATGCCTTCACATTGGCGCATTCCCTATTGAAAATGGGCTGAAGACTCGTTTCCATGGTAACAGACGGGCGCAATCTTAATAACGGGGGAGGGAAGGGAGTACCCGTGGAAGACATAGATCAGGATCTTCCCTGAAATTGACAAACTTAAAAATAATAATATGCTGTAACTGACGCACCTTTGGAGAACTATGGACAAATATTTTTTTACCTGAAAGTTAGATTCTTCTAGGGGGCATGCATCAAAATGTAAACATTGATTTGAACCACACTACATTTTAACAATCGTTTTCCTAAAAAAAAATTATATATTTTGCATCCAGATATAGAAGCTATTTCGCGGATAGTGTAATGTAGGTTGAAATTTACATTTCACAACATGAACGGGGTTTAAATCCAGAAAATGCAAGGACGTTTGTCTTCCAACCCCCACCCTCTCATATATTACAATTGCAATTTTGTACTACATTTTGAGCCTCACTAGGCAATTTAAGCTTTTCGTTTTCAAACCATATTTGAACGATGTCCTTTAAATATGTCGGCTAAATATATTGACGACCCCTGATCACAACCCAATATTAAAAAAAAAAACAAACGTTCCGTCAGGGAAATCCTTATTGATGGAAAAGCCCTCAGGTATTCAATTTAAAATTGTTTGTCTTGTAAATTATATGGCGCAAGGACAACAAGCGTTACGCTGCGTCGGGACGTAGAATTTTTCAAGGGATTTGGGCCCCTTATGTTCCAGGGAACGAACCCCCCCCCCAGATTATACAGTGAGTAGTTGGTACATAAGCTTTTTTTTGAGGGGTGCACCATCGGGGATCAAACCTGGGACCAACGGCGCGCTAGGCGAACGCGCCACAACAAGCTCAATTTAAAGGTGGTTAAAACGCTATGATATAGTCCGTTCGCGGAAAATTGACCGATGGTACCATTAGAATTCACGGGAGCTGACGTCACAAACGGGTTGGTTCATTGCAGTAGAAGGAACGGCGTCATTTAATAACTGGTTTTTCGCGCAGATAAGTGTGCGCAAAAAAACAGTTATGAAATGACGCCCTTTCCTCTACTGCAATGAACCAACTCGTTTATGACGTTAGCTCCCGTGAATTCTAATGGGACCAGTGATCAATTTTCTGCGAACGTATTATACATAGGCAGAAAGTTCTTAAGGCGATTATAGGCTCAATGGGGGTTACAGAGCTACAACTCATGTATTCCTATGTTAAATATACAAAATTTCATTGCAAGGGGGGTTACAACCCCATCAACACCACCTGCATACGCCAATGATAAGATACATTTACTTGTCCCTTGAGCCCGGATTACTAAATAAGCTGTTAAATCTGTGGTTTTACACTTGCAGAATTCGAGTTTCAATCGGTGGTGTAGCTAGCCTCAAGTTCCAGGGGGGGGGCGGATATAGATCCCAGCTTAATGCTCAGAACCTAGCATTCTTTTGTAGTTGTCAATTTCCTAGGGATGGCTCAATTTTTAGGCGGGCCCCTCCCCCCATCTAGTGACGCTACGTGTAGATTTTTTCCTTTATATATATATATATATATGAGCTGATTGATTGGCTATGGCTAAGCTTGTCAGTTTCAGCTGGTGTACGGAAGAGTCCTAGACAAGAACTTTGTAAGATTTCACAACCACCCAACCAAGAAAGCTCTAGATCTAGATCTAGCAAGAACAGAAGACACAAAGCAAAATCGAAATTCAGCATTGTTGCACAAAGTTTAAGATAACTGAGGAAATAAACATCGTTGCCGAAGACTTCATCTCATCCGAACAACACCTCCCTTGTCCTGAAAATTTCAAGAATCATTTTATTGACCAGGGTCGCCCCGGAGAAAAATGAATAGGAGTAAAAAATTTCACAGGATGATGTGTGACCTGACTTTTAAGCAGGTCTCTCCTCTGTGTACAAGCGTGGCCTGGGCAAGCGAGGCAGAAAAAAATAAGAGAATGCAAGTGACTAGGAAGAGAGAATTCACGCAGCACAATCCATCACAGGCGCCATTGGAGGTTGGCTCTAAGTGATAAACGATTGGTCCGTGCTCCGTCGTGTTCCCTGCTCCGCTCAGAAATATTTCAGACACGATTACAACGTATTTCTAGCGATAACAATTACAGGTCTCCAGAGATTGCGCGCTTGCTCTGCTCCTTTTTTTCTGATAAACCGGGCAACAGGTAACAGCTGTTCGTCCTGATGGAGAGATGAAAGTGCTTGTTAAATCATCAGATGGAAATCGACAAGATCAGTATATATCTCTTGCCAGTTTCAGCCGTAACTATGAAGGATTTTCGGAAATGAAATATTAATAAGAAGTATTCCATCTTAAATAGAAAAGGTATAGGGGAAAACTATTCTAATGAGACCACCTCTGATGCCATTACTTTTTAACTGATGTTGCATTAAATGCCAGAAGGCTTTTGCAAGCTTTCATTATACGGCTAATTGCTTACACGCCCCAATTATTCAATGTCCATGGTTTCAAGCTTAGCATACTGAGCTCCGATCCCCGCAAACTTAGACGTGCATCAGTGTATTATCAAAGCTTAACAATAGTGTTAAGCCGTCGATCCTATCTAGCTCATATGCAGGTCTTGACGTAAAATAAACAGTCATCTCCCTATTAGGAATTCAACGACGTGATGTATAGTTTATTACTCATTCCTCATCATTACTTACTTATTGCTTGTTAATTACTTGTAATTACTTAAGGAGCCGTCGTTAAATTACTCGAACTTATATGGTGATACGTATGGACAGGATCTTCGTCATTATATTTTTATCAATAATGACCACAGCCGATATATTACATTTTTATACCAGCCCTACAGATTTTCTTGACACCAGTTGCTTTAGTCCCTTCACGAAGTTTCAGGAAAGGGGCAGGGCAATTAATAACGATTAGATGCCGCCCCTTTTCCCTCCTTTTTTTACGAGATAAGCCCTCAAATAATCTCCTTTCGGGTAGAACATGCCTGGCATTTCCGAAAACATCGTTTTGCAAAATAGGTGTTTGGCTCCGAGCGGACGATGTACCGTCCGGCGGGGGGCCCCACGCATATTCTCGGCAGAAAGTAAGCTTAGGTCGACGCCAGAAAGTCTCCATGTTTTATTTTTTTCTTTGCTTTAGCTTCTCGTCTCACGAGTGGTCACCTCCTGACCGAAGCAAGTCAGTTTGTCATGAAGCGAGTGCATATCATGCTCTGACTTGTTGCCCTTTGGCAGGTATGAAAAGGAAGTACAAGTTATTTGCCCCCACACGTGGCATTTTTTTTTTTCTGATTGTACAAGTATTTTTCTTTGTTTAAAGCCCCTCATCTTCTTGTTCATTTTCACTCATATTCCGAGGGATTTGGGGGGAAAATCAGAGAAAAAAAACCCATAGTCAGGGCTGGCCCTATACCGATTTAACCTAAATAGCTGAACCGTGGATCGCACCTGAGAAAGGGTAATCAATATGTTTTTGAGAGAGATAATTTTTTTACTTCAAACTAGAAAACTAAAATCATTAAATTTGGATTAGCCCGAAAGATTACCTGCTTTGTAACAAAATCAATCAATAAAGAAACAGAATTTAAGTGCCACAATGCAAACTCAAATTTTATTGCTTCGCTTCTTTTTTCAGTTTTTTTTTTTTTTACCTAACCTCTTCGGAGTAGAACAACATGCCCAAAATTTCCATTTTACTTTTAAAGCTCCCAGCTTAAGATAAATGTATTTGTAGCTCCAAGGAAACCCCTCAGTACACCACCCATCACTAGCACCTCAAATGCTCATTCTTTCCATCATAAAATTATAAATATTTTTAAAATATTATAAATTGACACAAATTTTAAAAAATTACAACATAGGGGCAATCTAAAAATATAAACAGGAATCAAGGGGAAAGTATAGGCTATACTATACGTATATTCTGGGCTCGGGTACAAAGGTACAAAGGTGGGGGGCTCCCAGATTACGGAACCCAAATTGGGTTCCGTAACGTCTAGAGCCGGCACCGCTTATGCGAAATCTTTCGTGGGTGGGGTTAGGAAATTGCCGCTGCAAACGCTTTAGCAATTTATTTGATATACAGTGGCACATCGAAAATGTTTTTCGAGGAGATTTGAACGTCAATAAAATTTTAAAACGCTCTCTGAATGTCATTCTGTGCAGTATAAACCAGGGATTGGGAACCTTATGAGGTACTGAGCCAAGATAATAATGTAGTGTTATTTGGCGTGCCAGCAGAACCACTCATCAAAGTGTGTCATGTGCCACTCATCGAAGTTTTCCTTGTGTCACTCATCAAAGTGTGCCGTATGCCATTCATCAAATCGTGACTTTTGTATTACTCTCCGCTTATTAATACAATTTATGTAGAACTTTTGACATGTTCTTTATTCATTTAAAGTATTGCTTTGCTGGCGCAGTATAGCCCAGATGCTCTTGCGCCATAAAAAAGCCAAACAATCAATCAATTGCTTTTCTTGAAAATGGATGGCTAGATTGCAGACATCATGTGACTCTCCGAACCGCATATATATGTGTGTGTGTGTGTAGGTTTGAAAACTATTAAAAAATATTTTACAATATGTACTCAGAACAAATTATACAAAAATAGTAAAGATTTTTGAATAGTGTTATCATTAAATATACCAATATCATACTAACATAATAAGTTTATAGTATAGTACCAAGTAGTTTACTCCCATCTCAATACCATTAACCAAAGCCCAATATGTACCCATTTTAAATGATGCAAATGGAGTTGTTATAAAACACAGCATTTATAACACTCCATTTAATATATAAATGAAGAATCAATAAATTTAGACAGATCATAGTTGGTCTGAATAAGAAAGAAGAATTGGACCTGCAATGTGTAGACATTGATTGGCGTTATGAGCCAATAATCATGGGTTAAAGAGTGTTTTAAGGATCCAACATTACCCATGCAATGCAGACATTATACAGGAAGACCTGTTTGTTTATAACCATCCATGTGGCAGAGATTAAAAACAAATTTGTTTTGAAAGAGACAAAAATAGAAAGAAATAGAAAGTCGTATATATATGTATTCAAAGCTACTTGAAAACTCAGAGCTACTACTCCCCCAAACTTTTTAAATTTCTACGTCGCTGTCCTTGATTGCCTTGAATACTGGGTTGACAACTGTTTACCAGACCCTTAATCGTTTCTTGAGAGGTCCTATGCGTTTTACCTGCAACAACTTTTTAGCTACTTTGCATGGTTCTTGTATTTGCAAAAACTGATCAGCAACTTTTATCAATTTTTAACGAAATGATTTTAATCTGAGCATTGTCGTACGTGGAGGGATTTATGGGGATTACAACTTCCTTATAAACCTGTAACGCTCCTTTATGATCATTCTGATTAAGCTAAGGGATTTAAGAGATATTTTAAGCGAGTCTGTTGATAGCAATATATTTTAAAATATTTATTCGATATATTGATTTTTTCAAAAGCATCTGGTTGTAATGAAATATATTTTTACTTTTACACTATTTAATACGGCCAATCTACTTATTATGGGGCTAAAGGAAGGCGCAAGAATATTCGGTACATGTGAACATCAACTTTGAGATTGCAAAATTATTTGGAGGGGGTGGAGGGGCTCAAGCACATATTATAGACATACGCACATTATAACACATGTAAAATTACAAATGATTAGGGGCACTGGCAGAGGGGTGATGATGGGGTTGTAACCCCATTTGAAACGAAATTTTGCATATTAATATAGGAATATGCATGAGCTGTAGTTCTGTAACCTCCTATTGAGCTTATAACTCCCCCTTATTAACTTTCTGCGTACGCCTATGGAGGGTTTGGTCTGACACAGTATGACTTTCGTTACACTTGTACCATCAAAAAATTATACCAATTTGAACAAATTGACAGATTCTTGAAGATAGTTCTTGAAGGAATTGACATATTCTTGATGAGAATTCTTGAAGAAATTGACATATTCTTGATGAGAATTCTTGAAGGAATTGACATATTCTTGATGAGAATTCTTGAAGTAATTGACGGATTCTTGAAAACAGTTCTTGAAGGAATGACAGATTCTTGGACAGTTCTTGAAGGAATTGACAGATTCTTGAAGACAGTTCTTGAAGGAATTGACAGATTCTTGAAGACACTTCTTGAAGGAATTGGCAGATTCTTGAAGACACTTCTTGAAGGAATTGACAGATTCTTGAAGACACTTCTTGAAGGAATTGACATATTCTTGAAGACACTTCTTGAAGGAATTGGCAGATTCTTGAAGACACTTCTTGAAGGAATTGACAGATTCTTGAAGAGAGTTCTTGAAGGAATTGACAGATGCACTTTCATACTAACTAAATTTAATTAGATTTCCTTTCACATACCATAAACTATCTACTGCTTTCTATAGTGTCTTTTAATTTATTTCACCAATGTATTGGATACAACAATATTGTTAATTTCTGAATGAGCGAACAATTCATTTAATTGAAGCTGAAACTCTTCACTCGTCTTTATTGTTATCATTTCGTTTTCAATATCCAAAACAACGGCATTTTAGTGGCATGTCTTTGACGAAGGATTGGGTTTTTTTTTTTTCAGATTTTGATTTTCGTGCCCGAATAATATGTTCGAGCGCATTCTGATTCTCTCTCCTCTTCCATTCAACATCAATTTCTAGAGTAAGGAAATTAAGCATTACCGAGTATTCGTCTCTTTCGTGAGTAAATTGCCATGTACATAATGTCCGAAATTATTTTTGACGTCTGTTTCAATTACTTGGCGGGCACGGCATTTATAAATGAGCCGGCCACGTGCCTGTGGTTATCACTTCATCTTAACTCGTTTATCTTCGTCAACAGTCATCAACAGAGACCATAGCATGACAAGACAGGACGCCATATTGGCTGCGAACGAAATTGACTACTTAGCGAATTAACAAAGCGACAACGAAGGAAATGTCTGTTTCATTGCGAAAGAAATTAACCACGCCCACAAGCTAATTTCTCAATGACAATTAGACCAAAATACTCTAATAATTATCATTCAAATCAATGGCATAGTAGTTCAAAACCCATGGGGGGGATCAAGTGGCTTTAAAGAAGATTATGTGATGCGGCCTTAGAGAAAATAATGTGTTTTGATATCCAATGGGGGACTTGAGCCTTCTGAGCCCACTTTTCTACACCAGTGATTAAATGAATTGCTTCATTTAATTTCATTCGTCTAGCCTTTTCATTGACAAATGGCGTGGTACTTATTGAACATGGCAAGACCAAAATGGAAACACTATATAGTTTAGATTTAGCCTACCATTACTATCAAAAATCTTATATGCGAAGAAAAGGACCATCGAGGTTTCATGTCTCATTAGTTTAGTCGGAACAAGGCATTCTGGTCCATGCGGAGGATGCTGGATTCAATTCCGAGCCGAATCAGTGTTTTTCCTTTTCTCATTTTTCTGATATAGATTAGTCAACATTGCTGCTTCGAATCCTTCTTCCATCCATCCATCTATTCATCCATCCATCTATTTATCTATCCATCCATCTATCTATCTATCCATCCATCCTTCCTTCCTGCCTGCCTGCCTGCCTGCCTGCTCGATCAAGTCAAACCGATATTGGGCCCCTAGAATATTAATGCATGGCTGCCAAATGTCTTGTATAAATCAGAACACCCCTATGCTTTTGAATGGGAAATGTTTCGGTTTATACACGGTGGTTGACATCTACGTTAATGACCGAAAGGTTAGAAAATAGTGTAGCATATATGTCGCTAATAATAATAATAATAATAAAAATATCGAAATTTTGTTTGCAAGTTTAACATATTCCAGTCCAGTACATATTTTAAATAGCGATTTTTTAATTTGTTTTAATAATGAAATGGTGTTTTTTTTGCTAATTAATTAGCAGGCAGGTTCTATAATTTGCGTCCGCTTGCAACATGGAATGAAAAATGCATGAAGCTTGGAAAAAATTGATGACAAGCTTCCTAAGGTGCGATTTCACGTTTGTAGGCGTATAAGGTCGATTTGTCATGTCTATTTCGCTTTGTACCACGCTGGCGTGCCTACCAGCTGGATGGCAAAACAGTATACTCTGGAATTACTCCACCCTAGAACGATAACGATCGGTCAAATACACCCTTTGCTTCCAGACTCTGTTACCTAGATGTCGCTTACTTTTAATATATTACGGCTGAAGTCTGTTGAAAAATTTATTTCCCAGTGGGGGAAACTGTCAGGAGTTGATAGCCGTGTTGGTTTCACTCGCCCAAACTGGAAGCCCTGGAACAGAGACATGTGAAAAAGAATAATCAGTGAATGAGTTAGATGAGAGAGAGGATAAGGAGATATGTTGCAACATTAACAAGAGGGGGGGGGGAAAGGGGCCGATAATGCCCTTGCAAGAGAAAGGGAAGAAAAGAAATGGAAAGCATAAGAAAGAAGACTCGAAAGAAAGTAGATAAAAAAGGACAGAAAATGAAAAATATATTACGTATATAACCGTATATAACGGGGAGTTAGGGTTCAGCGAAATTGCTTGCTATATTCTAGTGCTCGTTAAAACCGTTTTAGAACTAAAATTCCAAACTTAATGAATAATAAAAACTCTAGACATTACTCGACATTTGCTCGTTAAATCCAGGGTCCAAAAAAGTCTTGCTCGCTAAAAACGATTAAATTATACAGGGTATTGAATCATTATACTAATCAAGATCTATATCCTGCTCGCTAAATGCGGACATATTATAAGTGTGTTGCAAAAAAAGACAAAATGATGAAAATGAATTAAATAGAGAGAATAGAAAATATTAAAAAACGAAGACTTAAAAAAAGCGGTTAGAAACTAAAAGACACCAAAGAGAAAAAACAAAAGAAGAGAAGAACTAAGAAAGAAAGAATTAAAAGAAAGAACAGAAAAAAAGGTTAACCTTATTTTAGTAGAGAACTGAGCCGTGAATACGTCGTTCTGTGGATGTGCCTTTGTGAATAAATAAACAATAATATCACATAAACAATAACAACAAATAAACAATAGTAACACATAAGGGAGAGTTCAAGTATTACGTAAGCACCTTGGTAAGGGGGGTGCGCTTAGTCTTATTTTCCTATGTGAGCCGATGTTAAATTTTGCTTATTGGGTTGTGCGGGGTGGGGTTGAAATGACCAAAATATTACTCGCGTAATACTTGAAAACTTCTAAAGTATAATAACAAATAACCAATAATAACACATAAACAATGGTAATAAATAATAATAATAATAACAGCAAATAACCAATAACAACATATAAACAATGGTAACAAACAATAAAAACAAATAAACGATACGAACAGAACTATCCGCCTTATCTCGTACTGAGAGTAACTGGCAAAATTGAAACTTTTTTCCCCATATAGAGTTATAGATATATTAGATATTTCCCATATGGAGTCATAGGCATACTCAAAAAGTTCATAAAGGGGGTTATATGCTCAATGGGACGGTTATAGACTTGTAACTTCGTATATTCCTATGTAAAATATAAAAAATTTCACTGAAATGGGGGGTTACAATACCCCGTCATCACCACCCTGCGTACGCCAGTGCCTAAAGTATATCGATGGTGCAACGCACAAAGTTTAGAAGTGCAAAAATTGAACGTTCGAGAACAAGCAGTGCAAAAATTGAACGTTCGGGTACAAGCAGTGCAAAATTGAACGTTTGAGTACAAGCATTTAAGAAGCTTTTACCTGCAGATCGCATCAACACATTTTATTGAAAGTTTTTAACTGTAATAAAGCTTTATTACATTTAAAAACTTACTGCAAGATTCGTTGATTTGACATATAGGTGCAGTGCAACCTGGCTAAAGACCATTTTAAGAACTGTACCGCAATGGTCAACACAGACATGTGGTCGGTATACACGATAGACTTTGGTATGCTCATGACTAAGTCCCTACCAGTTCTCTCTTGGAAAAAGTGGCCATTTTACTCAGGTGGTCAATTTACCAAGGTGCTCATTTTACCAGGTTCCAATGTATTAACTTTGAAACAGAGTTTTATTGGGATTTCAATTTTTGCACTGACAACAACAAGACATTTTGCAATGACGAGAACAGGACATTTTGCAATGACGACAACAGGACATTTTGCAATGACGACAACAGGACATTTTGCAATGACGACAACATGACATTTTGCAATGACGACAACAGGACATTCATGATCCGCAACATTGACTTTTTCATTCCATTTAAAACCTTTGAAAAAGTGTAAAAGGTTTGGGGGTGGCAAGCAATGAATCAGAAATGAAATATTAATTCTAAGTTTAGGCGACACCTCCTTTTTTCTTGTTGGAAATAACTGTGGATGAAAAGTATAAATACATGCAATTAAGATATCCAATCTCCAATTTTATTTTAGGAGAGTCAAAAATTCATGGATGGCAAGTTATAAACCAGCTATAAAGTATTTGCGTATCACACTAGCCACTCCTTCCTATTTCTCATTATTTATTGGAATTAAATATTCGTCATCTACTGCTATTTATGATAGGGCAAGTTTTAGCGGGTTTAAATATATACCCGCTATTGCTTTTTCTGTCTGCTGGACCGGTGCGCCCTTTAAGAGGTCTCAGTCCGCCCCTGATGATACGTATAAATCAGTTCACATTCAAAGTACTTGGTATGAAAAACATGCATGGATTGAGTACTCGGTTAAGAACGAAGCAATATTTTGTTTTGTTGGCCGCCATTTCTCATTACAAAAAACAAAAAAAAATGCACTATTAGTAAACAAGAGGTGCTCAGACTGGAAACGAATATAAAAAAAAAGGGGCCGATGGAAAGAAGGGCACGAAAAAATGGCCTGAAAAAGGGCTGATGGAAAAAATGTCCGAGGAAAGAAGGGCCGACCACAGAGAAGGGTGACATTCACAAATTTCATAATTTTAATTGCAATTGAAATAACTGCAATGTTCACAGCTACCGCCCTCTTAAAACGATTATCATCAGGGACGTATCGAGGGGTGCCTTTATCTCGGATGCTACTAAAGTCACATCTACCAAATTTTATAGACAGATAGTACACATGAGTGTCTTTATACATGACAACATATCAGAGGCGTATCGAGAAATGCCGCAGCCCCTCATTATTTATCTCGGCTGCTATTGAAGCAATGTTTACCAAATTTTATAGACAGAGCACACATGAGTGCCTTTAACATGCAACCTATCAGGGGCATATCGAGGGGTGCTATAACCCCCTATTATCTATCTCGGCTGCTATTGAAGCCACGTCTACTAAATTCCATGTACATTTCTGTATCAAATCTTACTGATTTGTGTAGTTATATTTTCATGATAGCAATATGCAAATCGAGAGGGTTTGATAAGGATGATTTCCTTTGATGTATCAAATGATGTACCAACTAATTTCTATAGCTATTAAGAAATTTCATTTAATAATTATGCATTTCCTCAATTAGGAAATTAAAGACCTTTCTCATACTTCTGTTTCCATAACTATTTTTCTATTGGCTATTTTAACCAACTCATTTTTCCGCTTATCATTATTACCTAAACAGTATATTATACACTTTCGTTATTAAATGTTCTATTTTTAATTTCCGTAAATCAATTTTTTTAACCTATTTTTTTCTATAATGAAGAAAATACGCGAGAAAGATACAGACATGAACATAAACATTCACATGGATCGTGCAAATGCTTAGGTTAATGTATTCAGAATGCAGTTAAACCTGTGTAAATCAATATAAGGGCTATATGAAATATTTCTTTATTTCAGCCTCGGCTGAACGGAGTTCTTCCACTACGAAGCGTATTAAAACATGCCTACAAGCAAACATGGCTGGGAAATGCCTTCGTAACTTAGCCGTTATATCCACACAGCGTGAACTCAGCAATGCCCTCGTGATTGATCCCAACACAGTAATTGACAAGTCTAAACCTAAATAGGACAATGACTTTAGTTTTCGTTGTAAATATTCATTAAATGAAGAAATATGTTGAAAGAAATAGCGAAAATAGAGATAAAGAGGATAATAAATAGTAGAGAATAGAGAGATAATAGGATAGTAGAGATTGAAGAAAAAACAGAAATAGAGATAAAATTGCGAAGAAATATGAGAAAGTATTAAATGTAAGTATTCATCTTTTCATCATTTCAGAGCTCAAATTAGCTTTGCTGAAATATCAAAATACAAGTTGATTATGAAGCGTGGTATTTTTAAATTAAATTAGGTATTGTATAGTAGACTTCGGAGTATAACCATGAGATATATGGTGTAATTCAAATATGTATTTAAGTATTTGTTTATGTAAAATAAATACCGAAAACTATTATGCATGTTAAAATAACATACGTTTTCTATCGGAGTGTTTCTCAATTGTCCCAGAGATAGGTTCGTTATTCTCAGCTTTTCGTTCTTAAAAGGTGTCCGTTAATGGAAGTTTTATTTTATATTTGTTAAAGCTAATGTACGAAAATGCCGCCCCCCACCTCTTCCGTGGCACCCACTATGGACAGCTCCCACATTTAGCACGCCACTGGGAAGAACCCTCCCTTCCCCAGTTACCCCAGTGAATGCCCACCCATAAAGAAATTCTGAAACCTCCCCTGTGCTTAAGTGCAATGACACACACATTTATTCTTTATTAAGTTCATCAATTAAATATAATAAATATGAAAATATTTGTGTTCGTCGTTTAACAATTGAATACTCGAAAAAAAAGGTTGTTTTTCTGATAATAGCAGACCACCGTTCGAACAAATTTAAAACTCAACCTTACAACTGTGATTATTTGAGAATTTTTCTTCTATAGTTTATAAGCTTTTGAGAAAATTCTAAAATAAATGTAAGGATAAAAATAAGTGATTTTTATTAGAAAGGGTGTTCACCGCGTTGATTTTAAACCGTACATAACTTGGGCATTGATAACCACTTACATCCAATTTCCTAAAATAAATACTGACATAGTCTTACATTATTTGCTTGTTAAAGGAGTGAAATAATTTAATTTACTAAACTTTGTAAATACGCACCTCACAGAAAATTACGAAATCGGGCGCAGTGTTCCTGGCAGATCACTT
>QLNU02015270.1:84516217-84541406 GCA_006491805.2 Dysdera silvatica
GGATATTCGTTGAGGGAAAAAAAAAATATATTACACAATTTAAGTAATTTAAATAATTAGGAGGGGGTATGTGCTCCACTCTACCCCTCACTTCTAATGTTAGTTAAATCACAACGGTTGATAAATTATAAAAAAAAATATATATAATAACAATGAGGTATAATATAGGCAGTCCTTCTCCTATATCTCATACTATCTATCGTTTATAAAAACGTTTCTCAAATTCTTTTAGTCATGGAAACACTTCGCGTGACAATATGTTCACAAAATGTTTGATTTATTTGCTCATTTATTTTCATTAATTGGCATTTTTTACAGAATACAAGTTGACAAACTCTTGTTTATAGAATCAATTCATGATCTAATAATTATACTGTAAATAACTAACTAACTAAATAAATAAAAATAAATAAATAGATAGATAGATAGATAGATAGATAGATAGATAGATAGATAGATAGATAGATAGATGGATGGATGGATGGACGGACGGACAGACAGACAGACAGATTCCAAAATAAAAATAAAATTCGATCAATCAATCAATCCATTTTGACCACCTTTCATTTCTCGGTTACTTTTAAACTACTTTAAAGATTTCAGTAGAGCCAGAATTCTAAGATATGTATTATGCGGAAATATTTCCTTCCTCTACTTGTACAAAATAAATTGATGGTTTCCTATAAAAACTAAATATCTTCGATTTTATACAGCGATGATAATGACATGGCGTTGATGTTTCCACTTCGTCCTGTCTTAAACATCAGTGAACGATACTCCCAAATGTTCCATACAATGTAAAGCTCTCCATATTGTAAGATATTATTACCCTTCACAGGGATAACACAATTGCCAAATAATGATCAACACACAAAGCCACCAGGCCAATTTTTTGTAAGTTTTCTCTTCATATTCTTGAGATCGTTTCCTCCTTCAATTCTTTGAAAATGATCTTCTTTTATTAGTTTTCTTTATTCGTCTTTTTCTTTCTTTCTCTCTCACTCTCTCACTAGAGAGAGAGAATTTTCTTTTGAAAATGTTTCGAAGAAAACACTTCCAATTAAACATTATCGATCTTCGAAAATTAAAAACCTATTAGGTTCTCCAATGCAATTTTGCAGATTTTGGGGTTGTACTTAATATTAATGTTGTAATTTTGATAATTTGCCATTTTTACCTTTCAAACATCTGGATTCACCTGAGGGTAACAACAAATAACCAAACTTAGTTGTATATTAATGTGCATGCATGTATGTATGTATGTATGTATGTATGTATGTATGTATGTATGTATGTATGTATGTATGTGTGTGTGTGCATGCGTGTGTGTGTGTCTGTCTCTCTCTCTCTCTCTGTGTGTGAGTGTATGTATGTATGTATGTATGTATGTATGTATGTATGTATGTATGCATGCATGCATGTATGTATGTATGTATGTATGTATGTATGTATGTATGTATGTATGTATGTATGTATGTATGTATGTATGTATGTATATGTATGTATACATGTATGTATGTATGTATGTATGTATGTATGCATGTATGTATGTATGTATGTGTGCGTGTGTGCGCGCGCACATGCACGCGCGCACGCGCACACACACACACACATACATACATACATACATACATACATACATACATACATATTGGCGCAGTATAGCCCAGATGCTCTTGCGCCATAAAAAAGCCAAACAATCAATCAATCAATCAATCAATACATACATACACACACACACACGCATGCAGGGAGGGATCGATCGATCGATATAATCGATGGACAGACGGATAGATGAGAATGAATGAATGAATGAATGAATGAATGAATGAATGAATGAATGAATGAATATTTTGCTTTCTTTTCTGCTGCTTATTTAAATCGATGGAAGTAAGAGCAGTCCTGTAAACAATTGCATTGGGGTGGCGTAAGACGTGGGGTGTGGTAATGGGAGGGGGGTTCCCCCCAAGTTGAACTAATATCAGAACAGCGAACCCATCTCATATCTTACTTTGACGTCGTTTCAACAACTGTTCTCAAAAATAACAACGTCAGAGAAAGGAATAAGAAAAAGGTTAGTAAAAACAGACTTTCCCTTTTTTCCCGAACTGACAGACTACGCGAAACGTTGCTTTCATACCTCGACGAAGTGGCGCCCGCCTGAAACGTTTTTTCAACGGTCGATTCCCGCAGTGTCGGCGGCAAAGATGAGCATTTTCTTCATTGGTTTCCACCGAAATGCCCGGGTCAAAGGTGGCCGCCTCATCAGGGGGTCTCCAATTAACATTGCCAGGCTTAATTAGTACAGATAAAGTCGGTTTCTTTGCTCTATTTGTGCCGAAAGCAGCCGTTTTACTAATAAGAAAAAAGCCTTGGAGATAAAACTGTTAACCGCGCAAAAAAAAAAAGAAAAAAATTAACTTTTTTGACTGTCACATTAAGATTTGAGAAAGATGAGAAAATGGACGTCTGTAATTGACTTGAGGAATAGATATAGGCAGAGCATGATGAGTGAAAGAGTAGTTTAAGTATGTAATAAATAGAACAAAGACACACATTGATTTAATAATATTCAAAGAAGACGTTAGCTTAGGAAATATAACGAAATAAAGACCTTAAAAATAGAAATTGATCAATCTGTAAAAAAAGGCAAAAAGTTTGAAAGTTTTGAGAGTACTCAGATAAAAGACACTTACTCCAAATGGTTTTGATTACTCGCGATTGAAATTGATTTGCAATACGTTATCAAGATAACAACTCACGGAATTGATTTAAAAATATCTACGATTGCTTAACTCGATTCGTGATAACATCGACTGAATTGATTCATTATAAAATGATTGAACTAATTCATTATGAAATGATCGAACTGATCATTATGAAATGATTGAGCTGATTCATGATAGAATTGATTAATCTATTTCATAACAAAATAATACAAAGTTTTACAAGGAGATTCCCTAAAATCAATTATTTCAACATTGATGTGAGTAAGATTTGAAAGAAGACGTTTTGAGAGTCAGTTACTGCCTTTGTCAAGTGAAGGCAGAATCCCTTCTTCCTTCGCTTGATTTTGCCTTCGGTTAACAAAAAGATTTTGACGCTCAAAACGTCGTGTTTTAAACTTTACGCCAGTGTTGAAATAACTGTTGTTATAAACTAATTCATGATTAAAGTGATTGAATTAATTAATGGTGAAATTGATTCATGACGAAATTGACTGATTAAACAGAGTTATGAATGAAATTGTTTATTTGAATTCCTTCATGCTGAATTTGATTGAACTGACCCATAATTGAATTCATTTAACAGAAAGTAAGTAGATACTGGTATAAAAACAATTTGAAAACATATATTGCAATATTTTATATCCTTAATTATATAATAATTAAATAAATATAATTATTATTGGTATAAATTACAAAATCATTAGTATTTATATATATTATATTATTTTACTGATGACTCAGGAAAATGTAATATTCATGTTAGTTTAAAAATAAATACACTTCTTCTCTCACACAGCATAACAAAGTGTACATATATAAATACATATATTACATAATTACAATAACATTACAATATATTACATGATTTATTTTTTATAAAACCTTATAGTATCCATTATATTATTATACTGAAAAACACTTCTAAAACGGGCATCTAAATCGGCATATTTCGATAATAAAAAAACGACTATGATTGTAATTGGGATAAGAATATGATAAAATACCACTGATCTTAATGTAAATAATGATATATATTTATATTTTACTTTATCATATTTTAAAATTCAGATGAACTTAGAACAGAAAAGGAAAGAAAGAGAGTCCAGTGTTGCTCACAGGATGAAATCTAAAACTGGGCAAGATGTTGATAGCCCATACACAAGTATGGATATTGTTGCCTCGCAGCCTCTTCAGTCTTTTAATCTTTTTACAATATTTATTTATTTTACAAATCAAAGAAGAAGGGAAGGCAAAACACTTCTCTTTATCCATCCGTTGGATGTCTTTGAAAAGAGTCTGTATCGGAGGAGGAGAAGAAGAAGAAGCAAAACACGATGGAGTTTAAACGTCTAGCTCACTAGGTTATTTTGAAAAACTTCCTTCATTATTTGACTAACAATTTTGATGTGTGTAATTTCTGGACTCAGCAGAAAAAATCTCGATCTTATCATATATAGTAAATAGTAAAATGACTGGATGGTTTTGTGAGGTCTTCAGTCAAATAGGAAATAAAGATTTAAAAACACAGTTTTATTTCATCTCGAGAATACTGCAAAAACTTCCTTACTAAACTGAACATACTGTGGAGTATTCTCGTTAGTTGTTTACGATAAGACCTGAGTATTCAACAAATTTTGGGAACTACGTTCCGCTTTATCTTACATGTGGGAACAATATTCCGCCACCAGTCTTAAAGCATTTTCCGTCATCTTAAGAGTAAAATAACTTTTTTTTAAACTCGGGGTTTTTTCTAGTCAGAACTCGCTTGGCTGTTGCCAGATATCTTTCTTATGGCTAAATGGCTCAGTCTCTAACGTTGTGGCAACGTTTCGCCTGTAGCCATTGTTCTAAATTTTGGCCCAGGGGGGGGGGGCATTTTTGATAAAAAGGGGAATTTTTTTAATTTTATTTTACAGCTAATAATATTATTCAAATGGGAGGGAGGGAGTTACTCCCTCCCCTCTCCCATACACGGTTAAGTAGTAACTTTGAGTTTGGCATTATTCCTATGCAAGTGCAATATAGAGAAATTAAGCTGATTAAAAAAATACACAAATGTAGCAATAGACATGTGAAACTTCTCTAAACCTAACACTTGTAAGTCAACAATAAACGGTCGTTTAGAAGAAGCATGTAGCAGCACTAATGTTATGGATCTTCTTAATTTAAGGCGCAGTATAATCCAGATGCTCTTGCGCCATAAAAAAGCCAAACAAACAAACAAATCTTAATTTAAGGCGTTTTGAGGAGTGGCTACAATGTAAAGTTTCAAGTTGAAAGGTTGCGGACGAAAGTTTAATAATTAATTGATGATGAAAATCCATCATTAAATACTTGAACGTTTAATATATCCAATAATATAATCAATCCAACAATCTCATATATTTAATTATTCGTTTGACAATATCGTTTAATTGTAGTTTTCCCGTAATCGAAGCTTGTTTGCTTTTTTTTTGTTTTTCCTCGATACTTCCTTCATTTGAAAGCAACGACATGACATCAACACTTCTATTGTTTCCTGTCTAGCATCGGTGGGTGCCTTCTCTAGGACAGCGATTTCCCTTAGGGCTTTCACTTCTGTCTCGTTGACCCCTGTCTTTCGCTAGTTTTCTCCATTTTCCTGCTTTTTGCAGAAGATGCTTCTCTCCCCGGTATATCATCCCGCCATCCAAATCTTCTTTTGCGGATCACTTCTTCATTACACTTGCTATTTTCATTTAATCTCTTATGTCCTTATTATGTGTGCATTCTAGCCTTTAGGGCAGTAGTTCCCAATCTTTTTCAAGCCGCGACTGACTTTTACTGTAGCCAAGTGTAATCCGTAACCTATGAACCAAGTCCATGACCCCACTCCCGCTCGCCGCTTTCTCCACATTTGCATAACAAAACGTTTTTAACAGAGTAAAGAAAACACATTAAATACAAAATTATATTATTAACTATGTATATTGAGGCATACTATATATATCATATTAATTATATATATTACATTAATTATATATATTATAGATATAAAGTTAATAACCATTAGTAGCATATTGCAATATGTGTAGCCATGTTGAAATATAAAAGCGTTGGAAACATTTGGTATGGAATTCCTTATAAAAATAATTGCAACTAAAAATAGTTGCAATTATTGCGGCGACCCCCCCGAAACCTCTTCGCGACCCTCTTGATGGTCACGACCCCCAGGTTGGGAACCACTGACTTAGAATTAACTCCAATGACATTCTTAACCTGTATATTTCTGTTACATGGCCCACTCACACACGCACATTTTCTCCATCCTTACTTTTAATGTTAAACACTCACATTCCTACGTCATATAATGATCAATGATAACATGTTCAATGCTAATGATATCGTACTTGATACTAATTATACCATGCTTAATGATAATTATACCATACTTAATGATACTGATATCATGCTTAATGATCAATTATGTCACGCTTAATGGGATCATGACTGGTGGTATCATGATCAATAGGATCATGTCCAATGGGATCATGACTGATGATATCATTATTAATGGATCATGACTGATGGTGTCATTAATAATGGATCATTACTGATGGTGTCATTAATAATGGATCATTACTGATGGTGTCATTATTAATGGGATCATTCTGATGATATCATTATTAATGAAATCATGAATGATGGTATCATGATTAGTGGAATCATAGCTGGTGGTATCATTATCAATGGGATCGCGACTAATAATATCATTATTAATGGGGTCATGACTGATGGTTTCATGATTAATAATGGATTATGGTTGGTGGTATTATGATTAATGGCATCATGACTGATGGTACCATGATTAATGGGATCATGACTGATGGTATCATGATTAATGATATCAGAACTAACGATTAATGATATAATGATATCGGATAACCTGCTTATATTTTCTGCTTCCAAGTTTCTTTGCAATTTTCTTGTTTGCCTCAGACAAAAAAATTGCAAAAAAATTCGAGAAGATTTCAAAGGATTCCAAACATAACCTGCCATTTCATCCATTCTTTCTAATTCCTACTCTTATATCTTTTTCAGGCAGACAGACAGGCAGACTTTTTTCTTCTAAATAAAAGCTAAACTGTCCAGTAAACAAAAGATTGTTGTCTGGTGGGGATGGTGGGAAAGAAAGAAAATTCCTTTTTAAATTTTGAAAAGTTCGATTTTTTGAAAACTCGGCCAAACAGTTCGGAGTACAGCCTTTAAACGTAACAGATTGGGTCAGGTTCCCATTAAACTTAATTGGTGTGAAATATCGTGGTTGGTAGGTTAATCTTAGTCGTAGGTTCTTTCCGTCCCACTGACGTGCATAGGGAAGTTCTGTATATTTACATATGAATATACGGAGTTGTAGCTCTATAACACCCTCCCTTATGAACTACCTGTCTCTTATGAACTGCCCGTCCCTTATGAACACCTAAGGTTCGTCCGAGATAACCCTCAGGTTGACCTTAAAATGTAGAAAATACGAAGCAAATAAATAACTCTCCTCGACAGGCTTTCTGAAAATTATATTCTATGTTTAGGGGATAAATTAACGGATTGTACATTTCCCTTAACAAGAAAAAAATATGTCATTTTGGGTATTAAAATAATATTTATAATGTCAAAATATCATACGTTCATTTTCTTCAAAAAATTGATAAAATTATTTATTTAGGTGTGTTTGCACGTGTGTGGAACAGACAATGTTATTAAATTGAGATGTTTCCCTGCTTTTACATAGAGAGGGGAATTTAACTTTGCAAACATGTTTCAATATCATATTTCAATTAACGGTTGAAGAAACGTCAATTTGTATACTAGTACTGTTTAATTTTGTAAATTATGTTATGAGCCTCATCAGTTTCATGAGAGAGAGAGAGAGAGAGAGAGAGAGAAAGAGAGAGGATTATTAATTATGGCTGTTTTATTACATTTGATTCTCACACAGGACATTCGATAGGTGATAGCTTATAAAAATTATCTTTGGGTGGAAATGAGTTGCATAATATATATACTTGAACGCTCCCTTGTCAAGCAGTATCAATTATTTTGTAGCGTTTTTTGTATCTTGTAAAGTTCTCAACAGCTTTGAGAAGGAGGAAATAATTTTTTCAGCCCCCCCTCCCCTAGAAGTACTGGTTAATTTTTACTTAGCCCCGACTTGAAATACTCGTATGAGCTTCCATGATATAGGCCACGGGTTAAGTATTGCTGTCTCAAAGAAATCGTAGGTGGCCGCCTTAGAGAAGTTTCGGCGTGCCTGTATGCCCAAGCACAACTAACTTATTCAGCAATTATTGACCACAAGTGAATGACGAACCCGGATTTAAGAATAATACCCCTCCTTCACTGATCTACATTCCATCCGGCGATACCTTATACCACCCAAGGCCCTATGTTGGGTACAGAAGTGAATAAGGGGGAAAAAATGAATAGCATGGGGGGGAAGGGGATGAGGAAAGAAAAAAAAGAGGTCACGATTTAACATTAAAATCGTGATTTTGCCTCATTTTATCCCTCTGAAGAACGTGGCCCCAAGAAGGCACTATGGACCACCGGGGTGTAGATGGCGAGTGGATGCCGGGGACCTATAGGTCAACCAGCATCCGGTTTTTTTAATCTTAGCAAGTTGAGGGAGGTGTGGCTTAAGCAAGAAGATTGACACTCTATTGGTTAAAGACATCTTCCACGTGAAACCTGTTCCTCTGGATTCTTAAAGACTCCGCCCCACGGCAAAGCCAGCCAACCAGGGTGCGAAAAAGCGATTTGCTCTTGGGACTTGGAAATTACGATGGCTAGCAAATAAGGCGACAGAGGGGCGCCAATGTCAGGCTTACCACCGTGCTGCAGCCATTACTCCATGATTCTGATGTTGAGGTGATGTTTCGGTCACGGAAGGGAAATATTGGACGAGTTAAATGGGCCCATTGAGTCACGCCAGTTATATGGGCGGAGTCAAGTGGTGAAAAGAGAGAAACACATGATTCCCAAAACGTTGAAATCATGTATAATGGAATTTAATTTCTTTCTATTACCAAGAAGGGTTGTTCTCCCCTGATGACGTATGTCCAAGGACACTTGCTGGAAATTCTTCAAAGAAATTGCATTCGTTTGAAACAGTACTGCTTTAAGTACTGCAATGATAAAACCATACACAAGTGGAAGATTGAGAGTTGAAGTCCCATTTAAAAATATTATTAGCTTAAAAGAAAAAAAATAAAATAAAATTTATTATGAAATACCATTTTGTTAACATAAAAGATGAGCTCTCTTTTTGTCACCCCACCCTACCATTTTGAAACCTTGCATGCAAGGTCTGATGGGTACTATGGCATCAAAGCGTACCCACGATTATCTTATCTACTGATTGCATCAGCCTTTTCTCTTATTCCTAGCGCCAGAAGGGGCGGTGCGCCCTTATGGGCGATAGGATTCGCGCCCTTTAAGTGGATCCAGACCTCCGCCCTGAGCGCCAGTACTCGGGCATGAGAAATTGGTACGCCATATTTCATACAGTGTGAATACATAAGTTATTAAATTGTTAATAAACGGTAAGTTAAAGAGTGCTTCCCCCTCCCCAGTTCTTATTCATTATAGACAGTGGGGATTAAAGTTTTTGAGGCCCCCAGTAAAATAGTTCAAAAGGATCGTCTACAAGAGAATATGTCTCTGGAGGCCCTCTAACTGGCGGAGTCCCCTGGGCTGCAGCCTCTAAAGCCCATGCGATAATCCGGCCTTGATTACAAGAATTGGATTACGATCGTGAAAAGCTTGGAGACCACTTCTTTCTACACTATTCCTTCTTACGGTCAGGCAAGGGTGACATTCTATAAGCGGAACGTGTTCCGCGTTCCACGACTGGTTACTTTTCTGAATTAAAAGAAGAAATTTAAGCAAAAAAAAAATACAATTTTAAAATGATGGAAAATTATGCACATAATATGATATTGTATTTTATTTGCGAAAATATATTTTTAAGGATAAGAGACTATCAAAGTAGCAGCATATATTATATACTGTATGATAGTCAAAGAGAAATTTCCTTAAATCGGTCATCTGTTACTCTTATAAGCAGGGGCAGACTGGGTCCTCTCAAAGGGCGTATACTTTGGATTATGAAAGGGCACGTGTCATATAACCTATGAGGGCACAAGTCCTATCGCCCACCTGCTCCGGGGCCGGTTGGCCGGCCGCCCAGTCCGCCCCTGCTTACAAGCAACAGACGTCTGTTCTATGATCAATAGACGAAAGCCTATGAAATCGATTTCGAAAGTGACCGGAATGAGAAATTCCATTGTACTGAATTCATGCAAACATGAAACTGAATTCATGCAAACATGAAACTGAATTCATGCAAACATGAAACTGAATTCATGCAAACATGAAACTGAATTAATAACAGATATTATATTTATTTAGAGTTGAGGGAAAAACTCATTCAGTTTGGTGAATGTATCGTTTTGAATGTCGTTCCTTCGAATAATTATTTACGGAGTAATTATATTATTTGAATAATCATTCACGGAACGTGATTGAAAATGAATATTATCCCATTCATTGAATGTAAACAATAATAAAAAAGAGAGACATCGTTCACATTCAGTTTTGGAACAGTTGTCTTGTGATGCATTGCATATTTGCACGCTCGTCTAAATCAGGTGTTACTAACTATTTAGAATGTTTGCAAATTCACAAAATGCATGGGAGTAAGAAATAAACCGACGGAAAAAAAAAATTGGTATAGTAATACAAGTACATTTTATGAACCAGTAACCAAAATATAGTTTTCATGGACCCTCTACGACTTGGGGGTCCGCGAGATCTAGGTTGTGAACCCCCCGATCGAGATCAACTAACTACAGCCATGCAGCATCCTCAACACTTTACGAAACCTTTTATCAAATGTGACAGATGATGCTTATTCCATTTCTGAGCCATTTAAAACAAAAGATCGAATTTATATATGATTCCAACTCAGAGCCGTAGCCAGGTTGTGGTTATAGGGGTGAGCCCCCCCCCCCCTGAACAATATTTTATCTTAAAAATAAAATATTGTAGAATTTTATTTTAAATTTTTTGTTTTGTACGAAACAATACATACCGATGGAAATTGTTCTTTGACGTTTAAAAATGTATTTAAAGTATCTTTTAATATCATGGTTACTATGGTTACTAGAGTTCTATGATTACTATAAAGTTCCATAGATTCTGCTTAGTGAAATTCCATATTAATTTTTCTGGAGTTTGGAATTAAAAAAGAAACTTAAATTTAATTACGGTGTATTTTACGCAATTGTACAATTACTCAATTTGTAATCAAGTTGTCTGTTTCTTCTGTTGAGTTCACGCGTAAGTTATGATGACGTCATTGTAATTGTCATGGCTAGGGCCCGGATTTCTATGCACTTGCATGTTTTTGCATATTTCACATTTGTGTGCATATTTTTGAATATTTCTGCATATTTTTTATATTTTGAATGTTTCTGCATATTTTGGCATATTTATGAAAAATTGTCATAAAATTTTCAAAAAGTGTGTATTTTTCTAATCCGCTTGTAATTCAATCAGTTAGATTAATTCGATGTTTCTTTTTTTTTAAAAAGACATTTCTTTTTTTTAAATAAGAATAAAAAAAATGGTACAGAATATGTTTCCAGTGTAAATGATATAATTAGATAATATTAAAGTTAGAAAAAAATAATTTTATGAGTCTTCACATTTCTGTGATGATGTTTCGCAATATGCGTAATACTTTCTAAATCAAAACCAAGTGTAATATTTTCCAAATCAAGACCAGGTGTAATATTTTCCAAATCAAGACCAGGTGCAATATTTTCCAGCCCAAGCCATATGCGCCGGCAGGTATAGACAAGTGAGGACCATTGCCCCTCCCCCTGTATTTGGATTTTCTTTGAAAAAGAAAAGTAAAATTAAAAAGTTGACGTAAAAACTTTCCATTTTTTAAGGTCTTTGCCCCCACCCTAGATTTAACCCTACCAACGTCCTTGGTCCCAAACCAATGCTTATTATGCCGTATTTTCAAACATATCTCTGTACGTATTTCATACATTGTGGTGTGTATTTTGTGTTAATTTTGTGCATACTCATATTCGAGGACGTAACAAAGTGATATTTTTTATGCATTTCAGTGCATATTATGTAATGATTTCAAGAGCATTTGCACTGTTTCAATAAATTGTTATTTTATACATTTCGAAACATCGCTTATGAGTAGGGTCCAAATTTCTATGCACTTGCATATTTTTGCATATTTCCATGCATATTTTGTAATAATTTTGAGCATATTTGCATATTATTTGGGCTAAATTTTATGCATGAAAATCCGAGCCCCAGTCATGACAAATGTTTAATGGTTTCCACTTTTTTTTAATGTTAAATATGTTTCAAAAAAACTTCCTTAGTTAACTCATTTCTTCCAAGCATGCCCACATGCATCATAATCTTGCTCAATGTTTGTAAATTCACCTTCATAAAAATATGTTTATGCGGAAATCAAAGCATTGAAGCTAAGATCTCCATAACCCATGATCCTCCCCCTATGCTCCGAAAACTGTTCATCTGTAAACAAAAAAAGTTCATCTGTAACGAACAGAAATCTTCAAGAAATGCCCTGTGCTTTCTATTTCCAACTCAATATAGTTTTCTTCGAGATTATCATGCGCTCTGGTCAAGCAAAAGACATTTGTCATGTTGTTTCAATTTCCGATTTCTGGTTTACATGTCGTTGCCTTATCGATTGTTTGAAGAATATTTATATTCTTTGTCTTTCTTTTATTTTTTTCCCTTACTATAAAAATCTATAAATTCGATAGTTTGGACAATATAGCGAAAGATGAAATAATTTCCATTCTCCAAAGTTGAATTAAAAACTCGTTTTTCGTACAAAGGATCAAAGTTCCGTTCTTCAGGTGATAGTTTCTTTGGGCAAAACTATTCTTTTATAAGAATCCATTCCGCTATTTCCATTCCCGTTAAAGAGAATGAAATCTTTGAACACGCTCTTTAAACGCGATCGGTTTTCTAAATTCGTTCCTTTTAGGAGAATTCGAGGAGTTTGGATCATTTACCTATCTACTGATTTAGAACGACAATTGGAGTGAAAGACTATTCATTTTAGAGAATGCATTCATTTTGTTGCATTTCCATTCCCGTTGCGCATCTGTCTCCAGTCTTCACGCAAATATCGAGAACAGTATCTTTATATGTCGTTTACACTTTCATAAACTCTCTGGAAGAAGAGTTCTGTTACCAGCTCTAGTATTGTCTTTTCCCCTTGCCCTAAACTCTTCATTCCGATTTAAGTAATGCTCCATTTCCCCCCAAAACTACAAGAATACCAATATAATTTTATGCTTTCAATATGTTTATAATTGTAACTGAAAATTTCTATGTGTAAGTGAATGAAGTATTATTATCATTGTTAGCAATAATAGCATTGTGGTATACGCGAAAGATCCATCATGTATTCCATGGTTCCTCTTCTTATTTTTCCATTCTCCAAAATTATTCATTGTCCTTCAATGCATTGTAAGCTTGCACATAGGCTTTTAAAAATTGGAAAGAAGGAAACATCTTTTTCGTATAACAACAATTGCCAAATTTTCTAATATGCAGCTTTTTTTAGAGAAAGCCCATCTTAATTACATTAATTTTTGATCACCTATATAGCATTCAAAGAAATGCTTTTCCAAGGAAAGGATTAACCCTTAAGAAAAGAATTCTTTGATTGCTATGCGTATAATTCAAACATTATCAAAACTAAAAAATTAAACAGTGTGGCTATCTCTAAAACTTACAAATCAAACATTGGCCTTCGTTGCTCCAACGCACAGATACATAACCACAAAAGGGAGGATCTCAGGATCGGAGAAACAGCAAAGAGATACATAAATAGACGATAAGTATAATAAATAGTATATAATAAGTATAATAAATAGATACATAAGTTGACGCGTCTTGAATGGAACTTTTTCTGCTGGGGTATTGACTTGCATATTAGTTATTCCTTGTCAAAAGGAAAATGAGGAGATGAATATTGCATTTACTTTTAATTCATGTGGAATTTCATCTCGCATGCCACATGTTCTGAATCAGGAAGTCTCAATCAGGGGGAGAATTCCCCCAAGAAGGAAAGTTCACGGTTTCAATGTGTGGGGGTGGGGGACTACGAACTTAAATTGATGGATCAACTGCCCCAATTCTGATATGGCTGAAAAATAAATCTATCGAAAAGAATATGAAATCTATCGTGAAAAGAGTGCATGAGTACAAAAGTTGTGTATGAAAACCACTAGACTTAATGGTTAAAGGATGGATTAATGGATAAGGATAGATTAATGGTTAATAGATGGGATTCATAGATGACTGCCACGCGGGATTGGAGCCAAGAAAGATCTATTTTGAAAATGACTGCTTCGAGGAGAAACTGATTATTACTTGGAGCTTAATTTCGCCTTTTTGTTTTGTGATCATTTGTTCATGACCTTAATAGGAAAGGTGGCCGCCGAAAGAACAGCACTGTGATCCCAGGCCTTCTTGTTTCATGTATGAAAAATAGAGAGCCTTCTCTTTCTTTTTTTTTCTTTTAACCTATATGCGAAAAGAGAAAGAGGAGAGCATACATAAAACATTTCCTTTTTAACTCGATACAGAGGAATCGCCATTTTTGATTGTTCAGTGGCAATAGTTATTTTATCAGTTATTAACAGTTATTTTATCAGTTATTAACAGTCATTTTATCAGTTATTAGCAGTTATTTTATCAGCAGGCAGTTTTTGTGGTGACTAGGTTGAACGATAAAGCAAATATACATAAAGACTACTCAGGTGAACAGCGTAATTATTACGGTATTATTACGTAATATTACGGTTGTTATCGTCGCACACTATATCTGCATACATGCGAAGTGTGACTGCACATATAAGACCATGACAAAAATACATATCAATTTTATTAAATTTGATACTGAATACGATAAATGGCATAATATACGTTTTGGGACGTAAAACCTTTGGCAAAGAGGGATTTGAGTGACAAGCGAAGTGGCGAGCTTATTATGTCTCATTTCCAGATTTTAGGGAAATGAGGGAGAAAGGGGATAAAGGGAAAAGATAAAGATGAGGACGAAAGAAGATAGGAGAAATGATGAGGATAAAGGTGAGAGTAATAAGGAGATAGAGCGCGAGAAAGAGGGAGTTGGAGAACCCTTTGCAAAAATACATGTAATACTTTTAAATAATTTCAAGATTCTTCCCTAATTTACGTTTTAAAACGGCCGTTATAGTAGAGAAACAGATGGCCGCCTTAGAGAAGTTTCAGAGTGTGAAAACCAAGTTAACCGAAAATGTTTGAATTTTCTATTCATTCAACGATCTCGCCCCGAAAGTTCTACTGAAGGATAAAATATCCGTCCTCTTAAATCATCGAAACGACATCAATTAAAAACGATATTTTCCGAACTCAGCCAAAAGTAGAGTAAAAAATGGAAACACTTTCCTGTAAACGTAAGTATTATTGCCATATTTATAAAAAAACGTCCAAGTATTAACTTTTCAAAATAACTAATTCAGCAGATCAAGAAACCACATCGATTATGAAACGAAATCGATTGATTTCCGAACGATCAATATTAGTCATAAAAATAAGTCATAATCTTTACGCCGGTTCGAAATCTTATCGCATTTAACGTACGTTCCAATTACAATTACAAGCAGTGTAAAATCGTGTAGCGTAAAACTACACCAGCACGTAAAATTGCGTAATATAAAACCACACAAGCATGTAAAATTGAGTAGCATAAAACGACATAAGCTGGTAAACATAAGCATGTAAAATTTCAATATACGTTGCGGTGGCGTACGTAATGGTAAAACGTTTAGCCACCTTGGGAATAATAATAATACTTTATTCCTTACACTGGGTTCTTTATCAGTAGTAATATATCAGTAATTATCCTTTATTCCTTACAGTGAGTTCTTTATCAGTAATAATATATCAGTAATTATACTTTATTCCTTACACCGAGTTCTTTATCAGTAGTAATATATCAGTAATTATTCTTTATTCCTTACACTTACACTGAGTGAGAGACAAAAAGAAGATAAGAGAAAAGGAAGTAAATCATATCAAATGTACAAAACAATTTTCGTGTAAATCTCGCTTAGAGAGTACAGCTTAAAATAAAAAAGAGAGTTAACAAAAAACTGATGTAACAAGTTCATTCATGTAAACTACCTCGTATAGGCATGTATATTGCCATAGTTAACTTGTTTTATTGCCTTTAAACATCATTTTGTTAATGGCCCAAATATGACGTCATCATATAACTTCCGAAAAGTATTTTTTTTTTTCATTTTTGTTCATAATTCATGATTTATTTAATGTATAAACACATTTGCGACCTTCATGTGTAATTTTGTGTTAATCAAAGCTTCACTTTTCCATTTTTGTTGATTTGTTTCCTTTTCTCTTATCTTCTTTTGGTCTCTCACTCGGTCTCTCTTTAGTCTCAGTTTCTCTAAGTCTTCCTTTGATCTCCCCTTGGTCTTTATTTCTCTAGGTCTTTCTCCCTTTGGTCGCTTTTTGTCTCTCCATCTCTCTTTTTGATGGCTTTTGGTCTCTCCCTCCCTCCCTCTCTCTCTTTGATCGCTTTTGGTCCCTCCCTCCCTCTCTCTTTGATCACTTTTGGTTTCTCCCTTCCTCACCCCCCCTCTCTCTTTGATTGCTTTTAGTCTCGTTCTCCCTTTGATCGCTTTTACTCTCTCTCTCTCTCTCTCTCTCTCTCTCTCTTTCTCTCTCTCTCTCTCTCTTTCTTTCTCTCTTTCTCTCTCTCTCTCTCTTTCCGATCACTTTTGGTGGTCCCTCTTTATTTGAGCGCCTTTTGTATTTGGTTTCTTTTTCTTTCTTTCTTTGATCGTTTTGGTTTCTCACCGTCTCTCTCTCTCTCTCTCTCTCTCTCTCTTTGATCTCGCATTTTGAATTCAATTAGAAAAACATTTTAAAAATATAATATTTTGTAAGATTCAATAAACACACATTAATAGAAGGTGCATACTGTAGGAACCATATATACAGAGCCATAGGCAGACTGGGGCTATAGGGGGCTGATCTCCCCCCCCCTGTTGTCAGCCGCCTCCTCTGGAAAATATTTTTTTCTCAAAATCAAATATTGTAGAATTTTATTTTAAATTTTTTATTTTGTACGAAATTGTACATAACAATGATTGTTCTTTGACGTTAAAAATGTATTCAAAATAGCTTTCTACGGTAGATCTTGTGTATGTAATTTTTTTTATATACGTTTGAATCTTCATATACTTTATAATAAGGATTGGGGAAATTATAGAGGGGTATACTAAAGTTTTCAATGCAAAAATTACATTAAGAAATTTATTTATTAACGTTAAATATATTATTCTGCTTACATATTTAGTATTATTAAATACATTAATAAAACACATCATTAAATGATATATTGATAAAATATACAATAAATATAATAAAATATAATAAATATAATAAAATATAATAATAATAATAAAATATAATAAATATAATAAAATATAATAATAATATATTAATAAAATCAGCATCAACATTTACGAAATTTAAGCCCCCGTAGCTTTCTGAGGCCCCTGTAACTCATAGAGCCCCCCCCCATAAAAAGCTTCTAGCTACGGGCCTGCATACATATATATTGAGGAGTTTGGAACCTATCTAATACGAACATTATATTTATTTTATTATTATGACTAAATCGGTTTTGGAATTTAAAAATTTGGAAATTAGCTTGACTGCATAGTCAATATATGTACATAAAACGTCAATATAGTGATATTCGATATTGAAATTAAAAAATGCAATGATATTGATATCAAATTCGCTTAAAATTTAGTGAACACCATATTAATATTAACGGATGGTAGATATATTCACATCCTTTCTTACAGTTCTCTAACGGAAGTTGGTTAACGATAATTCGTGTTTAAGAACGACCGATTGTTTATACATCGTGGAAGTGGTTTTTGCATGGGGAGTTTTTCTGTCCGTTCTTGATGGCGCAAAAAAAAAAAAACTCAACAAAATTTTGTGCATTGAACAACGTGTGAGAGACAGTGGCGGTGCGTAAAAAGGAAGGGCTCAAGTCCCCCCCCCACCACCACCATTGGATATCAAAACATTATTTTCTCATAGTCCGCATCACAAAATCTTCTTTAAAGGCGCTTTAACTCCTCTATAGGCACTTGAGCCCCCATGAATTTTGAGTTGCTACGCTACTGGTGAGAGAGAGATATATTTGCCCTCTTATAGAGATGTGCAGATAAGCAGGACAGGAGACAAGGGGAGCAAATGTTCAGGGGCCAAACTTTGTCGTCAAACATGATTGTAGGATCTAATCAGCAAAACTGCCCAAGAGCCCATAGACCCTGTTCCCGGCCCTGCAAGTCAGAATCATTGGCCACAGGCAGTGATTTATGTTTTATTACCCCTATAGGGAGGCAAAAAAAAGAAAAGAAAGGAAAAAAAAAAAACCCTCACAAATATTTTCTGTCAATGAAAGTAGAACTACGACTAATCAAAAATTGCATACTTTCGTAATTCATATTTTTAATTTCATTGGATTAAAATTGGCAGAATTTCTGTAGATTCGTCATTTTCAGGAAGGAACTAAATACGCGCTAAATATTTAAATCCAAATAAGCTCAATGAACTTTGGTGTAGGGGTCACTGGCGCCATCTATCGGGCTGTTTTAGAGATAAAATATTTTACATGAAAAAAGGATTTCGTTTATGCGTATTGTATTATATCCTCTCGTTTAATGAAAACGTAAACATGCTGAAAAAGTAGGGGAAAAAAATTTAGGTTTTTAGAACCTTCTATTTTTTGTCAACCTAGATTATTACATTTATAATCAGTGCCGGTTTAACAAATAGGCCGGCGAAATGATTTGAGGTGGAAGGGCTAGCCTGTTTAGTGCATTGGGTCCGCTCAACCAATCTCTGCTCCTTCTCTGCGCCTTCTCTGACTCCAACTATTTTTAAAGAGCTAAAGAAGATTTCTGAGCGTGTAATTTTTTTTAATATCCTCCTCCAACTTACTGCTTGCTTGCTTATGCATACATACACACGCGCGCACTTATATAGCACTTCAAGGTTTTGAATGTACTTTTGAAATATTTATTATAAATATTTTTCTACATATTGGCATAAAAGTGACGTTGATATGTAAATGCAATCCATCAGTGTGCAGAAAGTTTACAAGGGAAAGATGAGGGGGGGGTTACAAAGCTAAAAGTGCATATATTCATATGTGCATATATAAAATTGTATCGTAATGGGAGTTAGTATCATAGGCGGCCATACGAGTACTCCTGGGGGTGGGGACTGAGAAAAATTATTACTTTCTTCTCAAGACTGTCAAAAATTTTAGTGAATGTATAAGATACTAAAATGCTACAAAAGTAATTGATACCGTTTGACAATTAGTAATGAGCTAAAAAGTACCTTATTTTAAAACCTACTTGTAAAACCTTTGAAAGTAAATGCATAGCAGAATCGGGCAAATCAAGTTTTTTGAACGGTTAAGGGGGGGTCTTGCGCCCCCTCTGCTCCCCAAATGGGGGCCCATGGTTACGATCCCTCATAAACTCCCCCCCCCCTCCTTGCCCAACTTATGCAATCAGACGATAGCAAGGTCAATTTAAATAACAAAATTATAATATTATTATTATTATCATTATTAGATTTCCCTTACCATTGTTGTTGCATTTTCCTTACCATTATTATTAAATTTATTATTATTATTACATTTATTATTATTACATTTTCCTCTTACATTATGTTTGTTAACTTCACATTCGAGTCCGGCCCCAACCCAAACAAGGGACTCAAATTGCTAAAGTTTGTCTGTTATATATATTGTATTTTTCTTATAGAAAAATAATTTAAATTTAATGTAAAAAATGGCCCCAAAAATGGTCAAGAACAATGACCAATCAAATGACCAATGAATGGTCAAGATCTGGAAAAGGGTAGGATGATTCTGTTTAATGCCGGACTTTCTATATTTTCTGTTTGAAGAAGCTTCGTATATTTATAGACAGCCAAACAACCTCGTTAACGATGATAAATCCACGCCTTGCTTCAATATCACGTGGAAGACCCAATTAATCTCGTCACACTGATTACTGTCCCACTTTAGAGCGGCGTTAGGTTAACATGCTTTTCTACACTTTCGAAAACACAGGTTTGACTCTCACTTGAATCTAGCACTTTCGCTTTTTCTATATTCCCTCAGGAAACTACAGGCTATGGTGTAGCATGTTGCGGGCTGCCCATGAGCCGCAAAACACATATAAACCTAAAAGCAAAGAAATTATTTGGAACGGAAGGCGATGCTATTACAATGGCGCTCGAAATCCAAAGATAATCTGCAAAATCAGAGATAATCTACAAAATCAGAGATAATCTACAAAATGAGAGATGAGCCACAATAGTGAAAGATATTCTACAAAAGTGATAATTTGCGAAAGTATTCACGTGACGGCCATGAAAGGCTGATAACGCTAGCTAAAGCTGTTCATTATTAAAGGAAAAACCTCTCTTAACGGACACCCGTCACTCCGTTTTTTGATGTCAGATAAAAATTCCCCGGCAAGAAGTTTATTTTCAAAGAACACCTCTCCTTTACGGCCTCTTCTTGTTCACGAACAAGCTTTTTCCTCTGGTAAATGTCCGCTAATGAGTTGTTTTACTGTATGTATGTATGTACAAAGTGGCGGATTTATCAATGGGCTAAATGCGGGGCCCTATAACAGGCAGGGCAACTGCCCGGCGCCCATAAATTCTAGGGGCCCACAAATTTTCTTATCTCCATCTGAGTTAGTAACTAAAACTGTATGATAACCACCATCTAATTCTGAACTTCTTCAACAATTACTGTCCAACTTCAAAATCAAAGTGTCATGAGCTGAAAATGACCTATTGTAGCAACGGAAAACTGATTAGTAGATCTTAGAAAGTGACATGTCCTTTAAAATAAAAAAAATAAAATAAAAAAATTACTTTCATTTCAAAAACTTCTCACAAACTTTGCGATCTATTTCCAGTCGTTTTGCGCGAAGCGGAGAACCGAAACCGCTTTGCATTCGTCGAACTGTCGTACTTCTTGGAGGCCAGCATAATTTCTACATTTATTTTACGCAATATTTCTCCTCCCGACGGAGATTATTTCAAACACAGCAAAAAACAAAATGACGGAGAAAATTCTATATGGAATTTTCAAAAAAAAAAAAAAAAAAAAAAGAGGGAATTTTCAGAAAAAAATGGAAACTTTTGAGGAAAAAATTTCTGATCAGAATTTTAAGATCATCCTTCAGAAAGACGGTGGCGAGATTAGCCACATCTACTCGGCGTAGTTATGGGTGCCCGTAGTTTGTTTTATTTTATTATTTTATTTATATTTTGCTCTTCTCGATGGCCCCTCCCCCCCTGCACAAATTAGCATAAGAGAAGCAGAACGAACGCAGAACAGTTGAACGTTTGGGCCGAAGAGCGGTTGCATTCCAAGACGGCTATCATTCCTAAAACAAATGACCACACTTCTTCTATCTGCCGGACACAGGGTTGCAATGCCTATGATTCTTCTTTTTCTTTGGGTGAATTAATGCGCGATGCCTGAGGAAGGTCGAATTCCCTACTTCATAGGAAAGAATTTTCTGTATTTACCGAATAGACGTAATTTAAATGAAAGATAAATGATCATTTTTGAAAATGATCATTTCTCAATTTCAAACGTGAACGAAAGTGTAAAATATTTATTGTTAGGACTTATTTCTTGTTAATTGTAATTTTTATATTTCTTGTCATTTGCAAATTTTACATTCCTTCCCTTTTGCAAATTCTATATTTCTTGTCATTTTCAAATTCTATATTTCTTGTCATTTGCAAATTCTATATTTCTTGTCAATCGTAAATTTTATATCTCCCTTGTCAATTGTAAATTTTATATTTCTTGTCATTTGCAAATTTTGTTTATTGTCATTTGCAAATTATATATTTCTTATCATTTGCAAATTTTATGTTTATTGTCATTTGAAAAATTTTATGTTTCTCGTCATTTGCAAATTTTATGTTTCTTGTTATTTGCAGATTTTACATTTCTTGTCATTTGAAAATTCTATATTTCTTGTCATTTGTAAATTTTATGTTTATTGTTATTTGCAAATTCTATATTCCTTATTATTTGCAAATTTTATATTTATTGTCATTTGCAAATTTCGTATTTATTGTCATTTTCGTATTTGTTTTCTTTGTAATTTCGTCAAAGTACCTCTACAGATAATTTTCGTATTCTTTGTCTTTGTTAATTTCGGTTTTTATTTCTGTGCGTGTTTGTGTGCATATGTGAACGTTGGAAAAGTTTGCCGAGCGAGCGGCACTGTATTTCCAGATAAGGTTGCATCGATGTCCAATGATCTAGAATAAATGTCAGATTTTCTAAGGAAGATCAAGGATTCGATTTTAGAGAATCCACTTACATTAGAACAGTAAGTTTGTGAAGCGGTTCGACAGTCAATTTCATCAAGAGGTTGAAATTTTTATTTCTTATTACTTTTAATTCTATTATTCTTGTCTCATGCAGATTGTATTTCTTGACACCTTCTGTCATTTTTAAAAATTCCTGTCACTTTCTGATATTTAAACAAAATCTTGTTGCTTTCAGAATTTAAAAAACTTTTTCTCTCACTTTTAGGATATTATTAAAAATTCTTGCCACTTTCCACTGGCGTTCGCAGAGAGGGGGAGGTCATATATATACATATATATATTAACATTAATTCGTATTATCCGGAGATAGTACGCTATACAATCTGACAGAACTACAGAAAACGATTCGTATTAAATATAATTCGTTTTAAATTTGTTTGACTTAACGAGGTTCGACTGTAGTATATATACATATATGAGTTTTCTGCGTATGTTAATGACACTTTCAGAGTTTCGGAAATTATCTTGTTATTATTTTTTTTCTTTAACTTCATTATCACTTTCGGTTTTAATTTCTTGTCAATTTCGTAGTTTTTATAAGTAACATCTCATTGTGAGCAGTAGCGAAGGAAAATGGGACGCTTACGGGCTCAAGCCCCCCCCCATTCATGGGCGCCCATATAGGGAAGCAGGGAGGTTCTCGATCCCCCCTAGCCGTTCAAAAATTTGATTTCCCTGATTCTGCTATGTATTTATTTTAAAATAATTTACAGTCACATTTTAAAATAAGGTACTTTTTAGCTCATTACTAATTGTCAAGCAGTATCAATTATTTTTGTAGCGTTTTGGTATCTTGTACATTCACTAAAATTCTCGACAGCTTTGAGAAGGAGGTAATAATTTTCACCAGCCCCTAGAGAAATACTTTAATGTTTCTTAGCCCCAAATTACTCATGGGCGTCCATTTTATTTAAGCTCAGAGCATGTCATTTTTCTAAGGCTGCATCATATATGATCGTCTTTGGGCCATAATCCCCCATAATTTTTGAACTGCTACCTGGCTAGTATTGATGGACGGCTATTTTGATTTCTTCAGAATCAGTCGTTTCGATCATGACATGTCAATTTTATATCAGGGTTCAAATAACTTCTAAAAATATCATGTGATTCGATATTAAAGAGAAAATTGCGCCTTGATATCTGGTGGGAGGGGCTTGGATCCCTGAACCCCTCCCTTTTTTTTAAGCCACTGATTTTGGTGGGTGGCGTTAAAACGTGAGGCCAGTGGCGTACGCAGGGGGTGTTGATGGGGGTTGTAACCCCCCATTGCAATGAAATTTTGTATATTTAACATAGGAATATATGAGTTGTAACTCTGTACCCCCCCCCCATTGAGTCTATAAACCCCTCTTTACGAATTTTCTGCGTACACCTACGAGTGAGACTATTACTATGAACCTTATAACCTGAATTATGAAAATTACAGAAAGTTTTGATTTTTCTTAAAGACAAAAGCGATTGTAGTCAACGAAAATGTACAAATAACTTCCACTTTTTTCAAATTTTCCAAAATAATTTGACCACAGATTTAAAGAAATTTGGACCTGTCCAGTAAATTATTAATTCTTGAAAAGAAATAAATATATCTTAAAGACTATAATCACTTACGGCATCCATATTCAGCCTACCGTTTCAAGCAAGTGGTTGCGAAGTAGGGGTTGATTGACAGGCCACATATCCGAAGTAATTTGGAAATTTTGTACCGCTTTGAGGGAACAGTTATTTCCTCGCCAAGAGGAAGAAACTGCGCCAATTATGAACGAGTTTGATATGTAGACCAGAGGGAGCGATATGATAGGGGGTGGGGGACAGATTGATGAATAAGCCAGTTGGTCAGACAGACCTGGAAAGATATAGGGGGACGGGGCAACTTATAGTGTCTCCAGCTTCTTCTCTTTTTCAGTTTTCTTCTTTTCCTGAAGCAAAAGAACTTGCTCGCCCATTTCGCCCCCATTATCGATGGCTGCCGCGTCAGAGGAGATCCGAACTCTCTTCCTCTCCATTCATCTTTCGACTCCCGTTTGTACTTTTTTTTTCTTTTCTCTTTTTTTTTCTTTTTCTCTTTTTTTTTTTATAAGGATCGAGATTTGTTGAGCTCGATTTGCTTTCTCCAAAGTGTCTTCTCAGTGTGGAAAATTTAAGATTTCAAGTATTTATTGCTTTCTTTTTTTTTTTTCTTTTTTTTTCCTGAGTAAGGAATACTTTTTCAAAAGAACGTTATATATCGATCAATAATCGGGTCATGATAGACGAAAGCCTAAAATAATCGACAAAAATCGATAACAATGATGTAGTAGAACCTCTCTTAAACGACATCCCATCTTTACGGTCAGGTGAAACTTTCCCGGCATGCAACCCTTTTATAATGATACTCATCTTTTACGAAAGAAAGTTCTGTTTGGTGGTTGTCCGGTAATGATACGTTTTGTTGGAATAATAATGAATTGTGATGCTCTCCGCGCATGATCGTCTCCAGAGGGGGGGGGGATCTTAGGGACTGGCCCCCCCGAAAGTAAATCCTGGCTACGGTATTATCTCCCCGAATACAATAACAATATGGGCTTGGTATCATTGTTGTTTAATTATGGTACTGTCTCGTTATTAGTTATTATTTTCATTGTTGTCATGGATACGCGCACAGCATGTATTAATCGTTGCCGTGGAGATCCGAGAAAAATTAAATGCTCTACCCGAATACACTAACATTATAGTCCTTGAAGAAGCATTGGCACCATAATTATTTAATTATGGCACTGGCTCATTATTAGTTCTTATTTTCATTGTTGTCATGGATACGCACACAGCATGCATTAATCGTTGCCGTGGAGATTCAAGCAAAATTAAATGCTCTCCCCGAATACACTAACATTATGGGCTGGCTGGAA
>QLNU02015270.1:84542741-84558315 GCA_006491805.2 Dysdera silvatica
TGGAACGCTGATAGACAAAATCCTAATAACATTGGAGATTCTCCTCACAGAATGACCTTTTATGACCTCTAACTCGTGACTGCATGATCTGACAGCTTTGCGCCCATTGACATATTTCATCTACTCAGTGAGACGCGTCGAATGGCATTTGATTTGTTGTGGAACGCCGGGAAGTCATTTTTCGCATTCTCCTTTTGTATGTGATCTTATTTGACAAGTTTAAAGTGTCAGTTTGAAACTTAGTTTACTTAATTATAACTTATTGTTTAATTAATATTACATTTTTTTCTTAATTATGAAATTACGTCATTGGAAATGGCTTTAAACTGTTGATCATACAGATGATATGTATAATGAGAGTTTGCATTTGTTACTTCCTTATTGAGTAATTTTGTTGTGAGGTCGTAGGGAGGGGACCCCCTAATAAATATTAGGCCCTGGACCCCGTTTGGCTTGATCGGGCCCTGCGTCTTGGGCCCGTTTTTTTTAAGGGGCCAGACCCGGTGAAGGCTCAATGCTACTTTAAAATCGTTGCTAATCAAACTTTATCTCCAGATCAGTAATTTTATCACGGCGCGAATCTCGTTTTCAGCAAATTTTAGATTTTTTTTGTATGTGCATTGTAAGCAGAGTCAACGAGAAGTGAGGAAGTAGGGGTTGCAGCCCAGGGGCCCGGATGAAGTCTAGGGGCCCACGCTGGCAAGGGCCTATGCTGTAAGGGGCCCGGCCCTGAAAAAAACTATGCCACTGCCCAGTGACCCGGATGAAGTCCAGGTGCCCGGCCCTGAAAAAAAAAACTATGCTACTGCCCAGTGACCCGGATGAAGTCTAAGGACCCGCCCTGGCAAGGGCCTATGCTGTGAGGGGCCCGGCCCTGAAAAGAAATGTGCCACTGCCCAGTGACCCTTATGAAATCTAGGGGCCTGGCCCTGAAAAAAAATTATGCTACTGCCCAGTGACCCGGATGAAGTCTAGGGGCTCTCGCTGGCAAGGGCCTATGATGTGAGGGGCCCGGCCCTGAAAAAAACTATGCCACTGCCCATTGAAAGGTTCAGGGGGCCGGTCGAAGTGAGTCTGGGGGCCCACATAAGCTGTCGGCGCCCTTGGTTGTAAGAAAACATGTAACCTGTGTCGACTTTATTTTCAAAGTTCAAAATTGAAGTTCCAGAATGGATTTAACGAGCATTTTCGTTGATCCCCAAATCCTCGTTATATACGAGTCCTACCGTAATCACACAGGCTTAATTTATACTACAGGGGGGGGCGAAAAATATTGTCCAGGGGCCCCAAGGAGCTTAATCCGGGCTTGGGGCCCACTGCCCTATAATTGTAACACATTTATCTATTATGTAACAAACCCGTTTGACCCCCAATGGTACCATAAAACGCGTGCCGCCACATAGTCCTGGGATTAGTTTCCATCGCAGCAAAAGTTCGCGGATTCCTTGGAAAATTGTAGGTTGACAACAAAGGTCGGAAATTTGTAGCTAGACAACAAAGGTCGCAACACAACCTTTGTTGTCCTTCCACCGCAAAAATACAAACAAGTTAGTTACGCCAAATTAATCAGTCGCGCTAGAAAGCTCGCTGCTCAATAAATCAGTTTCGTGTCACTTTCTGCTCTCAACAAGTAGCAAGAAACTGATTTTTTTTCCTTTTCATTTATCAGCAGGTCTGAGCATCATGTCGTGCCGCCGAGTCATCATCTTTCAGATGCCGTGACGAGAGAGGCAGTCAGCGAATAAAAATGTCATTTGCATATTTTACTCGCAATTGCTTCACCTCGCGGTGAGAAAAGGGACGGGTCGAACGAATTATGCTCAATTTCTCTGGGAATTGTCTGCGGCTGAGGAGACGACGATTGTGATTCAAGTGCGCCAGTAATCGAAATTGATAAACATTTGAAGAACACCAGGAAACTGTAGATTCAGGCATATACTTAAGCCGGGGCCGGCAGGGGCTTGGCCCCAGTTTCTCCATCTATACATGTCTAAGCTATTTATATATATATATATACTAGAACAATCCCTGGGTTTCCTGTGCCCCATATTCTCTTCGCCTTGACCCAGTTGCCCCTTTATATTGGCTACAGACATTTGTCGATTTCTACTTCAACAGCGTCAATTTCAAGATGGGGATGGGCAGAGTCCTTCTCTCCGTTGAGATTGCACATATACAGGGTCACCTCCTGCAAGGGACACCTCCGAGTAACGGACACCTCTACTCAATAGACGATTCCTGTGGTCCCCAATCCCTTTTGACTGTATATGTACGTATCAACACATTGTACCACCGAAGAAGGGACACCTGTATTTAAGGGACAAAATATCTGGTCCCGTGGCTGTCCCTTTTTGGGAGGTAACATTGTACTTTCATTCTCTAAGGAGAAGGCATTTCTTGAACTCGTCCATATTCTTTGACCACGATTCGGTCTTTGGAACTCGTTCATTTTAAGAGGCATTTTGAGTCATTCACTCGTTCAATGAATGAGAGAACGGCTCAGTGTCAGAGTGAGAATGGATCCTCCGCTGTTCCAAACAGGAATTTTCATGGTTTTTATTTTTCTAGCTTATCTCCCCTCTCTCAGCCATATCACTGGCATATACAGGGGTTAATGAGGGTCATAGCCCCCCCATTGAGATCCAGTTTTTCGTATATACATATGAACATGTGGAGGAAATTCTATAACCCTTCCTTCTTCTCATTAGAAGCTTGAACCCCCTCCCACGTACGAACTTTCTGCGTACGCTGATGATCTGCACGAAATAAAAATCAAACTTTTCCTCGCAGTGTGGTAACACTTATCTATCAAGTAATGGATGATAATCTCTTCCACATATGTCTCCCTGTTACCCCAACCTGTTTTCTAATTTCATCGTCCACCTTGTCCAGGGTTCAAGACCACACACACAGGATTTCGTAAGGAGGGGGAATGGTGTCGATAGAAAATTTTCTTTCCCTCATAGGGATTAATTGATATCACAGAGAATAAAATTTTAAAATGAGGAAGTGGGGGTTCACCATCAACCTCCTCCTCCTCCTTGTACACGACCTTACCAAGAAGGGGGTTTCCTCTGTCTTCCACGCTCTCCTGAAATCCAGTTGAGAACCCGATGTACATTGTTAATCGGCATTTCCTGCAATACGTCGGGCCCTTCCATGTTTAACCTTTTTCGCTTTAACAACAGTCGCCTCAATCCTTGTTTGCGCTCCCACTATATTCTTCCAGAATTCTTCTGAATATTAAAAGTATGAGCATCTCCAAATTCCTTTGAATTGTTTTCAATTTTAGTATTACATTGGAAATCTTTTAGAATGATGCCGGTTACAAAGAGAAACTTTATATGGCGACTGAACCACTACGGAAAGTTCAGTTTCTTGCTCGTTTATGGTAAACATATAACGAGATTATATTGTATATAGATTCGGTACTTTTCACGACGACAACCCTTTCTTTCCTGTATAAGGGATTCAGTATCCCGAGGTTTCAACGATTCATCTGCTCGTCAGAATCGAGTGGGTGCCCGCGTTCCGGACCATGATGGAATATTTTTCCGGTTTCCAGAACGTTGTTTTTGTTTAAAATATTTTCCTTTTGTACGTTTCACTGTGCATGTTTAGAGATCAGTTTAGAATAAATAAAGGAAAATATATGTTATTAAGTTATGATCAAAAATGTATATTTCACTCTTGTGTTTGTGTGTGTATGTGTATGTGTGCGTAACGACCCCCGGTTATAGCAACCAAATTTACACAATCTCTTAGTGATTATTGTAAACTATTTTCACTCTGTTTTATTCATTAAACAATATTCCCAATCTATAAGCGACACCTGGTAACATAAACTGATTTGAAACCTTTAGCTCCAAAGACAAGTGTTGTTTTCTATTCCAGAATAAATGCATTCTCCTCAAAATATAGTTTAGTCAATTTCACTTTGTCTGTAGAGTTTCTTCATCATGTATTTGGCTTTCTTTAATGGGTGTGAATACACGAATCCCTACATTTTAGTTCAATGTTGTTGACCATTAAGTGGGCTTCCTCTATGGATGAGGTTGATAGTGGTTTCAGCCTGTTTGGCAGGTGCAATTTAAATTTAACTTTACTATTAATACCAGAGAGAGTACATATTGCTTCTGTACATTGTTGTTTTTGTTCTGTACATATTGTTGTTTTTGTTCTGCACTTTTTGTTCTGTACGTATTGTTGTTTTTGTTCTGTACATACATATTGTTCTGTACATATTGATTTGTTCTTCGTTCCGTACATATTGTTGTTTTTGTTCTGTACATACATATTGTTATTTTTGTTCTGTACATATTGTTGTTTTTGTTCTTCTGTGCATATTGTTGTTTTTGTTCTGTACATATTGTTTTTTTTCTGTACATATTGTTGTTTTTGTTCTGTACATATTGTTGTTTTTGTTCTGTACATATTGTTGTTTTTGTTCTGTACATATTGTTGTTTTTGTTCTGTACATATTGTTCTTTTTGTTCTGTATATATTGTTGTTTTTGTTCTGTACATATTGTTTTTGTTCCGTACATATTGTTCTTTTTGTTCTGTACATATTGTTCTCTTTGTTCTGTACGTATTGTTGTCTTTGTTCTGTACATATTGTTGTTTTTGTTCTGTACATATTGTTGTTTTTGTTCTGCACATGTTGTCGTTTTTGTTCTGTACGTTTTGTTGTTCTGCAGGAATAATGAACTCATTGGCCAAACCCAGAGCAGCAGCATCCGAGAGGAACGTGGCAAAATACGATCAGATAAAAAAAAGGGTGGTCTTTTTAAGAAGTGACCGTGGAATAGGCGATAAAAAGTAACATTGGCACTAGTTGATGTGTTATTAGCAAAGAAAAGAAATGATTTATCGACACCTGGTTGGACTTGAACCCACAACCTTATGGCTCCTTTGCGAGTAATTCACCATCTAATACTACCACATCGTCGGCTAAGATGGGAATTCTACTTTAATAAATTGGCATTAGTGTTTTAAGCTTCAGCTATTCTATAAATTTCGGCTGATTTTGAAAGCTACCATGGAATAAGATAGATCGGGTCGAAAAATCCCTTTGTATAAAAAGCCCATGTTCTTGTATTGCAACAACAATCGTTGGCGACATTTGGTGATGACTTCGACACGAGATTTGCGTCAAAGTCGCCCTCTTGACTTCCTTCAAGTTCGTTTCCACACGGCATGCAAATAAACGAATGCAACCATGCGTACATTAAACATCCTTTGTCCAGTATGGTGCGATAATCACACATGAAGCCGACCACGTATTTGTCACGTACGGCGCCAAAACCAACAATCGAATGATACTTTATTTATACCCAAGCTTGCGGTATTCCTTGGTCTCTTGGTCAACCGCGTCATCCTTTGACAAGTTGATGCACGTTATCAAAAGCCCCATCGAAGTCAACAAAGAGACTGACACCTCGCTTTGCATACGTAAGGTTGCTGCTGGCTCTCCTTTCCTGGCATCAAAAGCGATGGCACTTCAATTTCAGATTGACATTGCAACGTGAACTACAAGGTATTAGGCTACTGCACAGAAATCTAGAGGGCGTTTATATCATAAATAAATGCCAAGCGCAAGCGGATGAACATATTGAAATTGTAGGTTAGGGTAGTCAAAAATGTTGTCTATTTCCATAAGCCGTAAAAGCGTTTACGAAAAATAAGGCATTTCTATTCCAAAGCCATCTTCGAGAGGATGGTTCAATTTATCTACACTCCATGCCAGTGCAAGAGTAAGTACAATTCCTGTTAAGAGACAGACTCCAAGCTTTTTACTGTCTCTCAGCTACGGATGGTAACTTTAGACTACGTGCTTAACCATCTGCGATTCTCTCTTTAGTGCTGTCATGATAGAGAGCAGGATACCGATCATTGAGGATGGTGTAGAATTTGAATAGATCAAAGAAAGCATCTATCGTAGATGATTGTCGTCGTTGTCGAAGCGGAAACTCATGAGTTGTTTAGGGTTGGACGCCTCTAAGACCGTCTGAGATGGCGGTTGAAGATAAGCCATATCGATGCGTTTTCAAACTTGCCACCTGTATATTATTCCTCAGGAAGTAGGTGGATAAAAGGGTCCCACACCTTCTGAAGACACGCTTGAGCACCAGTCCGAGGTATGTGAGACTATTGTGAAGATTTAAAATTGGAAGATTATAGCGTACGAAATGAAACTTTGGATTTGACTTTTCTTGTTACAAGAAATATGAAAATTTTCAGTTCACGCTCAGGGGCCGACTATGAATATTGGGGGTCCCGACCCAATTTGCATTTGGGGGCCCCCCCTGACACACGTATTGGATGTACATCTGAAAAATGTACACACCCTTATTCCCATTTAAAAATGGAGGTAAAAATGTGCTTTTCTGATCCCACTGTCACGTCGACGTCGGATGTCAAAGGATTCGCTTGCAAAGCTGATGTTTTGAAAGTTTCGGGCAAAATAACGAATAATGTGTAACATTGGCATACCAATTTCATGTTTTTGAAAACTCTGCTCTTTTATTATCCAATTCTCAAAGCTGTGGTTATAGTAGTTATAATAGTTGTAATTATAGATAATAGCTATGATTTCTCTGAATTTGTTTCGGATTGTAAATCTGAAGAAAAAACGTTTTTTTGTATTAATTTACTATTTTATCACAAATAAAGTTGTCAAATAAATTTTTGGGGGCCCCTCCTTTTCGCGGGTCCCGCGAGCCCTTACCATAATCTGGCCCTGACCACGCTTACAGTTTTAAAGTTACTTGGATGAGTGCATATCTTTTCTAATTATTCGAGTAACAACTAGATCATTTACAGAGAAACTTCTCTAAAACGATCACCCATAATTCTACTGAAAAAAAAAGAAGTCTTAAGGGAGTGCAGGACAACTAAATAATAGTAAAACTAAAATTTCTTTTTGCTCCTTTAAAATGGTAGCACTGTATATACCATTGTATCAGTAATAGAAACGTGAATAACACATTTATTGCTAATTATAAGAACTCCACAAATATATCATGGTGAACTTGGTGATAAACAAAGAAATCTTGGTGAAATTGGTAGTGATAACGCTAAAGGAATTGATAGTGATAAAGCTGGATAAAGTGATAGCGACAAAGCTGGAGAAATTGATAGCGAATGAAGGTCATGAGGTTAATGGTAATAAAAGTGGATAAAATAATGAAATTAGTAGTGAATGAAAATTGTGAGATTGCTGGTAATGAAGGTAAAGGAAAAATTGAAATTGATAACGAGTAATAGTCGTGAGAGCGATGGTAAATCTAGTAGAAGAAAAAAGAATTGGTAAAATTGATGGCGAGAAAATGCTGTGAAAGAGCTAAGAAATTGAGAATGCCATGAAAAATTTCAATAAAAACGGTTATTTTAAAAGATGGTCGTGGAATAAAATATATAAGCTATATAATATTAATTCTATGGACTTTATTCCACCTGCATAGAAAAAATATTCACAGAACTCAACAAAAGACAAAACAAAACCTTCTATTATGGATGTGTTCAAATGCTATTTCAGAACGATCAAGTAAGAAAGATGCTATTTAAGAATAATTAAAAAAATCGTCAGAGACATCAATAACCTTCAGAGTAGTATAAGCCTTCTTTATTTTTATTTTCTATAGCCTTTTTATTTTCTATAAGCCTTCTTTACTTTTATATTTAGTTAAAATTTTATTCTAATCCTTCGGCTTAACCTAACTTACTGCATATTTTGCATTTTCCCTGTGAATCACGGATGTGCCAAACGTTTCGTTGAACGAAGGAATGAACTATTTTTTTCCATCTGTGAACAAAAAAATCCAACAAGCTCATTTAGTGATTCGGTCACAACGATTTGGCTAGTGTGCATGTATCCATGCGCATGTTGGACCATTCCAAAGTCAATTTATAATAATAATAATATGTCAATTATGTTAATTAATCGATATCAAAAACAGTATTCTAAGATGATTAGAAGATTATACGTCATCAGAGGTGGCTGTATTAGAGAAGTCCAGTTATATTTATTCCTTTTTTCATTCAGAGTATAGTCTTTTGCATTTTGTTCTGCAAGAAAAGAGGTTATTGCAACTAGGTGATTTATGTTTTTTTTTTTAAGTGGACTTTTCCATTTTGCATGAAATTATCCAGCTGCTTCCTCTATTATATTCAAAGCGGGCAGATAACCCATTAGCCTTTATTGCCTTCCTACCACATGGCCAAGTATTTTGAACGGGTTCAAAAATTTAAAAACCAGAGTTTAAAAGCCAAGTGACGTGGTTTAAATTTTTTTTTTACCCCTTAGGGATTAAGCTGATCGAGTAAACCGACCCCCGTCCCATTTCAAAACTCTTTATACGTAGAATTTATAGAGGGCGACTTGAAAATGACCTATTTTTCGAGGCAGTCAAGATGTTGTTTGTTATATTATAAATCGTGTTCTTAATTTGATCATCTTCTTACGTTCAGAACTCCTTTTTTTTAAATGCAATTTCCCTAAAAGAAGAATTCAATTTCTACTGAATTTAATTTGTTTGAACACGTATAAAATTAAATACATAAATGATGGTTGTATGCAGGGCCTGAATACAGACTAGGCCCGCAAGGCCCGGGCCTAGGGGCCCCAAATTGTATTTTTTTTAAGCTGACTTTTGGTTTATCACTTTTGATCAGTATCTAGAAAAGTTTTAGGTAAAAGTTTATTTTTTGGGCTATTTTGGATAGTTTTCCACAAATTGAAGAGTTTTAGACTGAGTATATGAAAGTACTTGTTTTTTATATGCTTTCAGACACCCCCTTATAAATCTGTCCCCTTGCGTAATGGGGGCCCCCAATTAATATTGTGCCTATAGCCTCCGTATGTCTTAATCAGGCCCTGGTCGTGTGAGTCGATATAATGTTAAATTTGTTGGTAAAAAAGGAAGTTTCTTTCTTTCTTTCTTTCTTTCTTTCTTTCTTCCTTCCTTCCTTCCTTCCTTCCTTCCTTCATTTCTTTTTTTCCTCCCTCCCTCTCCCTCTCTCTCTCTCTCTGTGTTCACTTTTCCAATAACTTTTTACAAAGATATTTTTCAATATATTAATAAATATAAGTTACCGCTATACAGAGAAGTTTTTTTTGGGGGGTTTTGTGTAAGTGGAACTTTGGAATGTAATTAGTCATGGCAATTCACTAATGGGAGACATCAAATCAAGTGAAACTGAAGCTGTAGTAAGGGGGATGGTGTTGGGATTAACCCCTCCATTTGAACAATAATATTAGTTATTTCCTACGAGAGAAAATATTGTTCTTATGAAACCTCCCCCCTCTTTTTTTTAACCACATGAACAGGCTTGACTACAATTAACTAAATATCTAGCTTTATACAGTATAGTATAGTTTTTATTTATTTAATTTTTACCTGCGAGAAATAATTTTTTACCTCGACTGGGGGTAATAAAATCGAAATATAGGTCTAATTAATATGAATAAGCTCTTCAATTTATAGTATATTAATTGACAACATGCCAATTTCGTACATGTTGGGTAGAAAATGAACGTGTGTTGAATGTAAACAAATAGGTTCAACTGTTCTTGCCGATGAGTTTCATTGATGGATTAATAGTTTCTTTAACAGATTATTTATGATCATTCAGATTCATAAATTCATGGACAGAATGTTCGTAATCAATAAATTTCCTCAACAAATCACTCCTTATCAATAAGTTTCATCTTCATAATGAATAAATTTCATCGACAGAATCTTCATAACCAATAAGTTTCATCAACAGAATCTTCATAATCAATAGGTTTTATCAACAGAACCTTCATAGTCAATAAGTTTCATCAATAGAATCTTCACAATCAATAAGTTTCATCAACAGAACATTCATAATCAATGTTTCATCAACAGAATCTTCATAATCAATAAGTTTCATCAACGGAATCTTCATAATCAATATGTTTCATTGACAGAATCTTCATAATCAATATTTCATCTACAGAATCTTCATAATCAATGTTTTATCAAGAGAATCTTTATAATCAATAAGTTTCATCGACAGAATCTTCATAATCAATGTTTTATCAAGAGAATCTTTATAATCAATAAGTTTCATCGACAGAATTTTCATAATCAATAAATTTCCTCAACAGATCATTCCTTGTTAATAATTTCACCGCTCTATTATTCGTGATTAACAAACGAATTTCGTTGACAAATCATTCAGTCTTATCGATAGATCATGAATGATCATTCTATTGCAGCGACAGAGTATTTATGATCAACAAATTTCGCTGACAGAGTATTTGTGATAAGCAAATTTCGTAGTATCTGTAATTAGCAAATTTCGTTGACAAATCATTAATGATTGTCCTATTGCATCGGAAGATCTTCTTTTACCGATATTAAAAATGGACTAAATTAAATATCACCCAAATAAGAATGAATTAAATGCAATTTATATTATCTAGTGTAATCAGACTTTCTGATATCAGATACTATGACATTAGATGATAGTGGTTAAATCATCAAAACTGCAATCCAACGGTCGATGGATCGAGTCAAGTTCCAGAGTATAGTTATTTTTCTTTGCTTCGCCATCTGTGTGTGTGTGTTCAGATATTAACTTAAATTCAAAAGGGTGGGAGTTTCAGATCTTACAGCTAAATCCTCCACAATTCCGCAGTCCCTTTTAATGTGGCCTCTTAGCTACAGAGCCATAGGTGGCCGCTTTACAGAAGTTCCACTGTAACTGAATTAGACAAATTTCCCTTTGTCCGACGTCTGCATGCATCGCGATATAACTCGAACGCTGGAAATGTCAGCCTGTTCCATGGCGATCATCAATTTCTAAATAAGCAATCGCATAACCTTTTTGTCACAAAAATTAAATGCTGTTTTTCGTCAATTTCATTTGATAAGTCCACAGGAGGCCAAGCATAGCAAGATGACGTTTTGATCCTCCCTACCCCTAACGGGAAGGGAGTAAAAGCCCCTTCTCCTATCATTAGTCCAATTGGGAATAGCAAGGACTTGCTATTCGATTATGCAGATGGATTCCTTTCAATGTCGGTTAATCGTTCGCTGCCAAAGGGGTATCTGGTTTTCCTTTGTAGACTATCATACGAATCTACTCATCCATTGATAACAAAGTGAGATGAACAGCTTTGCTTCCAATATTCGAAGAAGAATGCTAACGATATAGCGCGCACAAAAGCAGAAAAGAGCTCTTCACTGCAGTACACGAAACTGATGTTAAGAAAAGAAATTTGGCGACTTTGAAAGAAGAATTATATATTTCGCCAAATCAGCAGACGGTTTCGCTTTGAATGGGATTTATATATATATATAAGAGAGAGAGAGATTCGCTTCTGTTAGACGTCACAGTTGAACCCCATTAATGGGAATAGCTTTTAACACGAACGGCTTCCTGAATTCCAGTTCAATTGTACAGGTAGAGTCATACAATCCCACGCTTTCGGATAACACGAACAAGGCTGGCGAAAGGATTTACTGGGATTTAGACAATATAGCCAAGGGCGCCAAGAGCTATTTAATGACTTTCTTTCAGTCGTTCAGTGATTTTCGAATTGTGGGGTGTGATCCCCAGTGGTGAGAGGGGATGAGAGACTTTCCATATATGAAATAATTATTTTTCAACTCGGAACTAAATTAATTCTAGAAAAAAATATCTGTACTACATGTAGAGAGCAATCGGTTTATATTAAATTCGAAATTTTTATTAATCCATGTTTGAACTTGGTTATGTTTTGATATGTGCATGCGCTAAGCAAACAAAATATTTTTATTTTATATAAATCGAACACTACGCAGATTAAATCAAACAACAATGTCAAACAATCAACGTTTATTGGCGTAGTGATACCAGCGCCGATGTTATGGCGTGATTAGATGGTGAAACGTTCGAAAGAAAATAAATATTTCTGCCTTCGGTGGGACCTGAACCCACGACCTTCCACTTGCCGGGCGGAGGCTCTACCCACTGAGCTACGAAGGACAATATATAATCTCTTTACGAACGTATATATATTGTTGCCAGTTATTTCGCAGAATGGTGTAGTACATAGACTACTATTTAAACCAAATTGCAAAGAGACTGGTATTAAATTGATCGAAATGCACGTTGCAGCATATGTATTTATTTTATATAAATCGAACACTACGCAGATTAAAGTAAACAACAATGTCAATAAATCAACGTTTATTGGCGTAGTGGTGCCTCCGCCCGGCAAGTGGAAGGTCGTGGGTTCAGGTCCCACCGAAGGCAGAAATATTTATTTTCTTTCGAACGTTTCACCATCTAATCACGCCATACCATCGGCGTTGGTATCACTACGCCAATAAACGTTGATTGATTGACATTGTTGTTTGATTTAATCTGCGTAGTGTTCGATTTATATAAAATAAATACATACCTGTATGCTGCAACGTGCATTTCGATCAATTTAATACCAGTCTCTTTGCAATTTGGTTTAAATAGTAGTCTATGTACTACACCATTTTGCAAAAATAACTGGCAACAGGTAATATACGTTCGTAAAGAGATGTACATTGTCGTCGTAGCTCAGTGGTAGAGCCTCCGTCCGTAGTGGAGGTCGTGGGTTCAGGTCCCACCGAACGCAGAAATATTTATTTTCTTTCGAACGTTTCACCATCTAATCACGCCATAACATCGGCGTTGGTATCACTACGCCAATAAACGTTGATTGATTGGCACTGAAAATATTTTTATTCGTATACTAGATCGAGCGGCATGGGAGGAGGCGTGTCATCCACATGCATAAAGTGTGTAAAGGGGGGACCTCAGGGGTATAATATTTGAGAACCATGAGCTAGTTGGAAAGGTTTTATTAGCATTATTAAATACCTTTCAATTAGTCTAACTGAATTTCTTTCAATTCATTTCACTTGATAACTTGTAATTATCTTTATAACTCCAATTAATGTAACTTTATGTGGGTGTGCTAATTATTTCCAATTAACTTAGCCGAATAATCTTCTACTTCTTCAAGTATCTTTCACGATTCTAAGACTGTCAGTAAACAAGACCCCAGTTCGCTATCAGGGCTGTCGTTGCTAAACCCTTCTGTGCTTAGCCTAGTCTAGGTCTCTTCAAATCATCCATACGTATTCTTTTTCTGCCTATTGATCTCTTGCACAATAATAATCTCCATCCGGTGACAATTGGGGTAATTTACATTTTACGCACCTCTCGCTGTGTGTCCTTATCATGCCAGTTTCCTTTTTTTTGTATTGTATTAATGATAATCCTGTTTGATCTGTATTTTTCCAGAACTTCTTGATCGGCGATCTTATCGGTTCACTTCATCCCCAATATTCCTCGTAGATTTCACTTTTCAAAAACTTCAGTTTCTGGTGCCTATTTTTTTTATTTTATTTTTTTTTTACAAGACAGGACCCTCATTTATATAGCGGAATGGGTCAGACCTATAAATTTAAATTATGATTCTAAGTTACAAATTTAATTTCATTTCGCACAAAACTTCATCAGTTTCACTAAATTGTGTTTGGAGCTTGTCAATTCGCAATTTAATTTCCTTCTTTGAATAACCTCACTGAATTAAATTCAATTTATATGAAAAGTTGATAAAATAAATAACGTTCTATTGATTTAATTGAAAAGGCAATAAATCGTAAACATTAATACTTCATCAAGTCGCCTGTAGTTCACTTTGAAAAATAATGTTTCCGAGGTGATAAGACGGATGAAGCAATAATACCTCTGATCACGGCCGTTCTGGACGTGGGACGCGGAGGGTGGAAGGCCTCTCCCACCTAGGTTGACAAATCCAGGGACGGCCGCAGGCCTTTTATTGTCTTTGGTAATTGTTTCAAAGACAGTGTCAAAAACTTTTGTTTTATTTTACGAAAATAAAAATTAAAGAATGTTTCACTTTTGCGTCATGTCTGTTTACAATTATGGACACATAGATAGATATAAGAGTAAGAACTTGACATATAGAAATTCTTATTTAAATAAAATTAAATCTATAGGGACCGTAAAATTATTTTTGCGGAGGTAGACAGCAGTCCAGGGACAGTCCGATCTCGAATTCCATATAGAATTTTGTCTATTCTTCGGATTGATGACGAGGACGGATTACGTCCGGGGACGTAATTAGGAGTGGCTTTAAGGGTAGGTTATCCCTCCAAAATGAAAATCTAGCCCCGCCTAGAAAAATAAAAATTAGGGAAGATTGCTGTGTGCGGAAGGTTGGGTTAGAGACCATAGCTCCCAAGACCTGGAGGCCAGTTACGTCACTGATTACGTCACATAAACCTTAAAGACCCAAACAATTCCGAATAGATGCGATAACCATCTTTTACTTAAACGCAACTTTTTTCTTCTTATAAACTTTTAAAGAATTTAAATTCTTTAAAACGCATGTTTCTTTATTTCATCGTGAAATTCTTTTTCCACTTCAACATTACGAAAATCCTTGACAACAAAACACATTGTACTTTTTTCTAATTAGTTCAAAGTAATTTTTCACTACGGCTGCTCATTTATTTCATTTAATTACTGTCGAAACAAAAGGTAGAAGGTACAAAATATAAGAAAAAAGTCGTCTTTCGAAACCTCCAAGAGACTTCACCGGAATAAGAGGCGGTCTCCATTTTTGAAATGCAAAAAATACTTTTTCGTTAGGCGTAGTATTTTTATACTAAACGTAGTATTTTTACAAAGCGTGGCATTTTTATACCAAAAGGTTTTGTATCCAAAATTCCGCGAACTTTTGTTAGAACTTCGCCATTATTTCCAAGCAGTGAGGGTGAACGGAAAGAAAAATACTCCTTTGTCCAAACTTCTCGAACTTCGCGACTTTTTAAAACAAATTATTTTTTAATCCAGTCGTTAATTACGGTGTCACTTAGTCCAAAATTGCGGCTGTTAATTTTCCCAGAAGCAGGAGAACTACTAAACTTTATCCGTTTTTTCCTCTTTTTAATTGTAGCCGGACTTTTTTCCCTTTTCCGCTGGCGAAGTCGAAAGGTTTATGGAAAAGGATGCTCGAATGAGATATAATACATCATCATCAATTCCTGTTTAACGCGATTATCAATTTCCTGCAAATGTTATCACCAGTTCGGCAACAGAAATCGACAAGTTTGAGAAATAGACAGCTTACAATCAAGTCACCACCATGTCACGATATAACACGGGAAAAAATCTCCAGAAATATTTTTCTCACGCATGCGCCGTGTGTTTGGAGTAAAAAGTCTTGAATACGATCGTTCCCTGTTATTTCAATACAATATCTTGATGAGCAGCAGGGGGCCCCAATTCTAAGGGACCCGGGTCCCTACCCTCCCGTAAATATTTGGTAGGTATATGGGCCCCTTCCAAAAATTGATTACCAGTAAATAAATAAATTCAGAAAATAATTGGGGATAAAAGTCATAACCTGTAAATGTCATTTTTATTGCTTATGCCTTTCCTATCTTCGGTTGAGTTTCTTAACTGCACGTATACGAGTTTCTTAACTGCACGTAGTTTCTTAACTACACGTATGCGAGTTTCTTAATTGCACGTATACGAGTTTCTTAACT
>QLNU02015270.1:84583628-84623896 GCA_006491805.2 Dysdera silvatica
ATGAACAATTACATAAAAGTGGGAGATCATTACCTGCATTTGGAGAAATTATAGTAAATAGAATAATTTTTGAGAATGAAGTAACGTTAGATTTTAAGAATGATGATAGCATAAATGGCAACAGCAATATAGATTATATTTCTGACGATAATAACAGTTCTGTAATTCACACTTTTAATAACAACCGTTTATATTATACATCTGACAATGAATTTTGCGGGGAAAATTGTACTTTGAAAGAAATGAGAAACATTGTGAGATTTTACAATTCCTGCAAAAGAAAAAAAAACCTCAACAGAATCAAAGACGATGTCGAAAAGCAGTGGATTATGAAATAAGTCATTTTAAAAAATATATTACGGAATTTGAGACAAATAGGAAGAAATATAAATTAATTCAATGCACACTGTTAGAAAAATTCAAACACACTGTGTAAGTGTATATTCGTACATGATGCAGACTAAAAGAGATGCGCTTATCATAAAGAAAAGGGTTTAAACATTAGGAACTGTATGATTTCAAAGAGTTTTATATACAGAATAAAAATATGAGTATATATTCTCGTAAAGTTACGAAACATACAACCTTAGCTAAAAATGAAAACGAAGAAGCTGTTAAAAACACAGCAACTAAATTCGTGTTAACATCACGTCATGCATTTGCACATTGCTCAAAGAGCCAAATATTTAATGCTGATCAGAGTGGTTTTGCATATTTCATACCAAATAACAGAATATTATCTCACAAAGATGAAAAAAATTTAGTTTCGTCCGCGTAATCTGTGACCCACTCATACACTTTTATATGCCCTTACTTATCAATGGATGGAAAATTGAAAGGTTAATTGTTACGTTTGCGTGAATCAACAAGATCCGTTAAGCCTCAAGTTTGACGTCACACATGTTTCGTGCCACTAATGTTTATGCCACGTGTACAAAATCTAGAAAAATGAGTACAGAAATCATGACCGTGTGCTTTTTAAATTGCTTTTTTGTACTTTAAGACCCTCCCTCACTCCCTCTTTTGTCAGATTAGATTCTTGGATTAGATCCACTGACTCATCTACATATAGTGACTTTCAGAACAATTGCATGAAACTTCAAATTCCTCCAGACATAACAGCACTAATTTGACCTTTGGGTATTTATTTTTTCCGGAAGTACAAACTTCTCGTAAAAAAATTTTAAACTATGCCGTTCTAAATGATGTCGCAATAAAGTTAATGGAACGTAATGAAATAATAAAAATGCATTCATTGGTTTATAATCATATTCATTCCGAGAAATATAAACCTATGTAAATATACTCCTAGTCAGCTTGCAATTATACTAACGTTGCTGTTGCGTAATTTCATAATATTTTAGCTACATCATTTCAAGTTGATCGTGATCGCTAATGCCCCCCCCCTTCCAGTCCCCTCCCGGTCATTAATTGTCCTGGACGACGTGTCCAAGCTTTGCTCCCAATTTTCCTCTCAGATAGAAAATTGGGAATTATCAAAATTATCAGGATTATCAGGATTATCAAAATTATCAAGAGTACTCGCTGGCCATTAGTTATCAAATCATTAATTTATTAAAAACAATAAACGCACAATTATTTGTGTCCGTGGGGATATGTTTTCTTTTTTTTTTTTTGCTAAAATTAAAATTTATTTCAATAAAATTGAATTTGATTTATTATATACAAAGAAGAGATAATACTTCAATATAAGTTAATATTGTTTAATGTTTATGTTTCAATTTATGAGTGTGTTTTTCAACATATTTATTGTCAATGTAAAAGTTTTGGGCGTATATTGAATGTAACAATTTTTATGTTCCTACCACTGATTTGGGAGGCGGACATGTAGGAAGGGGCGGCAAAATGGTAAATCCGCCCATGATAATAGACACTGTGTAAATAGTGCTGAGAGAAACCTTCATCCATATCAAAAGAATATTTTCATCGCAATTGAAATTGAATTAACAAGATTTTGTGAAATTGACAGCAGTTGTCTAGAAGCGAATGCTGAAACTGGAACGACATTTACAAATAAAATTGAAAAATAATAATCAACTAAATGACTAATAACCCCCGCTAAAAGATGCATAAGATGCACGCATACTAATATACAGGGGCAGGGCCGGGGATGGAGGAGGGCAAAGGGGTAAAATTCCCAGGGGCTGTGAAACTTTTTCCTGTTTTTAAAATTAATTAAAGGAATTATTAAAAGATTTACAATTCGTTAGCTTTTTACTTGAAAAATGATGGTTTGAGAAAAGGGGAAAAGTTTGTTTAGGGGCATGGTCTTCTAGGTTGCTTAGAGTAGGAGTGGGGATCCTGCGGCCTTCAGAGCCCTTAAATGCGGCCTTCAGAGCCCTTAAATGCGGTCTTTTAAACGCATCTTAATTTCGCAAATCAAATCCTTTTATTTTTATTAATATGATTTTGTTCATCTTATCTTTTTTATTTGCTTCATGTTTATTATTATCTAAAATGGACGAATTTAACAATTAACAAATAACGAATAACAATTAACAAATAACGAATAACAAATAACGAATAACAATTAACAAATAACGAATAACAATTAACAAATAACGAATAACAATTAACAAATAACGAATAACGAATAACAATTAACAAATAACGAATAACAATTAACGAATAACGAATAACAATTAACAAATAACGAATAACAATTAACAAATAACGAATAACAATTAACAATTAACAAATAACGAATTTAAAATGCAAAAGGTAAATGAAGTATCGACGAAATAATCCTCTGAAACTGACCGCCCCAATTAAAGCATTAGTAAACCAAAAGGGCTGTTTTTGTATGTGCAACATCTACCATTTGTATTGGTTTCTCTCTTCACGCAGGCGTATATAAAAAAGCGAATATGAACACTTTTGTCGAAAGTATTGAATGAGTATTTACTAAAATAATAGTAAGTACAGTCGTATATTTCGGTTGAACGGAGTTCTCATACTGGGGGTTCCGCTGTATATCTAATCAGTGGCGTAGACCAGGGGGTTCAAGCCCCCCATTGGGGTAGCAAAATGTATTGTTCCGTTTAACGCTAAATCATACAATCTGTTAAAAACTGCTTGAGCCTCCCATAATTTTTGAATTGCTACATCCCTTTATCTAAATGAAATTTTTTGCATGCGACCTTCTTCGCCTATAATTTACTTAATGCGACCTTCCAACATGAAGGTCTCCCCACCTCTGGCCCTATATTAAGTGGGAGTGGGGACTTAAAAATCTAAAATTTGATAATCAGCAGCAGCAAATTTGCATCTAAAATCAGTTTTTCGGCATTTTTCCTATGGGAAATTCAGAAAGCGATCTGTAAGAGACTGTTTTGTTCTCCTTTTGGGATAAATAAAAGGATGGTTTAGGCAAATAGAGCAGCCATTAAGTGACGTCATAGCCACGCTCATCCTATTAGGCCGACAATAAGACTCTATCAAGCCATCGTCTTCCCGGAATCGTAACGGGAACAGCCCATTTCTAAAGCAAACTGGGTCTTGTGTTCAGATCTAACCTCCAATTCTATTTTTCAAGGGTTGAGGTTTCTAAAAGTCTTTATATTATCTGCCTATAATTACGTTTCCTGCGTTTGGCAACGGATGAGTCGATTATTGGCGCGAAATCTTCAAGTCCGAGGATGCTATTCCAGGTAATCCTTTGTAATTGGCATCACAGTCGCTTTCTATATTCTTACCTCTTCAGAAATTGACGAATTCTGATGAAATGACGATTCTTCAGAAATTTATTGACGCGAAAATATTTTTTTAAACAATATCTGAAGAAAATTCTAAATTTTTTTGAAAACGTAATTTAATTCCCTTCATGCTAACCATTATACATTGGTCTATTAAAATATTATAACGATTTCATCCTCATTAAATATTATGTATATATTAGATCCATATTGGGGTGAATAAATACGGATGGACGATATTCTTCGCAGTGGCTTAGGCAGAAAGTTCATAAGGGGGGAGGGTTATAGGCATAGTTGGCGGGGTTACAGAACTACAACTTATATATTCCTATGCAAAATATAAAAAATTTCCTTGCGATGGGGGATTACAACCCCCAAAACCTCTCCCTGGCTAAGCCTCTGATTCTTTGGGAAACAGGAAATACGTAACATTCACTTTACGAGTTTGGTCTGTATGAACTCTCGCTACTGCATTGAAAACCGTCTGTAACAATATTTTAGAGGCCGTGAAACCATACGCATCATTAACAATAACGTTAATAAACAATAATATTAATAACAATATAAACAATAATATTAATAACGTTAATAAACAATAATATTAATAACAATATAAACAATAATATTACTAACAATATAAACAATGATATTATAACAATATAAATAATAATACTGATAACGTTAATAAACATAATATAATAACAATATAAACAAATATTAATAACGTTAATAAACAATCATATTAATACAATATAAACAATAATAGTTACTAACAATATAACAACGATATTAATAGCAATATAAACATGGTATTAATAACAATATAAACAATGATATTAAGAATGATTATAAACAATGATATTTAATACAATATAAACAATATTACTAACAAAATAACAATATATTAATGCAATAAAACAATGATATTAATAACAATATACATTATTAAGAGCAAGATAAACAATAATATAATAACAATATAAACAATAATATTAATACATATAAACAATAATATTAATAAACAAGGTTGAATATGATGCATCTATACATATCGGGATCGGGAGCAGGGTGGACTGGGTCCTCTCAAAGGCGCATACCTTAATTATCGGAGGGCGCGATTCCTTGCCATTTGGAGGTAGTCAGTGGTTAATATCGCTCATGAGGGCGCACGCCGGCCAGGGGGCAGATTGGCTGCCGGCCCAGTCCGCCGCTCTGATCGGGGGGAAATGTCTGATGGATAGATATAGGCTTTATTCCGCCCATTACTCCATCATTTGTAAGTTAACCACATTGGTTCATCTGTTGTCTACATTAGTTGATGGCGAAATAGTGTCAGTAGTCCTATATAGGGGGCATACACGCAACTGACATTACAGTTTTCCCTTCAGACAGTCCCCCTTTTTCTCGTCCAAAAATGAGCCCCACAGTCCAGCGTAGGAATGAGTGGGGGGACTTAGGGCTCAAGATCCCATTGATATCAAAACACATTAATTTTTTTCATAAGATCGCAACACCAAATCTTCTTTAAAGGCGCTTGAGCCCCCCCTCCCCCCTATCATCTAGGCGGACGTATCCTTGGTTCTGAGCCCTATAGTGCAAAAATAGAACGCTCTCCGACTAAAATGCTCGCTGAAGTCCGTGCTGGTTCCCTAGGACATTGGAAGTTCAATTCCCTCAACAAATCGGTCCGAATAGTACATTCTGTTTTGAACCAAAAAAAAAAAAAAAGTAAGGTGTCCAGAATCCATTCCTTCCTTTACAACCTTCCCCCCCCCCGTTCTTTAATTATGAAGTCCCTCCCCCCACATACACATACATAGTGATTATATGTTGATGCACTGAGCATACTTTGCAACTTTGTCATCAATTTCTTGGGCGTTTTATTTTTCTTGTCCATTTCTTGAAAAAAAATAATTATACAAGAAATCCTAAGCATTTTATGTTCACGTCTCACTTGCACAAATTACCACTTAATTTTAATGTAACACTGTTTCATTTTTATATAATACTACTTAACTTTAAATGTAATACTACTTAACTTTAAATGTAATACTGCTTAACTTTAACGTAAGACTGCTTAACTTTAAATGTAATACTACTTAATTTTTTAATGTAATATTATTTAACTGCAATGTAATACTAATTAACTTCATTGTAATACAGTTTAAAGTTAATGTAATACTGCTTAACTTTAATGTACTACTACTTAACTTTAATGTAATACTGTTTAACTTTAATTTAGCACTGCTTAACTTTAACATAATACTGCTTAACTTCAATGTAATACTACTTGACTTTAATATAATACTGTTTACCTTTAATGTACGCTGCTTAACTTTAATGTAAGACTGCTTAATTTTAATGTGATACTACTTAACTTTATTGTAATACTGTTTAACTTTAATGTACTACTACTTAACTTTAATTAATTAACTTTAATTTTAATGTAATACTCGTAGTACTTAAGTTTAATATGATACAATCGACCGCAATTAACCGGGCACGGAAAATAAAATTTTGAGCTTATAAGAGTAAAATACTTAGAACCACAAGGTTATTCCTATAAGATCAATATTAAATTACCCCGCTTTGACAGATAATCTTTGCAAACTGTCCTCGGATAATCGAATAAAGACAACTATTTTAACACGAAAACCGGTGCTCAAATAAGGGCAAAAAGGGTTCAGAAGAAATTTGACTTTGTAAATGTCTTTCCACCTATCCCTAGTTGAAAAATTTTCAAGATCTTTCTGTGGTGTTCATGATCTTGTGTTGCAGATAAATGCAAAAGCTTGACGCTGTTCATTCTATCCACTATCGTCCCGTTTTTAAAACTGAATCTCTTGTGGAGAATGTCTTTGCACTTTTGCTTGGTTAGTCTGAATCCAATAACTGGCCGCTACTCATCATATTGTCGCGTTGTGGAAGGTTTTCTTTTCAGATAAGCATGCAGTTTACGCCATATTGAATATTTGGGGGCCCCTGCGGTGACGCAGGGCTAATTAATTATAATTAACCTAAATAGTTAATTATAAAATTATTAATTGTTTTATTTTATATTTATAATTCGTGCAACGACATTGGCGAAAAATGAGATAGCCCTCAACATTATTAGGCTATTTATCGCCTAATTTGGAATGCAGAAAAACGCGGTTGCCAAAATTCCAGGCGCCAAATTTCCCGCCAAGCAAACGAAGTCCTCTGAGTGGTCAGTTACTTGAATGACGTCAGCGCTCGCTATAATGAATGTTTTTCCTAAATTTAATAAATACCAGCTTTTAATTGCACATACATGCCTATGTTTTATGTATTTGAGAATTGTTTCAGTGTATGAAATGTGTCTTCTATTAACTCTGTTACATAATAGAGGGCGATCTATATCACACTGGTGCTCTGCGCCTTGTCAGTGTACCAGGTTAGCTTTGCCGCGAGTATAGTTAAATCGTCGCTCGCTCCGCTAGTGCTAGGGAAGCTGAGGACTGAGCTACTTTACACGCTACTTGCCCAGGTTTCCTCGAATTTGATTGACTGAAACAAACCTCGAAAATGGGGGTGGGGGGGCGGAGTTGAAAGCCAGTTTAGAAAAATCACTGATGGTAGTCATCTACTGAGCACCTCTGCTGCATATTTTTACTCAGCAAGTTTTACAAGCTGTATGTAATTGAGACTCGCTGAAAGCGTTGCAACTCGCCCGCACGCTGACTAGTTTACAAGCTCCTCGCTGGATAGTTTACAAGCCAGCGAGGAGTGTGTAAACTCACCCAATGTAATTGAGGTTTAAGACAAGTAATTTAATTTTGTGTCCTATTTAGTGTTTCGTTTGTAGCTGAAGTTACGTTGCGCCAGGAGGTACATTCTTGAAAAGAATCTAAACCTCGGACTACGGATAAGTGGAAAAAAAACCATCGAACATTAGATAGCAGCTTGAAATCAAACGTGCTTTACTTGTCCTAGCACGTTATCGTAGATATTACGAGGAACACGTTACATGGGATGGTTACCTAGGCCGTGAGGGGTTCGAGTTCCTCGGAAATCTGCAGATCCTGGAACAGCATGACCATTGCTGTCCTTGCGTATCAGAACTCGCGAAGAAAATTACGTTATTAATGTTTTTTCTCTCGCTTAAGCAAAATACTGATATTAGTCAGTTTGACATCAACAATGACCAGATATCTTCTTCCCGCAGAAACTAAATTTCTTGGTGGTGTGCTGCAATCAAATCTCAAATACAACTCTTATATTCAGACTTTATATAACAAACTTGGTAGAAACTTTGGTGTCATTTGTAACGTTAGTTTATATCTTCCAACCTGTATGTTAATACACTTATATTGGTGCTTGTTTGTTATAGAGGCCTTCGAGATTACGATCTCGCCAAGGTCGTCGCCAAGCTCGCCAATCGTCCAAACACGCCAACGACTATAGTGACCATCTTACATAATGAAATATTACTTTTTAGACGTTTTTGTAATCTAGTAATTTTCCTGAGTCAGTACATGCCTGGTGGGGGTGTACCCACATCCCAGACTTAAAATTGTTTTCGAGTTGTACCTGAATGTTGGAAGGGTTAAATCAATGGTTTCCTGAAAATTTGTTATTTTATAAATAAGATAATAAACAAGATTTTTACTTCGCTCTATATTACAGACCATAGATAACCTACCTTGGCGATATATCGCGGTCGCTTGGCGATTTATCCTGGGGGGGGGGGGGCGTTTTAACAAACAAGTACCCTTATATTATTCTTTCTTCTCCTCGCATATTTATTATTATCTTCTTACGTAGGAAACCACAACAAAATTTAATTTGAGCCGTATTTCTATATTACAAAATAAAATTTTCAGATTACTTAAAACTAGAAACGGCCGATCTTTGCCTGAGATTGCTCGACGTCATGGCAACCAGAATTATATGCAAGGGGGTAAGAATTATATCTAGGAAAAATTCCAATTGAATAATTAGACTAATAGTTAACTAATAGACTAATAGACGAATAGTTAGACTAAAGTTTCTTGCGGATTCAGTCTTTTCCCCCCTTTTCCCCCTTTTTTCATAAGTCAAGGGGGTGCAAGTGCACCCTCTCAGGGCGCGCATGCTCGACTCATAATATTTTAACACCAGGTAATCTTTTAGACTACAAAATTTCAATTTTTACGTTCGGACATTAAATCATTCATTTTATGCCGAGCAACCAAGCGGAAGTCTTGCATTCTTGCAGAGGGAACACCGGTCGGCTGTTGCTTCTGAGGATGCTCCGCATAGCACGGAGTGAAACGTTAAGTGTTTTTAATAAACAGACGCGGCGGAATATCCCGAAAAGCTCTATAATGTATAATATAGATATTTCTTCACCTTCTCTGATGGGACACAGGGTATGACACCCGCACGGATTCCAATTTTGGATCTAATTTTGCAGGAACAAACTTTAGTTTATCGCGTATCGGTTCTCTGAATCCTCGGGTGTGAAACCATCTTCCGGACGAATTGAGACATCTCAGTTCACTTTCATTATTCAAGAAATTCCTGTTTTGATATATTGAATGGTTTATAAGTTACTTTTCTTACATTTTTTATTATATTTTATTTATTTATTTTTTCTCTTTTCTTACTTATTTGATTACTGAACATGGAGTATTATATTGTGGTCGCACTATTGAGTTACTGGTGGATAACCTGATCAAGATGGGCGTGGCCAGTTGTAAAATTCTTTACCCATTGCTGCCTGGGAAAAATTGCTACAATATCGGGTGATGTATATCTTTCATATGCAAATTTTCCCCAAAATAAAGGACTTTATTTACGGTACCATTGTTGTGATTTATTCTGTATAAATTAATGTCTAAGTTTTATAATAATTTAGTTTTATTTCAAGCACCTATAACTGGTCTAATGTTTGTATATTTCTATTTTCAAGGTGTTAACTTTTGATGAAGAATGCATTTCCCTACAATACCTTGCGAAATTTGAAGTTTTTCTATTGGTATTGAGAAAAAAGAAATGCGTACATTATTATTATATTATGGGAAAACAAGTTTTGCTTTCCAAAGGCATGGGAATGTGGATAAGTGATTAAATATTGTAGAAATATGATACAGTGGGGCGTCATCATCAAATAGCCAACATTATTCCGCCCCCAAAACGCCCTGGTCATCAGCGTTGGAACAGGTCGGTTTCATTCACCATCCTCCCCAATTCTCTTTCGTACCCATGATGCACAATTTCGCTATTTTTAATATCCGCAAGCCCTCTCCACCCCATCTCTCCACCTCCCTCTCCAGCCCTCTCCACCTCCATGGAAAATTTTTTCTCTCCTGACTCGAATGATATACGACCCACAGCAAATGTCAGTAAATACAACGAAATCTCCCCCCACACAAACTGTGCTCTCCAGTCTTCCAGATATGGCCCACGAGCTCACTTTTTTTTTTTGCATAGTGCCCTTCCACATATTTCAAGAATAGGAATAATAAAAATGTATATTTTTCGCTTCTAAACCCGCGCCAAAAAATCTCGAGAAAATTTGAATTCTCCCTGGGAGCGCCCAGGCCTGAAGCAATCGTCATTGTACTGGCTGAAAATTTTGGAATTTTCGCAATTTGGCGTTTTTAAGTGATTTCACCGTATTTTAAGAACGCGGAGAAGGAACGCAGGCGCCTCTCCGGCTCTTTCTTGGCGAAATAAAATCAAATAAAATATTATTGAAATTAAATTAAATGCTGTAGCTTTGCTTTTCGTCTCATTGACCTCGGCGGTAATTTGTTTTCTGCGGATACACTGCGCTGGAGTTTCCTAACGGTTGAGTGGAAAAAGACCGTTAACGACTTGAATCCACATATTTTTCAAAAAAAAAAAAAAAAGAAAGGCTTGTGTTCAGGTAGTCCCTTGAAATTGACGCGCACCACGGGTTTCCACGGCGTCTTGTGTAACTCATCTCTTTCAACGTCGTTTTCCAAATGATGGATATCAGGGAGATATTATCGAAACGCATGGCTGCAGACTCTTTTAAAATATCGCTTGATCAAAAAAACTGCAGCAAGGAAAGTTAAGTTTTTCATAATGTTTTCTCCTTGTTATTGTTAAAGAAGGAAATATCAAATTAAAGGGTTTTTCTTTCATTTCTCCTTCTGTTGTAAATGCCCCGTCTGTCGCAGAGATGATCGAGAGGAGATAAGCGGCGAAAACCCGGCCGCTCCATAAACAGACAAATTTCCTTACACGAATTTTGTTAAAACCCGATGATGAGGAAATGATTTTGATTTGTATTGCTCCATAACCCAAAACCTTCTTAAAAAGTTCTTCTTCAAATAATAGTGATTGTAACTGCCTTCGGAGATTCATCGAGCAAAGGATACAGTGTAGGACAGCACATGTGATGGCAACAGCCTACGAAGCCCATAAAACGAAGAGCTCACTACAATTTTCGTAAGACATTTATTACGAAAAAAAAAAAAAAAAATTATTTTTATTGTCAAATAAAATGAGATTATACGATGAAGTGTCTGTTACTCCACTCTTTTATATTGTTTATACTGAAATCTATGCTGTGAGTAGAGAAAATAATGTGACTGGGATCTAACTAGCAATTTTTGAGTTACCGCCCCATTGTCTTGAGCTCTGTGTCACTGAGCACAACCGTACTTAGCTCCTTTTCCGCATATGTGCATAGCCAAAGTGGGAGGGGCACTCTTTAAGCATTAAAGTAGGTTGTGTGGGACAGGCGCAAGCAGAATGTGCATAAGGCGAATGTTACTCCCCTTATGCACATTCTGCACATTATGTCTTAAGGGGAGTGCTTATATTGGTGGAGGATAATAGAGGAACTCTATATATTCCTACGTATATATAAAAAAGTTCATTGTAGTGGTGTGTTACAATTCTATCAGGCGCAGTATAGTCCAGATGCTCTTTTGGCAGGCCATAAAAAAGCCAAACAAACAATTCTATCAACACCCCCCGCCGCACAATGCCACAGTGGTATGGGAGGATTACTCAACACAATTACAATTTTGACACACCACTTTTCATATGATTCGCACTAGAAATTGTATTTTGGGGAGAGAAAAGCAATGTGCCATCGCTGGCGCACGCATGGGGGGCTGATAGGGGCCACAATCCCCCACTGAGATGCAATTTTGAATATATGGAGTTGGAGCTCTAGTTGGAGCTGTAACTCCCCTGAACTTTCTGCGTAACTCGATGTGTGTCAAGCACTGTAGCTTAAGAACATGGCATATTTTTTTCTCCTCCTAAAATACAGATTTTATGAACCATATGAAAAGTGGTGCCAAAAACATGATTGTATTAAATGGTCCTTCCTTTAATTCGTAAGGAATTCCTCCTTTGGTTGAAGTGCAATTATAAAAAGATCGTTCTGTATATAAATGCAAACATGAAGTAGAAAAATCATTCATAGAAAAAATTAACGTAAGATGCAATCCATAAATGTTTCTGCACCACTTCAGTGCAGAGGCGTAGCCAGGGGGGAAGGTTTTTTGGGTTATAACCTCTCATCGCAATGAAATTTTGTATATTTAACATAGGAATATATGAGTTGTAGCTCTGTAACCCCTCCCATTAAGCCTATAACCCTCCCCTTATGAACTTTCTGCCTAAGCCACTGTTTCGGTGCATGTTTTTCGATTCATTCTCTTGTGAATGTTGCATGATGATATAGGCTGCGAGTCGTGTGAGCACCTCTGGTACTGCAGTGGATCAACTACCCCACTTCTTTTCCATCCGCCTATGGTGGATAGTTGCAGATGGTACGTCCTGCCTTGTATTACAGCGCTGCCTTCCACCGCCACCTTTCCGAACTCTTTATCTTGCCCGGCTCTCTGTCTACGAGCCACATCAAAAAAAGACAGAAATCACCTAAAAAAAAGAAGAATTGACAGCAATGAAATTATAAAATGTTCGATAGTCGACGGCGACGATTAGAAGCTTTCGTTTAAGTTCGTTTATGTTTTATGACATTAAAGTCAGAAGTAACCATGTTACGCCAAGATTCACAGTTTTCCGTGGATTCCGAACCACTTTCACTCACTCAGAGAATTAAAACCCCGACAACGAAGTCGGAGAAAAACCATCGGCAGGCGTTGAATGACTGTGTGCAGAGTCCATAGAATTACGTCGACGCATCAGCCGCCATTTTGTTGTACACTTTCAGCATCATTTACCTTGGCGATAAAGGTTTTCCGCTTTAGCGTAATGATCACCACTTTGGCATAAAAGTAATCAACAATCCGCGATTACGAAAGTAAACGTCGGCACAATTTTTCAAATGTACCCAATAAATGTTATTTGCAATCATAACGTGGGCATCGAAATGGCGGATGTGCCGGCTCCCTTTTTTTAGGATCCGTACCTGTGGGTATCAAATCCAGAAAATGCACAAGACATCCAAACGTATCACCATTATTACTTCCTTCCCACCCCCCAGGATGCTATTGGAAACATCAATGAAGTATTATTTTGCATTAACAAAATATATAAATAAATAAAATCTACTGGCACTTATGTTAGACAGTAGAAGCGGAGGATATTGATGGTCGTCAAAACCACGGGCGCCGTTAGCGGGGGGGACAGGGGGGACCCGTCCCCCAATGTTGGTATTAGGGTTCCATATCCCCCTCCAATTTCAAACAAAATGCCTTCTACTGGTATATTGTCCCCCCAATATTTTTACACCCTCGAAGCTGACACGAACCCATTGAATTTTGAAATTTAATGGGGGACGCTAATGGCACTGTGAAGTTCAACAAGAAATGTAACCCATCCTTCTTCTCATTAAGTAAAATTTTGCAGGACGTTTATCCAATGCAGCTTGACCACTTGTCCGCCCTTGCGCCATACAGCATTCACGCATACATTCATGCCAACCACGCATTCATGCCAATCACACATTCATGCCAACCACACATTCATGCCAACCACACATTCATGCCAATCACACATTCATACCAATCACCCATTCATACCAACCACACATTCATGCCAACCACACATTCATGATGCCAACCACACATTCATGCCAATCACACATTCATGCCAACCACACATTCATGCCAATCATACATTCATGCCAATCACCCATTCATACCAACCACCCATTCATGCCAACCACACTTGAATGTGGTCCGTTTACTTCAGCATTGCTGCAGAGGCTCTTATCGTTGTCATTGTGGGATGAGCATCGGATATCCGTAACGGGGACAATAACTTTCGAACGATTTTGTGGGAGGAGGCGAATAAAATGGCAATAAAAAGAGAAAGCGGCTCTGATATAAGCGGGGCACTTGGGGCGATTCACGACCCGAAAGAAAGGAGATAGATATATATATGAAAAGGGGGCGGCTTGAGCGCCAATTTGTCACATGGGGCGCTACTACTGTTCGCCCGGGCCGTGACGAATCCACCAATGCCCCTTAAAGGGATGTGTCCACCGCAAACCACCACCACCCACAAGCTTCACCACCCATACATGATGGCAAGATAGCAGTAAATTTTCTTCCCGCAATTTAGATAGCGGCTTGTCAAAAGACAGATAAGGCAGTGTTTGCACGGGAAGCCATATTTTTGGCGCGAAAAGTGCGATAGCGTAGATGTTTGCTATTTTCTAATGTTTGTCTACATAAAGTTCTTTAAAAAAAATACATTTCTCATGTAGTAAAAAAGAACAATAACACTGTATCTTCGAAATATTTGCACATTCAATTATTTATTTTTCATTGCATACGTCATCAAGAATCATTTTCAATCCATTGCAGGATGGTCTCTTGGTTACCACACATATGCATAGTATGATGAAAACAAAATGAGGAGGAATCAAGCATAAACTCACCACGCTAGCCAGACGTGTTGACAAGCCGAACCAGAAGGAGAGTTTCGACCCTCGGTTACCACAGTCGAAGATCTACTGTCTTGTTCTGCCATGTTTGGCGCAGTATAGCCCAGATGCTCTTGCGCCATAAAAAAGCCAAACAAACAATCTACTGTCTGTTCACAAAAAGAAGTCCGATGGTACAGTTAGAAATAGCTGGAGGTGACGTCACAAACCAGCCAGCCGCTTACAGCAGAGTAGGACCCCAATCTCAAGACTTGTTTTTGGCAGTCACCGTGAAACGAGTGTAGAACTTGAAGCCCTACATTGTTGTAAGAGTCTAGCCGGTTTGTGACATCACCTCCCGATGTGTTTTCAAGATGAACGTCAGTTATTCTGGTCTTAACTTTTCATTTTATCAACTTCATTTTTGGAAACAGCTGTTTACAGACGTATTGGCGTAGGGCGTGGGGGTGGGGGGGGGTTGTTGATGGAGGTTGTAATTCGGACTGCCACGAAATTTTGTCTACATACCTATGAACATATGGAGTTGTAACTCCGTACCCCCCATGGTAAGCCCGTACCCCATGAACTTTCTACGTCAGATTATGCGAAGATATAAGTGCTCAAGAACAGTAACGTTTTCAGAGCATGCAGTCAGATAGTGGGGAAGATGTTCATATCAGCATATTTAGAATAGAATTTGATGAGTCCTAAGATGAATTTTTTTTAAATCACTGTTGCACTACAAATCAATAAAACTAAACCTGATTCCCATATACGCTAGAAAACTAAAGTAAAACACGATTGAGGGAAAAATAGAGTGTTACTTTAGTTCTCTAGTGTTTTAAGATATTTATTACGAAATATGAAAATGCCAACAGAATAAAATATATAGATTTCGGACTTAGAGGGAGTAGGGACGTCATTCATGTGTAAAACAACTTATATTTTTTCATGAGCTGGCCGGCCGCATAAAACATGTCGGCGGGCCGCGGATTGAAGACTACTAGTTTAAGCAGTCTTCGGGCGTGAGGATGTCAAAGAAATCTTTGGAAATTGTACGAGTCCGAATGGTGCGGACAGTCCTAAGAAATATATCAAAGCTACGACGAAATTGACGGAAAAAATTACATGTTGTCCACATAATGTCATTCCTTCCACGTAAGTCAATTTTGCCACGGCTTTCTAAGTCTCACTCAGACCAGACGAAACTGACATTTTTTCCCCTTGCGCGAGATCCTCAAATGATGTTGAAAAAGAAACGTCCACAGAACCAATGACAGGTAGTGGGAGGAAGTATGGAGGGAGAGCGTCTATACGAAACTTCGTCTTCGTTAAGTGGGCGGGTTCAACAGACCCCCATTAGTGGCTGAAATTACGCTGTTCCCAAACAAAACACCATTTATAATTTGAGTCGTCATCGGAGGGTTCCTTCTTCTTCTTCTTTGCATTGTAGACCCCTCCTGAAACCCCCGTTTTCTCCCCTCAGGTCTTCTTGAAAACAACTTCTAATTCCTGTTCGTTAACCTGCCCCTTCGTTTTCGAGGAAAAAGTGGCCACCCTGAACACAAACCCTGCCGGAGGCGCAATCCGGCAACTTCCCATTCATAAAAAGTGAGTCCCGCGCAAGTTCGGTGTTTCCACTATATTACCGTGGGGTAATTGTTACGTTTGCGCGTTAGATTTTTAGCGCGTTTGTCCCTACGCAGCTCGGGGCAACACTGCAGACCTTTCGTGCCTTTATTGCCCCTCAGCGGCAACACTCAACCAACCATTGTGGTGCGTTTTGGTAACAATAACAGCTCTCACGACACCATCCACCAGTTACAGGTCAGCCTTTTGGCGCTGCTCCGATTTTACTAGTCCGATGCTTCGTTGTTATCTGCATGGAATCTTCTTCGAAATTTCTTTACGGCCCGCCTAAGTCGTAAAGTAAAGAATGAGGCTGTCTCAAAGCAAGAATTTTCACATTCGCTTGCTCGTGCACCACTTCTGTCCCTCGTTTAGCGAAGTCGCTATATACTTGGGTCTGAGATATCATCAGGGCGGCGAATATCGGAGCGCATTCGACTAGAAGATGAAATAGAGAAGTAGGTCCCGCTTTCTCCATCAACTGGAGATTGCTTCAACAGATGGTATCGGCAGCGACCAAACTGATGTATTGGCGCCGGTAGGCCCCCACCACACACATGCACACTGCCCTTGGTACAGACCCCACGCTGCTGTCAAATCAACACACCGATATGCGATGACTTTTTCCTTGTTTTCGTTTCGTTGAACGTTGCAGCGAACGCATTCATTTCACATGGAGAAGGAGAGGCGCTAAATTTTGTGTGTATGTACAATGTACTATTAAAAGTACGAATCAAGACTCTTGTCGTATTATAAGCTTGGTCCAAGACAATCTGTGTCTTCCCCGAAATTATCCCCTTCATATGGGAGTCGAAATAGATTACGTTTTAATAAATAATACTTATAATTAATTTTATATTAATATACTATATATATAGTATATTAATATATAAATGAAGAATCAATAAATTTAGACAGATCATAGCTGGTCTGAATTAGAAAGAAGAATTGGACCTGCAATGTACGAACTTTAATTGGCGTTATGAGCCAATAATCATCGATTAAACAATGTTTTAAGGGTGCAACATTACCCATTTAATGCATACATTATACAGGGAGACCAGTTTGTTTATAACCATCCATGTGTCAGATATTAAAACAAATTTTTTGTTTGAAAGAGAAGAAATAGAAAGAAATAGAAAGTCGTCGATACATCTCACATCAAAGTAACAATGTTGTATAACTTACAAGTAGTAATTCAACGAAATCAGTCTAAGAAAAAAACTATTGATGAATTTGTTCGGTGTCAGAAATTTTTATTTTTAGACATTTTTAGCAGAGTTTTGCAAACATGTACAGTAATAATAAAATAGGAAAGTTAAATTTACTGTAACAATAGCAGTAATGTAGAAATTAAATTCAAACTCGTAGCTAAAAAGATAGCACATGATCAGTCAAAGGCAGTTTTGAAAGTGTCGCCACATCTTATAAACTAAGCAATACCAGATATCCAAAAGGAGTAATGAACAGGTGCTTCCATCTATATTTGAGAACTGCGATTAGATGTATTTAATTGCAATGATTATTCTTTATAAGAAACATTTAAGATTTCTTTCTAGGGATGAAATTTGCAAATGTTCTATTTATATAGTTCATTGGAAAACCATTTAAAACCAAACATTTTTTAAAAGATCTTAAGCCTTCAGAAATGGCTTCAACTCTATTTGAAAGCACTTTCTGTCTGGAGAGTTCACCTAAAATCAAATTTTTTATAACATGTTTTCTGAGACATGTGTCATATTGCAAGTACTGAACAAAAGCAAATAAAAATTGTTTTCTTTTATCGCATATTTGAAAGACAAATCTATTATTTTCATTGATAGTAATAAGTAAATCTAAAATGTGAACTCGAATTCTAGATACAGAGGTATCTTTCAGTGTTAATCCTGAGGGATAAAAATCAAGGTCCAATTGATGCTCCATACCATAGCCTATACAGATTATATCATCTATATATCTGCCAAAAAATAGATCCGTTCTTGGTGAAGACAAACTTTCATATTTATGTAAGTATAAATCTGCAGCTAAAGAAGAATACACTCCCCCTTAAGAAAGCCCTCTTACCTGTTTATAATAACCAGTGCCATTATATACCATATTATAGTTAAGACAGAAGTTTAGTAGTTTTACAAACGAGATTTTGTCAATTGATTTTATATCATACTCTGTAAATAATTCTAATAACACACGATATAGGTCTCTTAAATTGATTTGGTTAAATAGATCCTCAAAATCAAAGCACTTAATGAAAGATGGGATTCCCATCACTGGAGTTCAAAGTCTTTAAAGGTTGAAAACTATTTTTAAAAATAAAAATATTTAAGTCATTTTTAAATAAATTTCTTTAAATGTTCGAAGAAGCAGTTTAACAGCTCTAACACTATAAGAGCTAGTAGCACATCTAACAGTGCGAAAACCAATTGGATCTTTATAAAATTTAACAGTAAGCGTCATGTATGGGAAGTTGATTGGAGATTGGATGGCTTTGAGATTCTCAAAAGCACCCTGTATGTGTTTGAAGACAGGAGTAGAGTTTGTACCCAGATTTCTGTATTGCTCTGTATTATCAAGAAATTTCTGTATGTTTGAAGCATAGAACCTCTTGCACATAATGGCGAATATTGAAAATCATTTGTCTATGTTCAATAACATAAAGCGTTTATAAAAATCCTTCAAATCTCTTTTGTATTCTGCAACGCTCTTGAAATTTTTATGTGTTCTATCCCATTTTTTATACCAGACAACGTGTAAGAAAACTTCACAAATGCAATTATTTTTCCAAATGTCAAATGATTTGATTGGTATTGTATGTCTAATAGACACATTGTAAATAAAACCATCAATTTCTCTGATGATATTCTTCTTCTTGTGTGTGCTTTTACCTTACATTTTGCAAAATCTAAACTTTTGCGTTCCTTTGACCAGAAATCTTTTAAATCTGACATTACGGGAATTTATACCATACATAATGATATAGTTGAAATAAATACAGAGGTACCAGGAGGTTAGAAACTACTGGGTAAAATAACTTAATGAAAAAAAGATCAACCGACCTGGACATCAGCAGCAGTCCTTCATCAGGAGTAATGACGATGTTATGTTTCTGTCTCTTTTTTATACTTGAAATTTCTGGAAAACCCTTCATCAGAGTAGTCCCGCAGAATGGGAAAACCCAATGAGAACCAATGGGAGGCCTCCAATAGAATCATGGAAGAACCCCAATAGGGACCAATGAGAAACCCACACTGCGGGTTACCTAATTTGGGGATGTCTCATACATTTCAGAGTAAGAGTTGTTTATAAGTTTCTGGAAGTGGTTGTGATGTATTAATGGCTTTCCCGTGTAGTTTGTAAGTTTCCCAAGATTCTAAGAAGAGTCTACTATTCTTGTTTGTGATGTGACGGTGTAGTATTTTTGTTGAGTCCCAGTCGGGTTTCGTGCCGTGTTATGGCAGTGTTCGTACCAGACAGTAGACTATGTCTCTTTCGCGGGGTGTACATTTTGTGTTCTTTTCTTCTTGTTTTGATCATTCTTTTTGTTTGTCCTATGTAATGTTTGTTGCAGTCTTTGCATGGTATTTGGTATATGGCGCCTGTGAGATCTTCTGGTGAGCTTGGGTGATCTTTTTCATTGCTATTTTACCAGTGTTTAACCTTTTTATGTAATATTAATGATTACTGTCAACAAATCCAGTGTATCTTTCCCATATGCATGGTGTATTAAAAGCCTCATTAGTTTTTTAGAAATAGAGTTATATTTGAAAAATTGTCGATCAATAGTAACATTGTCTTTATCTCTCATTTCAATCTTAGTGTTTTTTAGGGGTAAAAACTTTTTAGAGTTATTGAGAGATTTTTTGAATTTAATATTGTTAAATTCAATATTGGGAAAGCTAAAAACACACTAAATTTTCTGTTCTTTTATTTTGAAGAATTCATAGCCTTGGCCTCAATATATTGATGCCAATTTGATTTAGAAATTCTATGATTTAAATAATCAATCAAAAGATAATATGTAAACAAATCAATATCTGGCTTATCATCAAATAGTAAATGATATAATTTTTTACAAGTGGGTTTGTTAAGTGTAAAAATAAATTTTTTAGGACTTAACAAATTGAAGGTACATTTAAAATCAGAAGATATTTGAATAATTCTACTGCTTAGTTCCTCTGTAGACAATTGTTGAGATTTCTTAAATAAAAGTGGATGTCTTTTCGCAGCAAAAACTCTTGTTGAATTACTACTTGTAAGTTATTCAGCATCGTTAGTTTGATGTGAGATGTATATACGACTTTCTATTTATTTTCTGTCTCTTTCAAACACAAAAAATTGTTTAAATCTCTGCCACATGGATGGTTATAAACAAACAGGTCTTCCTGTATAATGTCTGCATTGAATGGGGAATGTTGGATCCTTAAAACATTGTTTAACCCATGATTATTGGCTCATAACGCCAATGAATATTTGTACATTGCAGGTCCAATTCTTCTAATTCAGACCAGCTATGATCTGTCTAAATTTATCAACTCTTCATTTATATATTAAATGGAGTGTTATAAATGCTGTGCTTTATAACTATTCCGTTTACATCATTTATTGAACGCGGAGGTTAATGCGGACATTTACATGGCATTATGTTGTTGTCGATATTGGTATGTTAGCCATAATTATTTATTAATAACAATTTAGTGTTATTGACATAACTTACTAAAAAAAAATTTTATTATTATTGTATAGTTCGTTCTGAGTAAATATTGTAAAATAGTTTTTAATTATTTTTAAACCTACATATATATATATATATTAATTAATTATTAATATATAAACTTTATTGTAATTAACTCTTATCTATCCACTGCTGTCTGAAGGTCACCCCCAAAGTGCACTCCATGCGAGCTTTTCTAGACAATTCGTATCCATACCATTCAAGCCTTTTTCTTTCTTATTTCAGTCGATCATATTTAAAGACGTTCCCAACGTCTTCGATGCTCTTTTGGCATCCAGTTGAGAATTTCGATTGTCCTTCGTTGGTTAGTTTTCCTTGCAAAACGACCAATGAACACAGGAACGGAGCCAGAGACGTCAACTGGAGGGATGGGGCTAAGATTAGTTCACTATTTTAGTTTCACAAAATCTGGGCTAATTTTTTTTTTTATAATATTCCGTGAAATTTTTCTTGGGGATTAGGGCCCCCTTTAGGCAGCCCTGGGCTCAACCTATTGCTATTCCATCTTTTTTTCTTAATAAAATAATAATAACTGAAAGAAGAAGTAATAACAAATATTGTGAGGAAATTTGTCAGTTTCAGTGCTCCAATACTTCCTTCTCTCTTGTCTCTAATTATTCCAAGCATGCATTTCTCAATACTTGTCTGGTTTGTTTTCAATTCCTGTATCGCTGTTTGCTTTCAATTTGGATTATATAGAATTATTATGTATAAAATACACTTCGTACACATATATACATACTTTCCATAATATATAATATTCCTTGGGTTGTTGCAGAATGCAGGGTAGTGGGGGGGTTGGGGGGGAACGTCATTACGTCTCGATGAACATTTAACTGCCTGTTTTAAAGAATGTTTCAAAATTTAAATTTTAAAATAATTAAAAAATGGCGTGACACTTTTTCCTGTGGAGGATGATTCAATGGAATTTTATGATAGATTGATGAAAATTTGAAAAAACAAATAAATAAAAATCCGCCGCACATTAAATTTTGCGTACGGTGTATTTATCCAACGTACCCATTTAAAAATCCTCGCCTGATGTATGAAGGTTTATTTCCTCGTGTGTTCAGCAGAATCTCGATTATCTGAAATAAGGGGGAGAATCGGGGTTCGGATAATCGAAATTTCTGATAATTCAAAAATTCCATTTTTAGTGTAAAGGTGCAAAGAAACTACATATAGCATTTATATAAAAACACGCTTAATTACATATTACTAAACTACGTACTCTATTGATAGTGAAAACCCCACAAAGTATATGTCGTATTAATTAAGATATTAACTAATTTTTAAACGCCAGTCCGATATCTTTGCATATATCCGATATATAAAAATCTTTGTACATGTTCGTATATACGTGTCTTCTTATGTATCTGCTATCTACCAGGGGAACCGAGCTCATTTCAACGGACCCCCCATTACCCCTTCCCTGTACTGTGGCATAGATATTTTTCTTTTTTGGGGAGGGTGTTGAACCCCCCCCCAAAAGTATGAAATAAGAACACATTTTTTTTTTGTACTTAATTATTTTACAAGATCACTGTATATATATATATATACAGGTATGTAAGACCGTAGCCGGGAAAATTTTCGGCGGGCACATTATTACTGGTTTTTTTCATTTTTAATCATTATTTTAATTCATGAAAATGATAACATTTTTATCATTTTCATAAATTTTATTCGTTTTAATTCGGCTCGTTTTTCGCTCTTGGAATATCGGGAGACGTGGAGTTATTTTAACATAAGCTACTTTCCATACAGAAACATTCCATTGCTGAAGGACCACGTGCTTGGAGCCTCCCTTGAAAAAGTTCCTACACGTGGAATCCCGTTTTTCATTTTCCATTTATTATGCTATGTTTGTCGAATTCTCTCCGTTTCTTATCTCAAATTGCTTGTTTTTACTTACTGACTCTATTTTTGTATTTCCTATGAAGTTGCTAAACTTATTGGTAGTGAAAATTTTTGCTAATTTACACAATTCATTAATTCAATTCAATTCAATTAATACAATTATACCGTTGATTTTCATTTTTTTTTATTTTTAATGTTTTTACTGTGTTTCTGCTATCTCTATTTCTGTCAATTTCCTGTCATTTCAATTTTACATAACTTTCTTACATTTTTAAAAATACATGCATACATATTTTAAAAATATAATAATAATAATAATAATAATAATAATAATAATAATAATAATGAATAAGTGTAGAAAGCCATTTCGAGTATACAAAGTTCGGGTAATCGGTAATCTCCATGTATTTAGCGAAGGGGGATATTTCAAATCGTTTTTATATCGGCTTTTTTCTAGGGTCTCCTGCAAAGCTACAATTCATGGTGTTGCACCATGCACTACACTGCATTCGATTGTGCATAATTGTCTGCCTTGGCGAAATAAATATTGATTGATTGATTTACTTAAATTAGTCTAAAAAAAATCGATTGCGAAATGCATCAGAAGGTCTACTATTCCCATCCATTGAAGTACGTACATTAAATTAACGAATTGAACCTATCAGAGTCGTACTACCACAACCATCAAAATACGCTGCCTTCAAACCTACTTGTTTGTTTCTGCTCATGTGTGCAACGCCCTAAGCGCTACGGATCATGGATTTATGAATGAATGTGTGTGAAAAAAAACCCGTAAAAAATAGTGAATGAAAAAAGAATGAGGCAAACCTGTTTAGTTAACGATCTGTAGACGATATCACCGAGACATTGAATTTAATGACCACGTCGTTATCCCCCATTCCCCGTAACCTCTCATTAAAAAGACCTCAGAGCCTCCCCATTAAAGAGAGTCCCGAGACTGACTTGGACCTTGGGCGATGCTCTTCGAGTATTTCTTGGCGAATCAGGCGCCTGGTGAGATCGTACTCCGTGTAGATCTTGAAGGGGGGCATGAGGGGGTAATAACTGGCAGAAGAAAAATACATGTTGTGCCCTAATGTTCGTGTTATTCGGGATGGGAAAGCAACGACCGGGGGGTATCATCATGCCTAAATATCTTCTCCCGTGGATGAAAGTGGTGATGGTGTCACGAGATCGGACCCAGTGTTGACAGGAGTGATTACTGGGTAAGGCACCTTCCTCCACCCCTGTAAGTTCTCCGTAAGGTGCTCTTACTCCAACTTGCCTTTTTTTTAGGATACTTAATTGTGGGGTTCGCCTATACCCTGCCCATTGCCATTTGCATTCATCTAACAACTCCTACCTCACCCCCTGATATTTTTTTTTTATGAAAGTGACTGACCTTGGGTGCGTGGGGCTAACTTATTGTAATTTTAGAGCAAAGAATGAAGATGTACCATGCGGTGAGCGGGTGGTCCCAGACACATATCGCTGGCTGCCCCAGACTTCTCGGATGATGGGATTTCAATGCCGCCCCTCCCACGTCCCTCCCTCCGGATCTTTTCCTGGGCATCATGCTGCCCTCCTCCCCTCATTACTTATACAAGGCATGATTCAACGGCTGCTTGATGGGTGGCAGCAAAAGGAAAAATCGAACGTAAACTATCTTAATTGAAATATATTCTTTCAGGAAATTGACAACGATTAATAACTTTCCTTATACTCTTTATAAAGAGGAAGATGATCCGATTATTTGCCATAACAAGAAATAGTCTACTAGCATTTATTTGGATCACCTATAAGAAAATAGCAATATAGCTAAAAAAAAAAAGTAAACCGTCTCATTCAAGTCATTCCATAAAACAATAAAAATTTCCCAGCATTGTTGACATTTCATTATAGTAAAATTAGCGTTTTTATGTTGATTGCTCAATATTCTTCATACATATTTGGTCGAAGTGGCAGGTGGACGAATTAAAAAGTTTCAATTCTGAATCGAGATACTCTTCATCTCCCCAGTGCCGTGCTTAGTGGGGGTGCGAGCTGGGCGGGCACCCAGAGTCTCTAAAATTTAGGGCTGCCGAAAAAGTGTAGTGTAAGTACCAAGAAATCAGTTTTTAGCGGCCCCATATACTTTCAACAAAGTATTTGGTCAATTGACATTTTGCATGTGACGTCATACTTCCCATAATGCAACCTCTAAATGGTGGTCAAAATAAATACATGTGTTATTAGTCAAATGCGTTAACGTGTGTAGCCTATTTAGGTTGTCACGTTTATTGTGGTGGCCATATGACCACTGCAGAGACCCCTGGTTTCTGACACTTGGCTGCACAAAAAGCTAGAAAAATTACTTTGTAAGTTCTAATCGTATTTATTAGTAAAATGGGCTTTGTTCATTGAATTAGCTTTTCATTAATTCGTTATAATTTAATAATTATAGTAATAATTTAATTAATAATAATTAATTAATTTTATCTCCTATTTTTAATTTAACTTCATTGTCTTCTCTTTATCTTTACCCACAGCTTTTATACCAGATTGGAGAACTTTATTTTGTAATGCTAAACCCAGATCAATCTTGTTTTGTTGTGTTAAGTCAAAACGTTTTTAAGGGCCGCTAACACCGTAAACTCAACCCTGCATCTCCTGACTAAAGCTATTCCATGGCCATTTCTAGAAGAACAAGACAACAAAACTGACATTATTTTGCTGTCTCCCTAAAGCATTTTTGCTAAAATTATGAATAGTCACACGAGAGACGGCCCATCATCGTTAGAAGTATAGATAGTCGCCTTACAGATGGCTTATTTTTGTTAGAAGTAAAGAGATAGTCACCTTGGAGATGGCCCATTTTTGTTAAAAGTATGGATAGTTTTAGAAATAGATTGTTTTTGCGAAAAATATAAGTAGTTGCATTAGAGGAGGGTTAATTCACAATGGATCTTATCATCTCAGTCATTCTTTTAAAGTAGTGTTTTTAATCTCTGATAGGGTATATTAAATTTTTAATTCAATTTAGACTTTAGACTGGATAGACTACACGTCCGCTCTGTCTGTCTGTCCGGATGGACATCTATCTATCTATCTATCTATCTATCTATCTATCTATCTATCTATCTATCTATCTATCTATCTATCTATCTATCTATCTATCTATTTATTTATTTATTTATTTATTTATTAAGCCCTGCGGTGGCGCAGTGTGGTAACGCGTTCGCCTAGTACGCCGTTAATCCGGGTTCGACTCCCAACAGTGTACAAAGAACGCTTACTCAGAGATCTCATAAAAAGATCGCACTGCTCACTGTAGTCCGGGGTTTGGTTCCCTAGGCCATAAGAGGTTCGGATTCCTCGGAAAACAGTAGGTCCCGGCGCAGCATGACCATTGTAGTCTTTGAGCCGTAAAACCACAAACAAACCAACCAACCAACCATCTATCGATCGATCGATAGACAGACAGACATTTTAATTATAAATTGTAACTTATGAATGGCATTTCTCGTTTCAATCTCTTTAAAAAATTCTCATACATTCACATTCTAATAGTCCTACCATTGGTCTTACTCTTTGCTTTCGCACGTCAGCAGAGCTCTATTTGAATTTTATCATTTCACTCATTTCAGTTCACAATAACTTTTACTAGAATTTGAGAAGTGGCAGACACCCCGTTTTCCAATTTTTTTAGATAATAAACAAAAACAATAATAATGGAAAAGTAAATCGAGTGGACTACGATATCATAAAAGAAAGTCATCTGTTTTTAATCGTCCGCTTGGTCAGAAAAAGAAAACTTTAATACCAGTTCATCAGAGAAAATGATGATTTATAGTTGGTCTCCGGATCAACAGCGCAGTGCAACTTTTCATTTTGATCACCCTTTTCCTGCGACCGCTCGAAATCTATCAGACCTTTCATGACGACCAATTTTTCTAGACCATAAATTATGTCCCTTCGTTCTGCGATCGCGATTAGGAATAGCGGTCTTCTCTATAGCGGAATTAGAAGTGGCCGGATTAGGGAGATTTCTTTACAAATATTTTTGCATTCAGCCCTCACTTCTATTCTGCTGGAAGAATGTCTTTTCACACGACGTGGGCGAGCTGTTTAAAACCGTATTTACTCAGAACTACATTATTCCAACTTGTTTTCTTATTTCTGCATTTTAACTCTCTCTTTTGTCTATTTTATTTTATTTTACCTTTATCGCTTACAGAGCATATATACAGAGCATATTACAGAGCATATTACAGAGCATATTACAGAGCACATAGTCCTATGTTAAATATACAAAATTTCATTGCAATGAGGGATTATAAACCCTGGGTTCGCCAATGATATGTGTATATACAGAACTTCATTGCAATGGGGGCTACAACCACATCACCCCGCGTACGTTACTGATATACTGTAACGTAGAGTGCTGGTATTATATAATAATATTAGTGTAATAGAAATAAAATACAGGGTACCAGGGAGGAAATTACATAAAAAGGTTAAACACTGGTAAAATAGCAATGAAAAAGATCACTCAAGCTTTCGGACGTATCAGCAGCAGTCCTTCATCAGGAGTAATGAAATATTAGTATATATATCAATATTATATAATATGTAGTATGAATTAGAGATTAGACGAATTCGGATTAGAGATTTCGGATGCAACCGAAGCTGAAACTGATTTTTTTTTATATCGAAATTCTACAAGGAATTCAGGTATGTGATTCGTTTTCGAGAACTGTAGAAATACGCGTATATGAAAATTCAAAGGAAATTAAATTGTACAGTTCAGGAAATTTTTAAAATTTAAACTATACGTCAAAGGGTTAAAGTTCTATTTAAAGCTTCGGGCTAGTATTCAAATTCTTACGCAATATTTGGCCCTGCGGTGGCGCAGTGTGGTAACGCGTTCTCCTATTGCGCGGCTAATCCGGGTTCGACTCCCAGCAGTGCAAAAAGAACGCTTACTCAGAGATCTCATAAAGATCGCACTGCTCACTGTAGTCCGGGGTTTGGTTCCCTAGGCCTTAAGAGGTTCGGATTCCTCGGAAAACAGTAGGTCCCGGCGCAGCATGACCACTGTAGTCTTTGAGCCGTAAAACCAAAAAACAAACAAACTAACGAAATATTTCGAGAGCGGGTGGGCTCAAAAATGCAAGATTTTGAGCTCGGGGCTCGGAAAATTTGCCCGAACTCATCAATAGCGTAGATACCATACTGAAGTCAACACTACGTAGCAGTCAGCGGCGCATAGCAAGGCCGGATTTAGGGTACGAGGCGCCCTGGGCACAACGATTTTTGGCGCTCCCTCCATTGGCGTAACTAGGGGGCTAACCCCCAAGAAAATTTCTTCTAAGCATTGAGGTATATGGTTTAGCCCCCTAGCAAAAGTTAGGTCCTCGACTTCGAAGCTAGTTACGCCCATGCTCCCAAATACCACAAAACATCGCGAAGGGGCGACATTTATCATTAGCGTATCGCATGTGCATTATAAAGATATAATGACGATATTTTTATAAACGACTCCAGTTTATTTGACGACGATTTTGGATTTTTTTTTTTTTATATTATGGGAAGGGGCAAGGGCGGATGCAGAACAAAATTTCAGGAAGGGCGCGAAGCTTGAAAATTTCACTTGTAAGATTAATTTTAAGTATTTTTTTTTGCTTGAAAATAATTATTTTTAATGTAAATTTATTATTCTCAGGGGCGCGCGCGTGCCCCCTATCTGGATCCGGCCTTATGAGGCAGGGGTTGTTTCACGCAATTTTTCAGAATTTCAGATTTAGAAAAAAAGGTAGAGGGCGCCTTCTCTCGAAGAGCTGATCGTCAGAATTCTACGGTAAATAATTTGCAATTAAAAAAAAAATCCGCAGCCTCTTGCGCCCTGGGCAAGTGCCCAACTTGCCCATTTATAAATCCGGCCCTGGCGCATAGTACGATTTTACAACTGGGTAATCATGAAACTGATCGCCTTTCCTTGAATAAAAAAGTTGCAATTGATTATAACATCGTCACATTATCCACTGGCATTCACAAGGGGGTGTTGATGGGGGTTGTAACGCTCGTTTCATTGAAATTCAGTATATTTAACATAGGAATATGTATATTGTAGCTCTGTAACCCACCACTGCACCTATTAATCACCCTTTATGAACTTTCTGCGTACGCCTCTGCCATTATCATTGCGATATACGAATATACAAATTGTGACTTTATTTGGAGAGGGGCGATATGCCAGACGATTGAAATTTACCCACTGCTGAAACATAGGCATATGTAAAAAGTTCATAATGGGGAGGGAGTTAGAACCACATATTCATATCTATATATACAAAATTTCATCGCAATGGGGGTTACAGCCCCCTATTAACTCCCCCCCCCTGCCTACGCCAGTGTGTTAAAATAGCGTTATACCACTGCTACGTACTTAATGCAAATTAGTCATAGTACTACCAGAAATAAAAATGAATTCATATTCTTTAGAACTTGTTTTCATTAAATTTCTATCATATGCACAAACACTAACGCCCAATATGCCCCAGCAAATTATTTACTTTGCATCAAAAGGAATTGTGAAGGTAATATGCCAATATTAAGCCTCAACTGGAGTGGGGAAACCACAACATTTCTGGCGTCTGAAGGGAGGACTTGCTGCTGGGGGGTCGAGGCAATTGGCCTCCTAGACTCCTTGCCAACTGCTCCTTCCTCCCCGTCCCCCTGTTAACTGGGAAGGAGGTTCCCTTTAACATCAATCTTTGGTCTCAACGAGGAGACGAAAGGTCATTTAGATTCCCGCTGCCACTTCTTGGGCAGTACAACTGTTCTGGGGATTTTGCCTTCAGATCTAGTGTTTTTTAAACTTTTCTGGTAAAATTTGCAAGCGCTATTTTATGCAATGGACATTTATGACACACGCGCCGAAGTAGACATTGAAAAGTATTATAGATCATTCCCATTAAATGAGTCAAATTCGAATTCAAATTATACGATTCAAATTAGGTAGGAGTCGTTCAAGTATTACGTAAGCATCTTTGGGGTAAGGGTTTTAAGATTTGCTTATTTTTTCTGACAACGGGGAGGAGAAGTTTTAATCATGCTTACGTAAGACACAGAAAATGCTAAAACCACCACATGGTAACGAAGTAACTACCGCCCTGAAGGAACTACAATACTTGGATGTAAGACATACTGCCAGTAGAAAATACACACAAGAGCAGTTAAATACTTAATTATTTAAACCAGTTGCTCTCAATATTTTTTCGCTCGGGGGCCCCCCCTTCTATGCTCCCCGTGCCCCCCCCGACAGTTTTAAATTATAATGAAAAATGTATTATTTTTAATAAATGTATTTTATCAAATCCACTTCTTATTTATGACACATTATTAACGTAGGTTTTAATAATAAATTTTCTAATATTAAAACTTTTATTTATTATTTTATTAATAGTAAAATTTAATAATAATTTTTATTAATGTACGTTCTGATGATCTCCAAAACAGCTATCAATCGCGTATTAAAACTTTTTAAATGCGATAATTTGTTGTGATTACTCTCTATTTATTAATAAGCATTTAATATTATAGCGAACTTATAAATAAATGCTCAATATTAGAGTAAAAATGTAAATAAGTATTATAATTTGCATCACATATTGCATTCTTATTTCAAAAACTTATAGGCCTACTAAAAATTAGATAATTGAAATCTTACGTAAGCATGAATTGGGGTGGGGGGGAGTATTTGCTTATTTTTTCTTACAAAGGGGAGGGGGAGTATAAAATGGCCTATCGAATGATCCCTAATATTTGAATTTTTGGAACGCCTTAAATTAAAGGGAAATTGTGGTGGACATATATCTGGCAAGGCGATCTATATTACTTCTCAGAAATTATGACAACACTCCTTATTCCGACCACCCCACAGAAAGGACAACATTCACTAGGGGCAAATAAAATTCTGGACCATGAAAGTGAGCTTATTCTTTTCATCCTCAACCACCTACACAATATGGCCACCTTTTGGTAACGATCGCCTTAGAAGATTGTCCAGAGTATATATTTAATATAGATTAAAAAATGCAAAGTAAGGTAGAAATTTACCAGCGGCGGCTCGTGGCGATATGTAGGGTGCGCCATGAAGACTAATTCACCAAAACGCATCAATTTATGGCCTCTATTCGTCAAGAAACTGGTTTTTACCTCATTCAGTAAATAAAGAAGAAATTTATGGTAACTTTGGGTTTTGGTGAATTGGCTTCATGCACATACCCTAAAATCTCGCCAAGAGACGCCAATGGAATTTACGTAGGGTTAAGCAAGGATAAAATGGAATATGGAATAGATCGTCCAAGCTTTCAGATGCGCCAGTAGCTCTCTTTCATCACGAATAAATTAATTATTAATAATGTGTTTCATTACTGTTTATGAAGGACAGCTGCGTAAGCGTTGGAAAGCTTGATCTATTTCATTCGCTTTTTACCAGCGTTTAATTTAATTTACCGTTTAAGGGAGTACCCGCGTTCCAAAGACTATGGAATGTGTCTTATTTTATCTTTCCTTATTTCTCAGTAACCAAAATTTTCTAAACTAGAAAGAAATATTGGCTGTAGGAATAATAATTTCAACTTCCATTCCACGGTTATCTCTGAAAAAAACCAGCTCTTAGTTACAGCTGCCTTAGAAAATTCCCTTGTGACATGGGACTTGTTAATAATGCATTTTCGACAATTTCTATATGCCAATTTCTTTATGACATTTACATAAAGTGAAACTCTTTTAAAACGAACTTTCTGTTCTGTTGAACAGTCGTTTAGGGGACCGTTCTTAAAATCCGGGTAAAATTATAAGATAAAATATGTTATTATTATTTATATGGTATTTAATTTGGGCTGTCATTGAAAATATTGTCCGGGTTTTTGGGGGTGGTCTGGGCATAAGAGTATAAAGCTACATCTTATTCACAACATATCATTGTTATCATTTCTTGTACATCCACGTTCAGATTATCATCTATTTCAAAATTCTCTAAAATTCGAGTATTTTGTAACCCGTAGTCGATAATAAGATACTATGTATTCGCGCTCAGTTGGTGTGTAATACCGTTAGCAGACGGGTTAGTCCATTGCAGTTTAGGGAAGGCCGTCTTGGAGGAACTGGTTTTTCCCTCGCGGAAAACCAGTTTCGGCAAGACGCCCTTCCCTAAACTGCAATGGACTAACCCGTCTGCTAACGGTATCAGGCGTCAGGTCTGCGCGAACGCACAATACCCATCGTTACATAATCGATTATCGATATCTGACGATTAATCGTCAGCTCAAGTCTTCGTTATCGATGGTGCCGTAATCGACTCCAGTTTCGTAAACATTACTTCTCTTTCCAACGATAATTGTTGGCCATTGACATCCTAAGGGAATGGCAGCAAATTGATGAACTATTCAACGTTTGATTACTCGACAAGGCTAATCAGAAAAGCGGCAATTCAATGAGGCAATATCACAAGGGATCGAATTAACTTAATCTCTTTCTAAAAATCATCGGCAATCGCAAACGACATGAAATAGATGCACACGTTATTGAAATCACCCCAAATAAAGTAATCTTTGTTAACTTCTGATCGTTGAACAAGAACATAGTGGCTAAAGTGAGTGCTTGGCACCTCCTCTTCGCTGTTTTCGCGGCTACGGCAATTCGTATTAAGTACCCGAAATCGTAAAAGTTGTTCCAGAACATGCTAAATGGGCAATTTCTGAAGGAGAGTGTAGTGGGCATCGAAACCCCCCCAAAAGATCATGACCGTAATCATGTTTCCTATGGCGGCCATTCCATATCACGGCTCTTACATGGATGATGATTGTGATGAAGAGAAAGACAGATGCATTTTATTGTTGCAGTACATTGGACAAATCTGGGTTGAATTAATTACAAGTTGCATAGGTCAGTTATACGTTAGATGGGTTGTTTACGATTTGAATAGATTATTTATAAATTGTGTATTTTGGTTATAGTGTAAAATACACCATAAAATATACAATATATAGTACAAAATATATAGAGATTAAAATAAGAAAATGTTGGCTATCATATGAATACAAATTTATTTTACGTAAAAAAAATTGCAATTTAAGTTGTGCTGAATGCAATGAAATGTGGGCTTCTACAATAGAAATGCTGTTTGTTCGGTTTGCGGGATTTCTTTATTGTTGCACTTGAAATACTAAGAAAAGCAAACATAAAAATTACGGTTTCTAAAAGTGGCAACATGCCAAATTGTTTCTTTTTACTTGATGTTTTCTAAATGTACATAATTTCACTTTTCGTATCTGGCAACGTATATTACATAATCATGATTTCACTTTTTGTATTTGGCAACGGTATGTATAATTGCGTTCTGAATTCTAAAATCAAATCTGATTTTCGCTTACCATCGAATTGTGCACAGGTAATTCTTGGAGGCTATGCCAAAAAGCTATACAAAATTATTTTAACTATGCATCGTAATTACTTATTTTTATGGAGCCAGTGAACTACCAGAGCCAGTGAGCCACTAGTGCCAGTGAGCCTTAAACATGTAAAGCCTTAAGATCGCTTTCTTTTCGCTTTCTTTTTGGTTTTACGGCTCAAAGACTACAGTGGTCATGCTGCGCCGGGACCTACTGTTTTCCGAGGAATCCGAACCTCTTAAGGCCTAGGGAACCAAACCCCGGACTACAGCGAGCAGTGCGATCGTAAAGCCTTAAGATTATATTATTTTAATTGGATGGAATCACTGCATTTCTTCAATACTTATATCTTCAGTTGATGGTCCGGACGTGATGTATTGTATAATGATAATTTCACTTTTCGCATTTTACTGCATTTTTTCAGTAATCATATTTTCGAAAGTGACGTGTTAACAGAAATTTTAATATTTTAAAAGCTAGTGAATTATGCAACTGGAAACATTATCCCCCATTTGTAAATTTCTTTTTATGGTTTCAAAACGGATGCAATATGTCGTGTTAGTTTCACGTCCGTTTCTGCAGTTTCGCTGCCGTTGCCACTCATCATCATGTCCGTTTCTCTCTCTCTCTCTCTAATATAGCAGCGATCATGAGATATATGTATAACGTTTCATAAACTATTTCTTAAACGATAATGATGATAATAATCGATTTCTTAAACGTTTACTTTTTAACAGTTTATAGGGAATGTCACATTTCTATGGATGCCAAAAAAACGTGTGAAGCGCTTTAAGCTTTTTTGTTAAACGTGTTACAAGTGAGAAACTGGCTAGTAAAAGGACAAGAGAAAATTTGCAGTTTGAAAGAAATGTGATTAAAAAAAACATAAGGAATTTTGAGTGTGCAAGAGCTTAGTTCAGCGATAAAAAAATAAATATTATATCGTAATTTTCGAGGAAAGATTCGTTATATAAGAATTACTTTTTCGCAATGTAGAGATCGTTTTTTTACGAAAATCAATGAAAATAGGAACGTACCGATAAAAAAGAATTGTTATATAGAAATTCGTTGTACAGAGAGTTTACTAAAGTTGCATTTGACTTAAAATTTCGGAAATTGCATATCATCTTAAATACTTATTACACGTCATTTTATACGCTTATTATATGTCTTTTTACATTTTTATTATACATCATTTTACATACTTATTATATATCCTTTTACTTACTTGTTATATATATCATTTTGTATGTAATTTATTATATATAATTTGTGTATATTTTATTTATATATAATTTATTGTATATAATTTATTATATATAATTTATTAATATATAATTATATATAATTTATTGTATATAATTTATTATATATAATATTATATATTACATAATAAATTTATTGTATATAATTTATTATATATAATTTATTATAATTTATTATATATATAATTTATTATATATAATTTATTGTATATAATTTATTATATATATAATTTATTATATATAATATTATATATTTATAATAAATTTTTTAACTCAGAATATCGTGTTCCCTTAGTGAATTTTCCAGATTATAGTAAAACTTAGCATCTGCATGTATATACTTAAGTGTGTGTATGTGCTTTCGACATTACAAACTAATGATAAATAATAAAATAATAATAATATAAAATAATAGCAAGCCTATGTAACAAATGATAATAAATATAATAATAACAAATAATAATACCTAATAATAACAAATAATAATGCATATAGCAAATAATATGAAATATGATAATAACAAATAATAATAAATATAATAATAATATAAGGATAAATTTCTGCAAATTAAAGATTCAAAGGTAGAGTGGCTCTTTAAATTTCTTCCATTACGGAAGTACCATGAAGATAATGGACAAATACTGATTCTATTCAGGGGCGGACCGGGTCCTTTCAAAGGGCGAGAGTCCTTTCCCATTCGGAGGGGCGAGTCCCATCGCACATGAGAATCCACCGGCCCGCGGCCCGGCCGACCAGCGGCCCAGTCCGCCCCCGATTCTATTGATTAGAAAAGTTATCGAATTGCTTAGGTCATACCACTGGCATACGCAAGAGGGAAGGGACGATGCGTCATAACACTATTGCGATGCAACAATTTTGTATACGTTTTATTTTTTTTGCATACGTTTTCATTTTTGTATAGGTTTCCTAGGACAGTCCGAATTTAGCCAAAGACTTTTGAACGAAGGCAGTTCCTACCTGTATATTAGGTATATATATATATACATAATGATAAAAGTTAATGAATAATTAACAATTTGTATGAAAGTTTTTGTATTTTTATATTTTTATTCTTATTTTTATAGGTTTTAATAATTTATAATTTAATTTTAACCAATAAAGCTATTATCCAATCTACAATGATGTAGGATCAATGAAAAATTCAATTAGTAATGACGATAAAGATGAAATACCAATCACAAAAGACCTTCAGTTTTGAACAAGAAATACAATAAAAATTGTATTATGGAGGGAGACCCCCCAGCACGGTGTGTTTCTGTTAGTATCCAAGTATTAACACAAAATATGTACTAGTCTCCCGACACACCGAAAGAAAATTTAGAAAGAATAAATTTCAAACAAATTTAAATAATTCTGTACCAAAATAATATTAAACTAGAATGAAATAAAAGAAAAATATATTACCTTGCAATTTACCTATTATATTTTTTTTAAGAATGTTTCATAACATTGAAATTACGTGAAATGATAAATAAATTAAAACAAATGTGCCATTCCAGATATTTTTAAACTGCACTTATAAAAGCTTCTTTTGTTTTATTTTACCAATTTTCTAATCTTTTTAAATTTATTAAAAATATAAATAAATGTTTTTGGAACTAAATTGCCTTCTAATATTTTTTCTAAATTTTTATAGCATTTCTAAAGTTTTTATCTGCAGTGCAAATTTTTTCAGTTCTTTTAATCTGCGCAATAATAATATTTCTATATATTGCAATATTTATATTTGGATTAAAATTAGCTAATTTTATCACTTCAAAATCAAAGTATGTTCTTCTATCAAAAATATTGACCTCAACTTTAAAATCTTTTTCCATAACAAGATGTAGGTCTAAAAATTCAATTCCATTTTTAAATTTGTTTTTATCAACTTCAAATTTTTTGGATAAATATATTGTGTTACATCATCAAAATTTAGGCAATTGAAAACTATTGCGTCATCAACATATATGAAAGCTTTAGTTTTGCTATATATATATATTTTTTTTTTCATAAAATGCAAATATAAATTTGCAATAGAACTACTAAAACTAAGATCACATAGAATTCCCTAATTTGTTTATGATAATTCTTTCCATTATATAATAAATTTTATACCTTACAATAATCAAGAAGGCAATTCCAATAATCTTCATTATTACAAATAATATTTTCATATTTCAGAAAAAAAAGTCTCTAAGTTCATTTACATTTTCCAATGAAATATTTGTAAACAAATTTTCGAAATCAAATGTTTCTATAGAATAAATTTTACCCTGATTTCCCTTAATAAATTCTAAAATTTTAAAATGATCGTAAGTTATAAATGATTTTTCTTCTAAATTAATTTTGTGAAAAATATTTTTTACATTTTTTGGAATTTTAATACCCGCCACTTTATTGTAAGCTGAAGTACCGCATGTAATATTTCTGAAGCTTATCGGATTTTTATTAAATTTTAATGTAATAAACAAGTATGGGGATTTAAAATCTGTAATGGGTAGTTTAAGCTTTTTATGAATAGCAATAATGTTTTTATGAGTTGTTTATATATATATATATATATATATATATGGCCTGCAAAAGGGTTGCTGGTATCTAACTGGAAGGAGACCCACACGCTGAACGTATGTGACGATGTGTGGAACCGGCCAGGCCAGTAACCTAGTGTCCTACCCCGCCTTCAAGTGGTGCAGGCTGAGCTTTCTATTTATGTGGCAAATTAATATTTGCTACACGGATAGAAAGGCGGAAGGGGAGGGCTAATTCACCAACCCGTCTAGCCAGCGTGGTGAAATTATGGCTAATTCCTCCATTATGTTGACACACCAGAAACCATGGCCCCTAGTCTCCAGGTGCTGGAGTGCTCCTGATCAAGGCAGCGGTCAGTGTGGCATGAAAGCAGGGGGTGCTAAGAATCACTGGAATGGCCCAGGCTGCCGTTTGTTATTGACCTTGGCTACGTTTAATGGACGATCCCTTGCTTCTGAAGCAAAACTTCAGGAATTGGAAGAGGAACTAGACAAGATCAAATGGGACATTGTAGGACTCAGTGAAGTTAGAAGAAAAGGTGAAGAGTTGGTGGAACTTAAAAGTGGACATTTGTTTTATTATAGAGGAACGGAAACTGGAAGAACAAGTGGTGTTGGCTTCTTAATCAACAAAAGAATTAAAGACTACCTTCTTGAAGTCGAAAGCACGTCAGATCGAGCAGCGAGGCTCGTTGTTCAACTAACCCAGCGATACCAACTTCAGATAGTACAGGCATATGCACCAACATCAAGCCATACCGACGAGGAGGTTGAAGAATTCTATGAAGAAATCAAACAGCTACATACCAAGGGGAAACAACACATCAAGCTCATCATGGGGGATTTTAATGCAAGAATTGGACAACAGGAACAAGGAGAGACATCGGTTGGTAAATACGGATACGGGGAAAGGAATGAACGTGGCGATCAACTCATCGAATTTGCCGAAGCTGAAAATCTTAGCATCATGAATTCATTTTTTAAGAAGAAACCGCAAAGAAAATGGACATGGAAACACCCCAATGGAGGAACCAGCGAAATTGACTATATACTGGCAAACAAGAAATCAATTATTGAAGATTGCAGCGTACTGAACAGATTTAATACTGGAAGTGATCATCGAATGGTGAGATGTAAAGTGTGCTTAAATACTAAATTAGAAAGACAGAAGCTCATTAGGAAACAAGTAAGTAAGAGGGTGGATTTAATGAAACTGAAAGCAAATACCGAGGCATTCAAGTTGGAATTAAAAAATCGCTTTTCTGCACTGGAAGGACTTATTGAAGAAATTGATATCTCAGAAGCAAATGAAAACATTGTTAAGACAATAGTTGAAACTGCTGGGGAAATTGGTGGTGTAACCTGTAAAAAGCACAATAGCAAATTATCTGAGAAGACGAAACAGCTCATGAAAAGGCGAAGAGATATGAAGGTGGACAATCGAAATACCAGTTCCAGGATTGAGTACATAGAACTTTGTAAAACTCTGCGCAAAAGCATGAAAGAAGACATAAGAAAATTCAACTGTGAGCTAGTAAAGGAAGCCATTGAAAATAACAAGAGCCTTAGGGTTGTTAAAGGAAGTTTATCTGTTGGGAAGAAACACATCATTGCATTAAAAGGAGAGGATGGCACCGTAACAAGAAATAGGGAAGAAATACTTAGAAGAGTTGAAGAATTCTACAAAAATCTATACGAAAGTAACAGTGAATTAAACGAAGACATTGAAATAGTCGAAGGAACAGCTCCTAAAATCTTAAAAGAAGAAGTTTCATTTGCAATAAAAAGCATGAAGAAAGGAAGAGCCCCTGGTGATGATGGTATTACATTAGATATCCTAAAAGAAGCTGGAGAATATGTAGAAGACATACTTGCAAAATTCTTTACCAAATGTCTTAACAGCGGTAACATACCAAACCAATGGGATTCTGCAACAGTAATTCTTTTGCATAAAAAAGGTGATAAAGAGGATTTGAAAAATTACCGACCAATTAGCTTGTTACCTGCTATTTATAAAATCTTCACAAAAGTTCTAACACATCGCCTGCAGAAAAAATTAGATGCAGCTCAACCAAGAGAACAAGCTGGATTTCGAAGTGGATTCAGTACAGTGGACCATATTCAAGTATTAAGAGAATTAATTGAAAGAACACATGAATATGAACTTCCATTGTGTGTGGCATTTATTGACTATGAGAAGGCCTTTGACTCTATTAAAACATCAGCAGTCATCAACTCTTTAAGATCAACAGACATTGAGGATGTGTACATTGACATGGTGAAACGTGTGTATAAAAATGCAAGTGCAAAATTTCGGTTACATAAAGATACCAAAACTATCAAAATTGGTAAAGGTGTGAGGCAGGGAGATACCATTTCTCCAAAACTTTTTACTTCAGCTTTACAGATGATTTTTCAGCAGATAAATTGGAATAACAAGGGAATAAAAATAAATGGTGAATATTTAAATCATCTGCGGTTTGCTGATGACATTGTTATTTTTTCAACGAACCCATCAGAACTCCAAGACATGGTACAGGAGCTCTCAACTAGAAGTAAAGAAGTTGGACTCAAGATGAACCTACAAAAAACTAAGATCATGTTCAATAATTTTGTAGAGGAAACAAAAATACAAGTTGACAACACTGAGCTAGAAATTGCTGATTCATATATTTACCTTGGCCAGCTGATTTCAATGGATGGCAACATTATGAAAGAACTCAACAGACGTATTAAACTTGGCTGGAGTGCATTTGGAAGAAACAGTTTTATCCTGAAGGGGAAATTGCCTTTGTGTCTAAAAAGAAAGGTCTTCAACCAGTGTGTATTGCCAGTCCTCTCTTATGGATCAGAGACATGGAGTCTAACAGTTGGAGCAATACGAAAGTTACAGACAACGCAAAGGAGCATGGAGAGGTGCATGCTTGGAATAACTAGGAGAGATCGGAAAAGGGTGAGAGAGCAAACATCATTTGTTAAAGTAAAAGGGCTGAAATGGCGATGGGCTGGGCATATTGCAAGAAGAACTGATCAACGATGGACAACAGAAATTCTGAACTGGATTCCAAGAGACCACCGAAGACCTAGAAAACGTCCTCAAACTAGATGGGTGGATGAAATAAGAAAACAGGTTGGGGTGACGTGGAAGCGAATTGCTCAGGATAGACTTGTGTGGAAAGCATTTGGAGAGACCTTCATCCAGCAGTGGATAGATAATGGTTGAATATGATGATGATGATATATATATATAGATATGTGGAATATGTATATTTTA
>QLNU02015270.1:84623996-84648391 GCA_006491805.2 Dysdera silvatica
TTTGTATGAAGGTTTTTGTATTTTTATAGTTTTTAATAATTTCTAATTTAATTCTAATTATTAAAGTCATTATCCAATCCATAATGATGTAGGATCAATGAGAAATTTAATTAGCAATGATGATAAAGATAAAATGCCAATCACAAAAGACCTTCAGTTTTCGAACAAGAAAAACAATAAAAATTGTATTATGGAGGGGACTTTTGAAGGAAGACCCCCAGCATGGTGTGTTTCTGTTAGTACCCAAGTATTAACACAAAATAGGTACTAGTCTCCCGACACACCGGAAGAAAATTTAGAAAGAATAAATTTCAAACAAATATAAACAATTCTATACCAAAATAATATTAAACTAGAATGAAATAAAAGAAAAATATATTACTACGCAATTTGCCTATTATAATTTTTTTAAGAATGTTTCAAAATATTGAAATTTCGTGAAATGCTAAATAAATTGAAACAAGGTTGCCATTTCAGATATTTTTAAACTGCACTTTTAAAAGTTTATTTTATTTTACCAAATTTCTAATCTTTTTAAATTTATTAAAAATATAAATAAATGTTTTTGGAACTAAATTGCCTTCTAATATTTTTTCTAAATTTTTATAGCATTTCTAAAGTTTTTATCTGCAGTGCAAATTTTTTCAGTTCTTTTAATCTGCGCAATAATAATATTTCTATATATTGCAATATTTATATTTGGATTAAAATTAGCTAATTTTATCACTTCAAAATCAAAGTATGTTCTTCTATCAAAAATATTGACCTCAACTTTAAAATCTTTTTCCATAACAAGATGTAGGTCTAAAAATTCAATTCCATTTTTAAATTTGTTTTTATCAACTTCAAATTTTTTGGATAAATATATTGTGTTACATCATCAAAATTTAGGCAATTGAAAACTATTGCGTCATCAACATATATGAAAGCTTTAGTTTTGCTATATATATATATATAATATATATATATTTTCATAAAAATGCAAATATAAATTTGCAATAGAACTACTAAAACTAGATCCCATAGGATTTCTTAATTTGTATTATGGTAATTATTTCCATTATATAATAAATTTTATACATACAATAATCAAGAAGGCAATTCCAATAATCTTCATTATTACAAATAATATTTTCATATTTCAGAAAAAAAAGTCTCGAAGTTCATTCACATTTTCCAATGAAATATTTGTAAACAAATTTTCGAAATCAAATGTTTCTATAGAATAAATTTTACCCTGATTTCCCTTAATAAATTCTAAAATTTTAAAATGATCGTAAGTTATAAATGATTTTTCTTCTAAATTAATTTTGTGAAAAATATTTTTTACATTTTTTGGAATTTTAATACCCGCCACTTTATTGTAAGCTGAAGTACCGCATGTAATATTTCTGAAGCTTATCGGATTTTTATTAAATTTTAATGTAATAAACAAGTATGGGGATTTAAAATCTGTAATGGGTAGTTTAAGCTTTTTATGAATAGCAATAATGTTTTTATGAGTTGTTTATATATATATATATATATATATATATGGCCTGCAAAAGGGTTGCTGGTATCTAACTGGAAGGAGACCCACACGCTGAACGTATGTGACGATGTGTGGAACCGGCCGGGCCAGTAACCTAGTGTCCTACCCCGCCTTCAAGTGGTGCAGGCTGGGCTTTCTATCCAAGAGGCAAATTAATATTTGCTGCACGGATGGAAAGGCGGAAGGGGAGGGCTAATTCACCAACCCGTCTAGCCAGCGTGGTGAAATGATGGCTAATTCCTCCAATATGCTAATACACCAAAAACCATGGCCCCTAGTCTCCAGGTGCTGGAGTGCTCCTGATCAAGGCAGCGGTCAGCGTGGCATGAAAGCAGGGGGTGCTAAGAATCACTGGAATGGCCCAGGCTGCCGTTTGTTATTGACCTTGGCTACGTATAATGGACGATCCCTTGCTTCTGAAGCAAAACTTCAGGAATTGGAAGAAGAACTTGACAAGATCAAATGGGACATTGTAGGACTCAGTGAAGTTAGAAGAAAAGGTGAAGAGTTGGTGGAACTTAAAAGCGGACATTTGTTTTATTATAGAGGAACGGAAACTGGAAGAACAAGTGGTGTTGGCTTCTTAATCAACAAAAGAATTAAAGACTATCTTTTTAAAGTTGAAAGCATGTCAGATCGAGCAGCGAGGCTCGTTGTTCAACTAACCCAGCGATACCAACTTCAGATAGTACAGGCATATGCACCAACATCAAGCCATACTGACGCAGAGGTTGAGAAATTCTAAGAAGAAATCAAACAGTTACACACCAAAGGGAAACAACATATCAAGCTCATCATGCGAGATTTCAATGCAAGAATTGGACAACGGGAACAAGGAGAGACATCGGTTGGTAAATATGGATACGGGGAAAGGAATGAACGTGGCGATCAACTCATAGAATTTGCCGAAGCTGAAAATCTTAGCATCATGAATTCATTTTTTAAGAAGAAACTACAAAGAAAATGGACATGGAAACACCCCAATGGAGGAACCAGCGAAATTGACTATATACTGGCAAACAAGAAATCAATTATTGAAGATTGCAGCGTACTGAACAGATTTAATACTGGAAGTGATCATCGAATGGTGAGATGTAAAATGCACTTAAATACTAAACTAGAAAGGCAGAAGCTCATTAGGAAACAAGTATGTAAGAGGGTGGATTTAAAGAAATTAAAAGAAAATACCGAGGCATTCAAGTTGGAATTAAAAAATCGCTTTTCTGCACTGGAAGGACTTATTGAAGAAGTTGACATCTCAGAAGCAAATGAAAACATTGTTAAGACAATAATTGAAACTGCTGGGGAAATTGGTGGTGTAATATGTAAAAAGCAGAATAGCAAATTATCTGAGAAGACGAAACAACTCATGAAAAGGCGAAGACTTATGAAGGTGGACAATCAAAATACCAGTCGCAAGATCGAGTATGTAGAACTTTGCAAAACTTTGCGCAAAAACATGAAAGAAGATATAAGAAAATTCAATTGTGAGTTAGTAAGGAAGGCCATTGAAAGCAACAAGAGCCTTAGGGTTGTTAAAGGGAGTTTGTCTATTGGGAAGAAACACATCATTGCATTAAAAGGAGAGGATGGCACTGTAACAAGAAATAGGGAAGAAATACTTAGAAGAGTTGAAGAATTCTACAGAAAGCTGTATGAGGGTAACAGTGGATTAAACGAAGACTCTGAGATAGTCGAAGGAACAGCTCCTAAAATCTTAAAAGAAGAAGTAGCATTTGCAATAAAAAGTATGAAGAAAGGAAGATCCCCTGGCGATGATGGCATTACATTAGATATCTTAAAAGAAGCTGGAGAACATGTAGAAGACATACTCGCAAAATTCTTTACCAAATGCCTCAACAGTGGTAACATACCAAACCAATGGGATTCTGCAACAGTAATTCTTTTGCATAAAAAAGGTGATAAAGAGGATTTAAAAAATTACCGACCAATTAGCTTGTTACCTGCTATTTATAAAATCTTCACAAAAGTGCTAACACATCGCCTGCAGAAAAAATTAGATGCAGCTCAACCAAGAGAACAAGCTGGATTTCGAAGTGGATTCAGTACAGTGGACCATATTCAAGTATTAAGAGAATTAATTGAAAGAACACATGAATATGAACTTCCATTGTGTGTGGCATTTATTGACTATGAGAAGGCCTTTGACTCTATTAAAACATCAGCAGTCATCAACTCTTTAAGATCAACAGACATCGAGGAAGTGTACATTGACATGGTGAAATGTGTGTATAAAAATGCAAGTGCAAAATTTCGGTTACATAAAGATACCGAAGCTATCAAAATTGGTAAAGGTGTGAGGCAGGGAGATACCATTTCTCCAAAACTTTTTACTTCAGCTTTACAGATGATTTTTCAGCAGATAAATTGGAATGACAAGGGAATAAAAATAAATGGTGAATATTTAAATCATTTGCGGTTTGCTGATGACATTGTTATTTTTTCAACGAACCCATCAGAACTCCAAGACATGGTACAGGAGCTCTCAACTAGAAGTAAAGAAGTTGGACTCAAGATGAACCTACAAAAAACTAAGATCATGTTCAATAATTTCGTAGAGGAAACAAAAATACAAGTTGACAACATTGAGCTAGAAATTGCTGATTCATATATTTACCTTGGCCAGCTGATTTCAATGGATGGCAACATTATGAAAGAACTCAACAGACGTATTAAACTTGGCTGGAGTGCATTTGGAAGAAACAGTTTTATCCTGAAGGGGAAATTGCCTTTGTGTCTAAAAAGAAAGGTCTTCAACCAGTGTGTATTGCCAGTCCTCTCTTATGGATCAGAGACATGGAGTCTAACAGTTGGAGCAATACGAAAGTTACAGACAACGCAAAGGAGCATGGAGAGGTGCATGCTTGGAATAACTAGGAGAGATCGAAAAAGAAACACTTGGGTGAGAGAGCAAACTAGAGTAGAGGACATCATTGTTAAAGTAAAAGGGCTGAAATGGCGATGGGCTGGGCATATTGCAAGAAGAACTGATCAACGATGGACAACAGAAATTCTGAACTGGATTCCAAGAGACCACCGAAGACCTAGAAAACGTCCTCAAACTAGATGGGTGGATGAAATAAGAAAACAGGTTGGGGTGACGTGGAAGCGAATTGCTCAGGATAGACTTGTGTGGAAAGCATTTGGAGAGACCTTCATCCAGCAGTGGATAGATAATGGTTGAATATGATGATGATGATATATATGTGCGTGTGTGTGTGTTAGGTAATATATTGGTATAGTAAATGACTACTCTATTAGATAAGACGAACAGAAGCGCTACTGGTGACGAATTGAGGAAGTTAAAAATTTTATTTTAAAAAATAATGAAGACAAGGAAATATTTTCAATTACAAAGTTGTAGAGTGTCCTTCAGTTAGTAAGAAAAGACGTACGGCTAAACAGTGAGGTGTTCAGAAAGTTTCAATGCAATGCTTTCAACTGATGCTTTTTCGTGTTTTAGAAGCGGAATTTAAGTTCTTATAGGAGAAAGATCATAGTTTCTTTCCTATAAGAAGTTCAACTCGACATCTAACACATCAGAAAGCATAAATTGAAAGTGATGCACTGAAACTTTCGAAACACCTCGCGTTTTGGCGGTACATTTACATATTGAATTTAAGCTGTATGTTCTTTCTTATTAATAAAAGGGTTCTCTATAACTTTTTAATTGAACATATTTCCATCTTCCTTATTTTTCGAAATAAAATTTTTAACTGCCACAATTTGCCACCAGTAGCGCTGTTATTCATTTCATCTGATAATGATGGGTGCTCATATAGGGGGTAGAGTGGGGGGCTCGCCCCCCAGCCGTTCAAAAATTTTATTTGCCTAATTCTGCTATGCATTTAGTTTCAAAGGTTTTACAAGTAGGTTTTAAAATAAGGTACTTTTTAGCTCATTACTAATTGTCAAACGGTATCAATTATTTTTGTAGCATTTTAGTATCTTGTACATTCACTAAAATGTTTGACAGCCTTGAGAAGAAAGTAATAATTTTTCTCAGCACCCCGGGCAGTACTTATAAGGACGCCCATGCAAAATTATATGGAGTAATAGCTCTGTACCCCCCTCCCCCTTTATGAACTTTCTACATATGATAATGGGCCACACTATATGACTTTAGGTTCTTTTACGTCATTGACTATTTTTATTATTTTCATCGCAAGTCTACGATTTTTACCGTAAATTAGCAAAGTCTTGCGATACTTAATTGGGAAATGCACGCTTCAGAACGGTTTACCCACAACTTTCAGTTCTTTCAAAGTGGTCAAGAAAGCGTAACGGCTAGACAAATTAGCAGGAACCATCTACCACGGTACTGCACACACAAATCAAGTTCAGTTAACGATCTCCCTTGGGCAGCTCAACCACCACATGAGATTTAACCCCATGATTTAAGTGACAAGAAGACGGATCGTAATTACCACGTTGTACCACCAGTTCCTCCTCACTCAACAGTGGTACAACTTGAAAGTTATCCTTAGTGTCTTGATCGTTTGCTCGATATCCGCATGTCTGTTTCCAGGCTTCCGTTATCCACAGCACTTTCATCAGTCGTGGTCCCTTTCTTTGAAGAGCTGAAAGTGTTTGCGAGTATGTTAATGCTTTCACGTGTTGCACGAAACACGCTGAAGACTCCTCGCGTGTCGTCGTCTTCTTCTTCCCATAATTGGAGTGTTAGTTCCGCCAGGAATGCTGTGCTAGCGAAGTTATTAAGCAAATTGTGCCTCGGGCTTGTAGCTTCCTGATTATCGCCGAACCGAGTCTCAATGGTGAACTCAATTTTCAGCAAATCCCCTATTGATTCCGTGATGCACGCTACGTGCACATCACACGCATACCAGTGTGTGTTTGTACGTATGTGTGCAAGCTGCTTTGGCCCTGGGGCTCACAGCTTTTTAAACGGTTCCACACCAAGTTTTGGAAGTTTCCTGCTTTACGAAATCGACAAGTGTTATTAAATTGTGTAACAAATTGCTCAGGAACATGTCTGGCGAACATCGTAGTTTAAAAAATAATTGACGGATAAAAAAATTGAACCAAATTCCATAAAAATCGTACAAAATCTCTTGGATAAAAACATTGTTTGAGTATGATTACTAGAATAAACCGTGAAGCCTAAGAGAGTTCAAGCAATCGTATTTTACAAACAACAAGCTCATGTAAACTTTTCCAGAATTCCAGAATTTTACTGATACAAATTCTCTACATAAAATATTTTATGAAAAACACTGGCGCAACATATTCAACATGAGAAAAAAATTATATGGTTTTAAATTTCTACGATTTTATATCATTAGCGTCTGACCTACATAATCCCATAGAGTGAATCGGGGGAAGATGCTTATTTTTTCATAGTTTCCAATTTTAGTCACATATGGCAGAATGGGCTTTTCCCGATTGAAGACGATAGGCACCTTGTGAAATAATTTGTAAAAGGAAGGTCGCGATCTTATGTGTCCGGATTTATAGGAAAAATCATTTATAAGTTTAAGATTTGGACTGCCCAAATTATTTCAATGTGATATATTCAGTCATTATAGATTAAAAAGTATAATGTGAAGTTGTACTTTTCCATACTATTTGTATAGTAGAGGTTTTATTGTTAACGTACTGATATATAACAGCTTTAGTTTTCGCAATCGTCGTCACGTGACTAACATGGCGTCTTACCCCGACTCTAGGGAAAGATGCCTATTTTTTTTCGGGGTGAGATGGCAGATTTAAAAAAATATATATTTTTCATTATTTTAAGTAAATATGCCTCGTACACATGTCCGAACGTCAAATAGAGTACAATGGAGCAAAGAATATCTGCAATTTGCCATGAAGCATGTACGAAGATCCAGACATGCTGGAAATAGCTACAAACAATGATGTGATCATGTTTTGTTTACCTCCTCATTCTACTCATTATCTACAACCTCTTGACAGATATGTTTTTAAATCTTTGAAACATTTTTTTACAACGCTGTGACAACATGGATGAAAGCACATCCAGGTAGAAAATTATCCAAGGCTCAATTTGGCCCTTTGTTAAAAGAGGCATGGCAGAAGGGAGCAACGCAATATAAAGCTTCTAGTAGTTTTAAAACCTGTGGTATTTGGCCGTATGAGCCAGAAAGTATACCCGAGGAAGCATATTGCATTTCAGATTGTGCTCTTTCTTCAGCTACATCAGAAGATCAAGAGGGTCAGACAATAACACAGGACGTATTAGAAAATGCCGAAAGCAAAGTTCTTTCGAAAGCAGGGTGTTCGTTTGAGGACATATTTCCTATTCCTATTTTACATCCAAAGGAGAAGAAACGAAGAATGACGACAGTAGGTCTACTAACTGAACATGAACACATCGAGAAAGTGAAAATGAAAGTAGAAAAGAGGAAACAAAACGGAAAAGTTAGTGATTTGCAAATTCGAAAGAAGAAAAGCAAAGATAGCAAAAATAACTGTGTTGTTTGCAACATAAATTATTACGATAAAAAAGGGCCTAAAGTACATTGGTTAGAGTGTATCATTTGCAAGGAATGGCTTCACAAAACATGCACATCAGAAACAGATATGTGCAATAAATGTGCTGATCCACAGTAACGGTAGCCAGTGGTAAAGGCAATTCATGACTATTAATATCTGAAAAATACTTTACAAATTCATCAGCAATCGCTGAAAAAATGTTGTTAATTTTCTTTTCAGTAGATACCCTGTGTTTTTCCTACTATGTTTTCAATAAATGATGTTTCATTCCTATTAATTTAACGTAAGTACACTTAATACAACTTTGCCATCTTACCCAGTTCTTCGGGGTAAGATGCCCAAAATGCCATAGTATGAAAAAGTGCCACAAACCTAACATAAAACAATGAGGTTTGATATCAAAATCTTTCAGTAAGTATAAAAATATTCATAGTATTCATTTCCGATACCCACATTATTTTATTTGAAAACGCCTAAATATAATGTCGTTGAATAGTTAAACTTTCTTCCCCCGATTCACTATATAGCTAAATTTGGCAAAATCTGCCATCTATGGGTCTGCAAAATTCCTGCCTATTTGACAGGTGGTCGTGGGACAAGGGAAAAAAATAAAACTTTTTTCTTTTTACCTTAAATCCTGTTTTCAAAGCATTTTTTTTCAAGAGAAATCGAAGTGTAAAAATTTGCATTGTTCATTCATTCATTCATTCATTTATTTATTTATTCAAGTCACAACTATCTACGAGTACTACGATAAATATCGTATAAGGGAGGGTTCAAGTATTACGTAAGCAATATTTTGACCATTTTATACCCCCTCCCCCGTAAGCAAAAATTAACATTGGCTAACATAGGAAAATAAGCACAACAGCAACCCCTCCTCCCCCAAAGGTGCTTACGTAACGTAATTGTTGAACGCTCCTTAACCTCTGAAGGTAATTTTTATGGGACTAATGGGTGATACAAAAACATCAATAACATAAGCAGCAAGTATTAATAATCATAACAAAAGCGTAATTTGTATATATTCCATAAAAATGTGTTTTCAATCGTTGGTCCATTATATCCTCCGGTTGGTCAGGTTTTTTTTGTTTTTTTTTCTTTAAGGTCACCTTTTCCAGATTTGCTGGTTCCGTATACTTTACTTTCCATCTTCCTTTGGATACGCTAAATCTTTTAATAGTTACGTTTTCTTCGAGGGTCTCTGGTTCAAGTTTTCTTGAAACAGTCCCACAAAGGGGATAACTCGCTCTCCAATCTTAGCGTAGCGTAATTGAATGTAAAATTGCAGTAAATCAATCTAAGTGGAACAAATTTTGCAACTAGGTAGAATTTTTGAAGTCATGGTGGGTTTGGATGGACATCAATTCTAGCGAAGGAATTATTTAGGAAATCTAGCGACTTAGGATTATCTAGCGAAGAAATTATTCCCTAGTGTTTTCAAGTGTCCATCAAAGGGGATATTTCGCTGTCAGTGTACATTGACTTATTCGTTAAGGACCATGGTGCCTTAGTTAATTTTCTAAGTATTTTAATTTCATTTTTTTTAAATTTTTAGTGTTGTTTTGGTGGCATTGCCCAAGCTGCTGCCGCATACGTTAAAATTGGACGAATGGTTGTATTGTATGTTATAACATTATTTTCGAGGTCCAGTTTATTTTCAAAATGAATAATTGGATTCAGTGACATATCAGCTTTAATCGCTTTTTTACGTGTTGGAGTAATATGTTTTTTCAATTAAGTTTTTGATCTAGTATAAAGCCCAGAAATTCTACTTGCCGTTTCATTTATTTTGTCTCATTTGTTTCCACCTAAACTAAACTTTATCCCCCATGTAACATAGAAACAGGAAAATTATAAAATAAACATCCTAACTGTTCAGTACATAAACAAGTAATTCCGCTTACATGTGACACACTTATGTGGACCCAAACACATGAATTTCAAAAAAGGGAGAGGGTTAATGAAAAAAAAAAGTGGTTTGCTGAAAAGTAAACTTTCTCTTATAGAGGATTTTATTTTACGATATTTACATAGTGTGGGTGTTTGACCCCTTCCCCCCCAAAAAAAACTACCCCCCTCCTTGGAAATGACCTATATAAATACAATTTAAAGGAGAACCATGAAATAAGGCTTGAAAAAACGTTCAACCCATTAATAAATAATTTTAACTTATATATACAATTACACAAATTCGTTTCAATACTATTTATACATCAGTGTCTTTACGAGGAAGGGAATATATTCAAAACGAACCTACAAAAAACGCCAAACCTTATGAAATAGCCATCTTTTCCACTGAAAAGCTTACCCAATCGTAACATGTAAATCTGACTCCTAGATAATTGCTTTTATTTTGTCCCGTCCCCCCGTCCCCACTTTTCAGAAGACAAATGACGTCACGAAATTGCTCATATGTCAACGTGCGACAGTCCTCGCTCATTCGTGTGAAATTCGTCGAGGCCAGTCACAAGACGGCCTTTGTTCTAAATGGTGGATGCAGTGGCATCCATTTGCATTGTCCGAAATTGAAAGGAATTTTCCATGCTCGGAAACCGAATTAAGAGACAAATTAATCTCCGTTTTTCGCTCTTTTTCGCTATGCGGATCTTTTGTCTCCGTTTGCTGAGAGGAAACTGATTGTTCCTGATCTCTTCGTTTCCAAGGAGAAACACTTTCTTTATGCATCATAATTCACACTTATCACTTTCTGCGTCACTTTCGCTCAATTACTACTGCATTAAAGAATATCATTCTTATGTCGGATTCGATCTGTAGAAATATATTAGTGAAATTTAAAGACTATTTTTACTACCATCAGAAAAATGACAAATAGTGTGTCTTCTATTTTAAAGCTTTCTAAAATATGATTTTTGAAAGATATGCAAAATTGTGGCTGCTTTTTCCTCTGCTGACTTGAGCATCATCTATCTCCATTTGGAGAGAAAATCTTGAACTTTTCTTTATACAACATACTCGTCTTATAGCCATATTTGATATTGCGATCCTGCTATATAAAATTGTGGATCTTGACACAGAGTGATCTACTGGCCGATCCAAGGTAGGGTGATCGCCCTCTATTTGAATCGGGCTAATATCGTAGAAAATTAAATTTAAAGTAACGAACACTGCCCTAAAAATAGGAATCGGAAGCAAATCGCCGCCCCCTTGAAAGATTTCTGGATCCGCCCTCAGCATATTCTTACGCTACGACACATCAATAAATTATAAAAGAGTACAAGACAACACTGATAGACTTCTCTCTGATATGGTCGCCTATGGTTTTATTAAAAGGTGGCCGTTTTGTGGGATGGTCTCGAGATGGACAGAGAAAATATTCATCCTGTAAGGTTTAATATACCTTTTACTGTAGTTTACAGTGTCTAGAACAAATAATTGCATCATTAAAAACATTTTATGTGTTTATTATGCAAATAACTAATGATAAACATCTCTAAAACGACCGCATCCTCCGCTACAGAAAATATCATTTCCTATGATGAGTATACTATAAAATACAGGCCAAGCTACTATTAAAATATCCCATGGCATTAAATATCATCTGATCTAATTTTTGATCTTTTAGGGATGTCAGGGGAGAAGGGTGGCCACATCTTACGAAATTTTATCGAATTTAAACATATAGTTATTTCAATATAGTAACCTACCAGTAACGATGCACAGAATTGGCGATATAATAATGTTATACTAGTAATATATTGTATTCAATCTCAAGTATACATAGTATCGAATATATATATACAATCATTGCATTTATATAATCTTTTACAGCTGGCAATAGACATTATGGTATCTTTTTCATGACAGTTAGGTTGAAAAATGAAAAAGAGTGAAACGAATTAGCATTCCCTTCCAGAGTAATCAACCTAGTATAAGAAAATTACTTGATGTTATTTCAAAAATAAATAAAATATAAAAGTATGCTAGGAGAAAGCGTGGTTATAGATTTGTAAGTTTCTTCGAAAAAAAAAGTGTAGTTATGTATAACAATATAGCAACGTATGGCAATTGTAGTACGAGTATATTAACGTATAACAAGAACAATATAGTAAAGTATAATAAGAAATTTTGTTACAACATGTTACATGATTAATAACAAATTGTAATGGAGAGTCAAGCCTTGTAAATAAACAACCTACAAATAACACAAAATAATTGTAAAGTTTAATTACTGACTACTGAAAACTGTTTATTCATCTGGATAGGGAGGAAAAATCTTTGCTATACCAATGACAGATATTAAGGAGGAAGTGCAAACATGATGAGAAACTTATGCAAATGCTATTAGAAGGGACAAGAGGATGCGAACGGCCCCCGACACTCCGTGACATAGTCTTCAACATAGTCCAAGACACGAAAGTGAGAAAGGGGGCCACCACACATTGCATCACTCCACACAAAACAGAGCAGTCGGTTTAAATCTTGCATCCCATTATTACAGAAAATATCTGTAAAATGCAAGCAGAAACTGAAAGTGGCAGAAAGAATGCCCCCTGAAAAAGAAAAAAAAAATAATAATGAAACTGCAAGGGATTGCCTTTAGAGGCCTTCCTATATAGGGGGGAAGACATTAACTAATTCTGGTCTCTTTCTCTTAGATTTCTAATTGAGGACACTTTTAACTAGAAACATATACGTCTTTTGATTACAAGTACACACGTCTTTAAACTTTAAATACATACGTCTTTAAATTTCACATATACACGTATTTTGCGTTTAAGTATATACGTCTTTAAACTTCAAATATACATGTCTTTTACGTTCAAGTATATACATCTTTTGCGATCAAGTATATGCGTCTTTAGACTACAAGTATACACGTCTTTAAACTACAAGTACACACGTCTTTCTCACTGCAAACATTTACGTCTTTTGACTAAAAGTCTAGCTTATATAATTCCAAGTATATACGTCTTTTAAGCTCGAGTTTATACGTCTTTTGAGTTCGAGTTTATACGTTTTTTGTGATCGAGTTTATAAGTCTTTCGAGCTTGAGTTTATACGTCTATTGACTTCAAGTTGACTATATGAATGGGACATTTGAAGTAAAATTTATCCTAAATTTGTGTCAGGCTGGACAATTTTCCTTCTAGCCGTCACAACTAGCTTGACATTACGTCTTCTCGAAATTTCTGGCCTTAATTACTTTTCGCGATCTACTTTTCAAGTTGCAACTACTTTATCTCTTTAAACCAAAAAATTTAAAGCAATACGAAACAATTTTTTTATAGCGAATAAAACATGAAACGTCACGCAATACAATTGAACTAAAATTATCCCATGTAATACGGTATGATCTGTTCTAATTCACCGAAAGGTAGTTCCATTGAAGCATCTGACGTAAGTTAAGGAGTTTCACTGCAGATTTAGTAAAATTTGCCTAAAGCGGCCACCTACCATTTCGTCATTTTGGAACTTGAAGCCAAAGTATCATCAATTCTATATGGGTAAATTCCTGTCATTTTAAGCAGTGGCAGTTTTGAAAGATGACAGATATGAAAGGTTTAGGAATTTGCCCACCCCCACCCACTGGTGCTTAAAATACTAATTGCTGGCCGACTAACTGCGCATTGTAGAACGGAAGTTGGTTTTGTGAGTATTTTCTTTATTATAAATGACATGTTTTTGTAATCTGCATTGCGTGTAACATACTTTCTGGAGACTATTTCGTACATTGGAAACTTTGTAATCTGCAATTGCGTGTAACATACTCTCTGGAGACTATTTCGTACATTTGAAACTTTTTTTGTAATCTGCATTGCGTGTAACATACTTTCTGGAGACTATTTCGTACATTGGAAACTTTTTGTAATATACTTTGTGCACCCGAAAACTTTTTTGTAAACTATTTTGTACCCTGAAAACATTTTGTAAATTATTTTGTACTCTGAAAACGTTTTGTAAATCATTTTGTAAATTGTTTTGTGCACTGAACGTGTTTTGTAAATCATTTTGTACACTAAAATCTTTTCGTAATCTACTTTTTGTGTATGGTACACTTCTCGTAATCTACTTTTTGCATATGGTATACTTCTTGTAATCTACTTGTCCTATAGCGCACTTTTCGTAATCTACATTTTGCATTGGAAATTTTTCGTAACATGCTTCGTGCACCACGTAATTTCATAATATACAAGGTGTGCCCGAAAATTTCCCAGACTGGGGCCAGAAATTAAAAGAAAAATGCAAAAGATAGAAAGAAATTTTATTAATTCTTTTCAAAGTAATCCCCTTCCTGCATCTACGTGCCTGCGCTAATCCTTCTTCCAAGCACCGAAACATTTTTGATACTCAGTTTTGTTAACCGTTAAAAAAAATTTAGATTTTTCTATTATTTCATTTCTATTGTCAAACCATCTTCTTTTAGTGACATTTTTAATTTGGGGAAAATAAAAAAGTCACACGGAGCCAGGTCAGGAGAATAAGGTGCTTGTAGAAAGATTTGAGCTTGATTTTTTGGCTAAAAACGCTAATATGGAGTGTACACAGTGAGGCCTTGCATTATCATGATGTGGAATCCAGTCAGTCCTTTTCCATTTTTCAGGTCTTTCTGATGAATAGCCTCCCTTAATCTACGTAGAATTACCTAGTTTATTGTAGTACCTATATATATATATTCGTGATGAACCAATCCCTGATTGTCAATAAATGTTAGGAGCCAAATCTTGATCTTGGACTTCGACAGTCGAGGATTTTTGGATCTTGGTTGATTTGGTGCCTTCCATTCCAGTGTCTGGTGTTTTATTTCAAGCTCATAGAAATAGACACATACCTCATCACCTGAAATAACTTTCTGCATCCACATTGGATAATTTTTTGGTCATCCTTAGCATATTAAGGCTTATTTCGAGACGTTTCGCCTTCTGGTCCGCAAGAAGCAATATCGGGACAAATTTGGCTGGTGTCTTTCTCAGTCCCAAATCATCCCTGATGATTATGACGCATGATAATTTGGACATGTCTATTTCTTCTTCAATTTCCCTTAATGTCATGCTACTGTTTTCTTTAATTAAACCGGAAATTTGCATAACTTTATCTGCAGTTCTCTTTTGAATGGACAGTCCCGATCGTTCATCATCTTCCACTATTGTTCGTCCGTTTCTAAAGCGAGGAAACTACTCAAATACAGCTGTTCTTTTAATACTTGATTCTCCAAATGCTAGTTGTAACATTTCAAACGCCGCGGTAGCTGCTTTACCTAGTTTAAAACAAAATTTTACGCAAATGCTCTGTTCGCAAAATTCATCCATCGTAAAATCGAAGCACACCCCGCCAATAATGTTTTCAAAAAATAACTTTTAGTAAACAACGCCTGCGCGCCTGGCAGGCAGATTGGTATCACCGTGTTGCCAAAGCTTTATTATATATTTTACTGTCAAAAAAAATTATTTTACAAAAATTTGAAATTTTATTTCTAGCCCCCTAGTCCCGGAACTTTTTAAACACACCTTCTAGTTTATGCATTTTTTATGATCGTCTTTATGGATCACATTTACCTTTAGTAGCACGCTAATAAGCTACTTTCACTCTGTTTCTGTAATCTACTTTGTTCATCACATAAATTTTTATAAACATCATACTTGTAATTTTTCGCATCATGTTGTCATTATTGTGATCATTATTAGTGTAATCATAGCAATTGCAGTAACTGCGAAAATTCATAAAAACCGCTTTGAGAAAGACACTCCAACTTAGAGATGGATACCAATCTTGCGCCAGAAAGTTTTGAAGTTTTGGGATAGTCCCCCATTCTTTTTAAAATTTCAGAAGTCACGGTAACTCTGAAATAAGGTCGTTGTCGCGCTTCGATTTTGTCATCAGCACTCTCTGGCAACACTTCCTGATAAAATTCATCACTTTGTCCCGGACTCCTGAATAGGGCGGAGACGGATTCGTGGGATCCATTAGCAGATCAGAAGAAGAAGAGCAGGAGGGAGGATGGAGAGGAGGATCAAGGTTTCGCTCCAGTTTCCGACTCTGATGGTCTGCAGTTTCCGTTAACTGTCACCGCGACAAATTGAACACATCGCCTCCAGCGTTTTAGACATTTAAATCGCGGTTTGGATCGAGCGTAACAATTTACGAAGGAAGACAAGCGCAACATTAACCTATTTTCCAGCTTTTCCAAAAACAGACTGAGGCAAACCGCGGATGAACGAAATTGTGGAAAGAGAAGTGACTCTTCCTTGTTTACTTAAGGAGATGATGGCCTTTTAGGTTTGGGTCTCAGGACGGTCTTCTGAATCAAAAGACGGTTTAATGACCTCGGCTGCCGATGGCTTTGAGAGTCTTATGGTTATCCTGTATTGAACTCTAACTGAATTGGTGATTCATTTTACGTCATTTCAATCATTTGCGTCATTTTTCATCGCTACCGATTGCAAAATTCAGTCCCATTCTAAAAACTGTCTTTAGTTACGCAGTTTATATGCATATTTAGTATGTGAGATATATGCAAATGTAGTATGTGCATATTATATGCATATACTACATATGCATATTATATGCATATGTAGAACGGGCATTTTATATGCATACGTAGTACGGGCATTTTATATGCATATGTAGTACGGGCATTTTATATGCATATGTGGCACCTGCATGCTATATGCATATGTAGTACGTGTATATTATATGTATATATGGTACGTGAATATTATGTGCATATGCACGTACTATGTATGCATATAAATAGTACATGCATATTATATACATATGTAGTACGTGCATATTATATGTATATGCAGTACATGCATATTATATATGTATGTGTAATATGTGCATATTATATGTATATGTAGCATGTGCATATTATATGTATATGTAGCATGTGCATATTATATGTATATGTAGTACGTGCATATGGAAGTACGTGAGAAATAATAGAGATGCTAACCCGGATACGGACATGACAACTAAACTCGCCCATTTCCTGTCTACTTACATCCATAACGTTAAGGCAATACAAGTTGATTACATGGCTACAGCGAGTACAAGGATTTGTTTATTACACATGATGGTAATGTATAAAGCCAATTTAATCAATTAGCAAAAAATAATTTTTACCACAACATTAACTTGCAGCTGGAGAGTCTTCTAAAAATAGTATGAAACTAGTGTTAGTATAATAATACATATATTATACTAATTGGGTAAATTAATTAACGCTAGTTAGCTCTAACTCGGCGCCCTTTAATTCCAGTTACTTTTCCCTGGCCGTTTTATGGATACTCGGGTAACAAGGGTAGCCAGGACATAAGCAGGCCCGTAGCTAGACGCTTGTTACAGGGGGCCCCTGAAAGTTACAGGGGGCTCAGAAGGCCACAGAGGGGGGCCTTGAAATTCGTAAATGTTTTGATGTATTTTATTAATATATTTAATAATACTAAATATATAAGGAGAGTAATATATTTAAAATTAATAAATAAATTTCTTAAAATAAATTTTGCATTAAAAACTTATAAATTTTAGTATACCTCTCTATAATTTCCCCAATCCTTATTATAAAGTATATGAAGACTCAAACCTATGTAAAAAAAATTATGTACACAAGATCTACAGTAGAGAGCTATTTTGAATACATTTCTAACATCAAAGAACAATTTCCATTTTCATGTACAATTTTATACAAAACAAAAAATTTAAAAGAAAAGTCTGCAATATTTTATTTTGAGAAAAGCTATCTTCCAGGGGGGGGCTGACTACAGTTCCACGTGGGGGGGGGTCATTCCCCTATTAGCCCGATGATCTTATATGTGTCAGTATATGAGGACTGAGAGCATAGGCGTACGCAGAAAGTTCCTAAGGGGAGGTTATAGGCACGGGGGGGGTTACAGAGCTACAACTCACATATTCCTATGTTAAATATACAAAATTTCATCGCAATGGGGGGTTACAACAGCCATCAACACCCCCTGCGTACGCCAATGACCAAGAAGAAATGTTTCGAAGAGTGCATTTGCAATGCTAGCCATCGACTACCCCTTTAATGTTGTGAATACTAGTATTAGTAGTCACATAAATGTTTACTGAAGTAGCGATTGAACCATGACAGTTGGTTTGATTATAATAAAGATGCTTTGACTCGTGTTATCAACTACTCTGTGCCCATTTCAAGATTACTTTTAAGCTCTAAAAAATTGATTAAAGCTTATGACAGACTGAAACGTTTAAGGACACTCTGTATATTAAACTAAAATATTAGATGGGTTAATCTCGTGACTAGGAAAACATATGCCGTGGAACAGTATTTAGTAACCTTTGGGTCTCAGGACGTTTGAATATATACACATAAAAAAATAATTACAACTCACTCAAGTCGATAACTTTCACAAAAGCACACAAAATCTTAAAACAAACATTGAAAGTGATCACGTATTTATTAATACACTTTGCTGAAATTAACCTAATAAACGTTTAAAATATTTTCTTGTGTTTACGAACAAATGTACAAATTTATTGGGTTTGCTAATTAAACGCGGGAATATAATAACGTTGTGCATGGGTTTTCAAAATTGCCACGAAAAAATGCTTCAATCATAAACGTAAGTGTAGTTTTCACTACATGATTTTGACATGACATTTTACCATGGTTTTATTATCTTTGTTCGAAGTTCCGACATTTAGCGGAACACTTGCGACAGGTTTGCGAATCACCGACGAAGAATTTGTTGTAGACTATGGCTATGTCATAAATATTCCGCTGCCATCATCCAGTCCTATGTTGGAAACATACCGGCAGCATGATGCACAGAGCGCACCCAAATTCGAACGTTATCGATGATTCGAATGTTATCAACAGAGCGAGAAATCAGTAAATTCGTGGCTGTGACGGATATTTTGTCCCCTCTGTGGAGCTCGGGGCCTGTCGAATTATGGATCTCATGAAATTCAAATTAAGATGTAAGAGATCGAAGGCAACCTTCTCCATGTCCTCCGAATCCACCTTCCCTTCGACACTCTATTCATCCCCTATTCATCTTCATTCATTTGCTGTTCTTTCTGTTCGTACAGAGAGGATTTCACTTTCGGAATATGCAAATTTCGGCTTTCACGGAGAGGTTTCTGCTGAAGTACTGTTTAATTATTTCATTCCAAGGATGTCGAAATTCTGAATGGAAGTCATTGTCGAAATTTTGCGATACTTATATCACCCTTGCAACTAATTAACGACTTCTCGTTCCATTGTTCCATCTTGCAGTGATCGCCTTTTGTTTGACCGTCTAGATTCTTGAAAAGGCTGGAGAAATCGTCACGGAAAACGACATGATTCCTGCTCGTTAGAACGAATTCTTAAATCCTAGCGGACCCATTCCTCGGCCTGGCCATAATCATAAAAAAAGCAACTGAACTTTCCGATTGTTTTTCCTTCCAACTTCAAAGTTCTGAGATACCCTTTTAATAAAGACGACACAGACGAAATGGATGGAAAACTTATCGGAAATTGTCATCTTGCGTTCGCAATTGATTATAATGAAAGTGACAAGATTAAGTTCGTTCTTCTAGTCATTAGAGAAGCCAGATATTTTCCGTCCATTACAAATGGTATTTCAGAAAGCTTGCTGGCCAATTAATCGAACACTTGTTCTTTCATAAAAGTACTAATCAAAAATATATGCGGCATATCCATTGGCGTACTTAGGGGGGGGGGGGTTAATGGGAGTTGTATTCCCCCCTTGCAAAGAAATTTTGTATATTTATTTAACATAGGAATATGTGAGTTGTAGCTCTGTAACCCCCCATTGAGCCTATTACCCACCTTACGAGCTTTTTGTGTATGCCTACGCACATAGCTATAGTGCGTAGTTAATGTAGAGCAAGATAATATGTTGTCTATATATATATTATGTCTATATATGTTATCTAGTACGTATATGTAATATGTTAAGTATCTATTACCTAATATAGAGCGATTACAGCTGTTAATATAGCTACTATAGCCATCATATGTATAATTTAGTAGCTTATATATATATATATTTTAAGCAGTGACATGATTGTGTACCGTAGTGGTAAATGCTTTCCAAAGTGTGGGCGACACTTCCATAATATTAATAAGAGTACATTTTTTTTACTAGTACAGAATTGTTAGAGTAATGCTTTCCAATATCAAGAACAAACTACACGGAGTAGCCAAAATTATAAAATTGCAGAGTGCCAAAATTTATTAAATACGTTTAATATAACAGATTTTCTCTATAGCAATCGTTTTGGGAAAAGAATATTCAAATTTAAAATATTATATAAAGTACAGTGTTAATCATGTCACAAAATTTTTATATCTTTAGAGATCCGATAACCTATACTTTAAGTTTTAAATATCAAAAAGCGATAAGAGAACTATATTTAAATTGGCTATATATACTCCACAAGACGCATATAAAATGACATTCAAACGCGATTTTTTTGCATAGAGTTACATTATTAACAGGAGTTGAAATTTTTAAATTCTTTAAAATCAAGCGCAAATAAATGCCACCATACTTCAACACTTTATAAATAAAATAATGATATAATTTTAAAAATAAATGCAAAAGTAAGTGAAAAAAATTCGCCTAACTGTAAGTTCGATATTTAAATTTAGCGGGTTTCAATTAACATTAATTCGCAACTCTCTAATTCGCAACTCTTTAATCCGTAACTCCCTAATCCGCAACTCTCTAATTCGCAACTCTCTAATCCGCAACTCTCTAATTCAGAGCTTTCTAATCCGCAACTCTAATTCTTAAGTAACTGGGTGGGTTTTTAACACCAAAAATAGCCATCATTGTTGCATTTACAGAAGACCGTTACCTTACCCTTTTTATTGCGGGCAGTCAGGCAGATAAAAGAAGTCCAAAAGCAATAGCGGGTTCAATATCTATTGAAACTCTCTAATGATTTTGTAAATAAATATTTAATTTTAAAAATAAATGTAAGCCTACATTGCTCATAGGCCTAAATTTAGAAATAAGGATGTGTAATTTAATAATATAAATAAAATATTATAAAATTTAGTTGGAATATACGACCCACGTGTTATTTATTTTAAAGAAGTGCACATAAGCTCTCAAACCGCTCAATTGCACAGAATTTTGTTACCGCGTCGATGTGTACTTATGCGGTTTGGACTGTATACTCGTACTTGTCGTATAGAAGATGAATTTGGAAATGTGCTTTGTGGGGTTTTGATCTTCCAACTAGAAATTTGAAAGCAGGGAAATAATTAAGGGCATTGGCGCAACGGGAGGAAGTGGCTATGTGGCTTATTCCCGTCTAGGAAAACCTATACGCTCTAGGAAATCGAAATTTACGAATGAATGCATCCATGTACGGGTGGAGGCTGCAGACCCCCCTAGATCTCAAGACTAACCACTCAAAAAATTAGGGCAAATTTTAAATTGTATGGGCAGAATACAAATATTTGTTGTTTCGGATTTGGCACGTTCATCACAATGTGGATGTTTACAAAGAAATTAAAACGAAGAGGTTAATTTTTAAATTCCATGCTTTCTTTCTTTCTTTCTTTCTTAATCTTTTTCTTCTATAAGAGCTTTGTTCGACTTTCAAGGGCCAGAAAGATGATGACACAAAAAGTATGATGCCGCAGGCTGGCGTCGTACTAGTGGTCTCCGGATTTTTGTTTTGATGCTTCGTTAGCTGGACTGTTGGGGTCAAGCTGCGTGGTTTTAGCTTCGTGCTTGTAAATTCAAGCTTGAAAGGTGAGAATTGTAGCAAGGCTTTGATTGGGTAGGAGCCCACCGGAGGCCTCCGGAACTTCTTCATTTTTGGCGATTATTTAAATATTAACCGGAGTCCTTAAATGGACACTGTCGTGAAAAAGTAATGAATTCGCCACTGAAGTCATGCATTTTGTTGTCCAGAAAAATGAACATAAATAATTCGCATGATTTATCGATTCTTTTGCAGCCATTCAATTTTTTAATCGATTTATCATAATATTAGGGCTCCTGCACTTTTTTTTTGTTAGAAATTAAGCCCTGATTGTAGGATAATTGAATTAGAACTAATGTTGTTTTTGACTCACACTGAAGCTCTGTTTAACTCACAACCGTTGGTAAGAAAACCCTTCTGATTTGACATTTCTAGGTATCAAAGCTCCAGCATAAACCGAACACAATTATGATGTGTGTCAAAATTATGTGTGTCAAAATTATGTGTGTGAAAACCAATTATGATGAAGACCAATTATGATATGAATTGATGAATGATTATGATGAAGACCAATTATGATATGAATTGATGAATGATTATGATGAAGACCAATTATGATATGAATTGATGAATGATTATGATGAAGACCAATTATGATATGAATTGATGAATGATCATAATGAAGACATATTGTGATTCTTTCTACAAATGTTTGATGAAGACCAGCTATGATGTGAATTGATGAATTATTACGATGAAGACTAATTATGATTCTTCCTGAAAAATGTCATTGAAAACCAATTATGATGCTTACAAACCAAATATGATGAAGACCATTTATGATGTGAATTGATGAATGATTATGATGAAGACTAATTATGGTTCTTCTTGAAAATTTTTGATGAAGACTAATTATGGTTCTTCTTGAAAATTTTTGATGAAGACTAATTATGATGCTTACAAACCAAATATGACGGAGACCATTTATTATGTGAATTGATGAATGATTATGATGAAGACTGATTATGATTCTTCCTAAAATTTTTTGATGAAGACCGACTGTGATGCTTACAAGCCAATTATGATGCTCACAAACCAATTATAGTGCTCACAAACTAATTATAATATTTCCTGAATAATTATCATGAATAGCAATTCCGATGTTTACGAACTAAAAATCTGAAACCGACATTCTTATGTTTCGGCTTTTCACATGTCGGTTTCACGAGCGATTTAAGATACCTTTTGATAAGAATTCTAAATAGGACAGAAAGTAGTTTAGTTGAGACGAAAGGTTATTTATTGCTTCCAATAAGGTAGTTTCTCTCGAAATCCCAATGATGTCTTGTTCAAAACTTTGCGAATAATTTTCAAGCCCTTATTGCCATGGCGCGCACGTCCAGACCGGGATAAATGATATTATGGGTGTTACGACAGCGATTTAGTCTTTTGGCGAGGCGGATCGTTGCGTAAGGCGTCTGAAATCAGGCGACGCAAACGACGCAAAAGTTCCCACACGTTTTGCCATCAATTTCACGACTAGAGACGTGTATCTGGAGATTCACTCATTGCATCCCGTAAATCTCGTAAGAAACTGACACATTGTTCCAACCTACTTGGGTTTTATCGCTGCAACTTTCTTTGATCTTCTTAGAAAATGGTTCACGGTTGAAAAGTCGAGTTTTATGTATCCTTTGACACCAGAGGGAAGTGACATCGGGAAATGACATTGCTTATTCTAAATATTTCCACCCACACCCTCACGCGAACAAAAAGAACTATTGACATCGAAATATGCCAAATTCAAGAAAATATATTTTTTCTTCTCTCTCTCTTTCTTTCTCTCTCTCTCTCGTAAGTGCCGGCTACTTCGAATATCAACAAATACACCAACGTAGTGTATACAACGAATTCAGATTCGTAACCTTTTGCGCTATGCATTTAGCATTAGCTGTTGAAAAAGAATTAATCGGAACCCTTTCTTATACCGAACATCGGAACCCCTTCCTTAAGTCTAGCCACAGAATCCCTTTATGAATATTGTCTTCCATTGACTGGACATAAATTTGAAAGTGGATAATAAATCAGCAGCAATTAAAATCATCGAGGTGGCGTCACAATCATACGTTTTATACATTTACAATAAATGTAAAATTACAATTTATTTTAAGTTATATGGGGCTTATATATATAAACTCTAAGCCTACATAAATGGGTATAAAAAAGGTTGATAATGTCTTTAAATTTTTGCGGGATATTGAACACGGATAGTCAACTCCCTCAAAAAGGCTGCCATGAGGGGATTACAGAACTGACAGATAGTCTTGAAATTTCAACGATAATTACGAATTACTAACGGAACCCTTGCAGGGTTATTGTGGAACCAGGGGTTCTACGCTATATATTTCGAGAAATAATGGTCCAAGCCTTAAGAGAGGGGTTCTGCTATCTTCAGAGATGAAGAGAGTCGTAGTTTATCGACTCAATCTCTGAATGATCTAGCTCAGGGATGGGGAACCCGGGGCCTTAAGGCCACATGCGGCCTTCGAGGCCCTTATGTGCGGCCTTTTGACAGAATTAAAAATTTGCAGAAAATTTATTTTTATTAATATGATTCTGTTCATCTTTTTTATTTGAACTATAGTCTTAAAATGAATCCAAGTAAAGTATAAAAGAGTAGAAAAAGATTTAA
>QLNU02015270.1:84648491-84684323 GCA_006491805.2 Dysdera silvatica
CATTCAGAGAACTTATAAAACGGCAATTTGATTAATTGAAACTTATTTAAGAATAAGCACTTACATTATCAAATCGGATTTGGCCTTGTGGACATTTCAGGGCCATTATACCATTTTGTTACATCTCTTGGCTTGTTGCCCAGTGCTACGGCACCGGTCGTACCACCCTTAATTCGTCACTGTAATTGGTATACGGCGCCATCTTGTGGTGGCGTGGGTGAAGCTATGAAAGAAAGAGTCAGTTGGGTGTGTGTGCCTTCGCTCTGTGGATATTTTATTTATTTATTTGTCAAATAACGCTCTGTAATTAATGGATTACGTTAATTAGAACCAATAAAATGTGAATTTGGCCACTTTATGTGCATTAATTTTGTTTTGCTTTAGAGTTAAGAAAAAACTGCAATGGTCGCTGTAGACAAGTGGTCAGTTTACACGACATACTTTGGTATAGGCACAATTAAGTCCCTACCAATAATCCTTATTAAAAAAAAAGCGGTCACTATATTCAGGTGGTCAATTTACCAAGGTGGTCATTTAACCAGGTTCTACTGCATCTCCATATGAAGTTAAAATTGTGGTGAAAATTTTTTTGAAGTCTATAATTGAATTGATGGAAGATATATAAGGGGCCGTTCAAATATTACGTAAGCATCTTTGTAGGAGAGGGAAGATTTGTTTATTTTCACAGACGACGTGAAAATGGGGGGGAGCAGGGGCGGACTGGGGTGCTGGCATGCCGAATTATTTTGTTACTTCGATACAACTCTCCTAAAAGGTTGCCGCCACCTTCAATATAGTTTAATGGAGTTTAAAACGCATGGGGGCGGCACAAGTGGTTTTTAAGGAAGGTTATGTAATAAGGCCTTAAAGAAAGTAATGTATTTTAATACCCAATGGGTGCGGGGCTAGATGCCTCTGAGTCCCTCTCTTGTCTACATCACTGGCTGAATGTGTTATTAGTGATCGTAGAATATCATTCATTTCCCAATACATCGTATAGGTAATTTTAAAAATTACCTTTTAGAAAATAAACGCAATTTTAGCACCCTCTCTTCGCCGTCGTCTTTTTACGATCATTCGCTCTTTCGAAGGGAAAATAAAAGTCCCTTTTTTCGTCTACGTCGCTTCGTTATTGCTCATTGGAGAATCCACATTAACTGAGACTACACAAAGCAGAGCGGACGATTTGGGGATTATCAATCCCAGGTCCGGCAACAGTGTCATTGGAAAGGAATGGAATGCTGGCTGTAGGGAAAAGAAAAAGGGAAAAATAGTGGGAGGAAATTAATTAGGGCTAAGTAGGGAATACGACCTTCATAAATAGGAGCCGTTCCGTGGCGGCGAACGTTTATAGGTCCCGTGTGTCTATCACGTAACGTAATTATGGAGTTGGACCGTGCTACAGTACGCCTGTTTTATACGGGCGTGTACTGAGTTTTAGCACTTTGTGTCCACCATGTAACTACGGGTACAAGAGGATGATTTAGAACACCACTTGCCGCGATCTGATGTAGTAGGGGGTTCTGTCGTCTGTCTTGTTGACAGGAATGGCCGTGTTAGACGTCTCTGACGATTTTAATAGCGATTGAAAAGAGAAACTCGGGAAATACTGAAAATGGAGGGAAAGAAAACGCGGGAAAAGAGATGGGGCTTATATAATTTAAAGGTGAAAACGAATTTAGAGAAATTATATTTACCTTATGGATGGTTTTTAAGGACTGCTGTAATATTTATTTATTTATTTATTTATTTATAGAAATTATTCTTAAATGTGCCAATAGATGGCGCTGATATTTCATAAGAAATGGATTAAATAGGGGAAAAAACGCTATAGAATTTATCTAGCATGAGATTAAGAATAATTTGTTTACAAGTATAATTTTCTACATGAAATAAAACATAACCGTCTTTACTTCAATTAAATCAGAATACATCGGAAAATCTGTTAATACGAATTTCAGATTTTATGTTTAAAGTTCAAATTCATGAGCTATGCATAGTAAGAAACTGTTTTCAGGTTACCTTCCGGTTATTTTCCAGTGTGATATTACCCAGGATATTGTTCCAGGTTATTTTCCGGAATTATTGAATACGAGATTATAGAATACCATTTACTATAGGGCAAGCCCGTAGCTGACGCCCACTACGAGTGCAATAGAAAGCTATGGGCTTAATATTCGTAAGTATTTTTATGTACTATTAATATATTTTACTATCACTACTTAATATACATATAAGCATACGAATATATTTAATGTTAATAAATAAATTTTTTAAAGTAAATTTTGCGTTGAAACTTACAAATTTTATTATACCCTCTCAGTTATTTTTATTATATAATATTTCATATATATTATGTATTTTATATATAATATGTCCTTTATTTATAAAGAAGGTGAACATTCAAACCCTGTAAAAATTATTACGTACACACAAGATCTACAATAAAACTATTTTGGGGACATTTTCAAAGTCATAGAACAATTTACATTGTCAAGGCAATTTCATGCAAGGGCAAAAATTTTAAATGAAATTCTACGAAAATTTATTTTGAGAAAGTAAATATTTTATGGGGTGGGGTGGGGGGCTATATCTGTGAGGGCCTATTCTTTTCTCCAGTCAAGCCCTGTGGCCTGCCATAGGCGAACGCAAAATTTCATATGAGGGGGAATTACAGTTAAGTAAGACTGTGGGTAGGGTACGAGCTACAAATTCCATATATTAATATGTATATACACAAAAATATTCCGCGGCCACCTTCTGGGATAGCTGTTTTGATGAACCCGCAAGCAGCTGCGTTAGGTAAGTTCGATTTTACAGGAATGTACTATTTATATTGTGACCATGTGCTATTTAACTCTGTCAGGCCTGTATCCAGGTGGGGGATCTTGGGGCCCATACCCCCCCCGAAATTAAATTTGTAATAGGACTGCAAACACACACACATATTTATTTATTTATTTAATTACTTTTCAAACTTGTAAAGAGGGGAGAAGAAAAACCTCTAATCCCTTGAATGATTATTAAAATTCGTACCACAAGATCCCGTTTCGTGGACCACTAATTTGAGAATACTTTAAAGAAAAAAAAAATATGGAAACCATTTTTTTTAAAAGGGAACATTATAAAAAATAAATTTTGATCGCGAAGCTACAAACAAAAATTTACAATGATGTTTGCAGACAACATTTTCTCATTTAACTGACTTTTGCACGATGTATTTATATTTCCTCTTTACGATAAAGATGACACATCTTTATTCAATGTTATTTCATAAATAATTTTGAACGTTATTTGAACTGAAATTTTGAACTGAAATTAGATTCTTGCTACGTACGGCCTTGCAATGGGTAGTAGTCTCTTTAAGTGATAACCACGAAATGGAGTGTTTGCACTTGCATATGCATATGCATATGGGCATATTGCAATGAAATTTTGCATATTTAGCATAGGAATATATGAGTTGTAGCTCTGTAATCCCTATTGGGCCCACAACCACCCCTTATGAACTTTCTACGCACGCCTATGAGTGTTTGAATATTATTTCAATTGCCATAAATACTGGCTGTTCGAAAAATTCATTTTTTGAAGAAAATAAAATAAGGATATACGATAGGTATGGTCACGTATACAGTTGGTGCAGGACTTTCAATGTTAAAGGCTCTTGTTTATTATTGTTTTTAAATATTATTATTATAAATAATAATTATAAATATTCGTGAAATGTAGAGAGATTATGAAGCTTACAGCAAATATATCCTTTTATTTATGTATTGATATTTAATGTTTCATTTCGCATTGCGAATACTTATTACAATTAATACAATGAGCACTTTTTACAATTAATGTGCTTTTTACAAATAATGTACAGTGACGGATTGAGGGCAGGGTGACCGATGCAGCTAATTCGGAGTCAAGTCAAGAGGAGCAAAACGGTCAGCGACGCCGAAGTGTAAAACATTTTATAAAATTTATCTCATTAAAATTTTAAGTATTTTGCACCTTATTTAATTTTTAATTAATTCATTATCGCGAATTCTTATACAGTATAAATTATTCTTTACTACAATGCCTGTAAATCGGTGTGTAAGAACGTGAAAAAGCCTTTTTTCCAATGAAACCACGATATGACACTGCAAGTCAGAAATTAGAAAAATAAAAACGACATCAAAATGGACGAACTTATTTGATTGTACAAAGGACATTCCCTTTTATTGAAACTCATGTCAGGCTTTAATTTTTATATTAAATCCTTTTACTTTTCGGCTTATCAGAAAAAGGACTTGTGGTTTAGTTATATGTTATTTGTTGTGCAGAAATAAGGATATTTTAATTGTTGGAAAATGCTATGGTATTTTGAGACGTGAGTGACAAATTTTAAAATTTAAAAAAAACATGATATTTTTTTTATATATCATATCAAAACTAATAAATTATATCATCATAATCTTTCAAGTCTTTTCAAAATAATGAATTGTATTATTTAATTAACTGTACCGAAATTGAAAAAAAAAACAAAAAAAACAACATTGAAAATCCCGTTACGGAAGAACCTTATTTCATGTTTTTTCTATTCTTCCGTAACGGCCCACATTTTTCAATGTACATTTTTTGCTCTGCAGAAGAATTTTGGCGAAATTGAGTTACGAAAAAGCATTTCGTTAATATTTTAATTAGCAAGAAAAATTAACCGGAATATGGCCTTCACATTTTGAATACCATTGCTTTACCCTCGGCTTTCGTCTTGCATAATAAGGTACCTTGTGCGCCAATACTGGGTGGCGTAGCCTATTGAGGGAGGAAAAAAGAATCTGGGCCACTGAGATTTATTTTGAACCATTAATATTTAGCCCAGCGCATCAGCGGGGGGGCATAGGTACAGGTTCGCATCCTTATGACCTAGATCCGTTTCTGTCCAGTAGAAAACGCACGTATGCAAAAGCGTATAAGCCATAAGGTTTAAGGAGAAAACTTATTAGTAAGTAAAACAAAATCAAATACAGTGACATATTTAAAAAATGTTTACAATTGTTTCGAAAGATCTATCCTTCTTCTTCAAAACGAATACGTGCTTGCAGAGTGAGCCAAAGCTAGAAGTGAAAAAATAATAATAGCTTATTATTTTTTCAGTTCTAGCTGTTCGCTCAGACTGCAAGCACGTATTCGTTCTGAAGAAGAAGCAGGGTAGATCCTTCGAAACAACTGTAAACGTTTTTTGAATATGTAACTGTGATTGATTGTGTTTTTCTTACTAATATACTTGGCACAGTGTTTTTCGCCAACTGTTTCCTTCGTTGAGGAAGCTATTTAGTTTTTAATTTGTGACAACAAATACAGATGGCGCCACCATATTTTGATTGGTGGTCGTTTCATCAGTTTGTAAGTTGATGTTTTTCACTTTTAACTTCTGATTAGTGTATTTATAAAGAATGATTCAAAGTTAGTGGTAAAAGTGATAGAAGTTACCTTTTTATGTTGTTAATCAGAGCCGTACTTAGTGGGGTGCGAGCTGGGCGACCGCCCAGGGCCGCCAAAAATGTATTGCAAGTATCAGGAAATCAATTTTGTTTTGTCAAAGCGTTTTCCAGGGCCGCTAAAATCTGCTTTGCTCAGGGCAGCTAACATCGTAAGCGCAGCCCAGGCCGGCACCAGGCTAACAGTCCTAAAAATATAATCAGTCTATTAGCGTACGCAAAAAGTTCATGGGGCTGTAGGGTTTATATCGGGTCACGGGCGCCGCTTAGCGTGAGGATAAAATTGATCTCACGCTGGCATGCAAGGTTCCAGCATTCCGCTTTCAATTTCAGATAAAATGCCTTCTACTGGTATGTTGTCCCCCAATATTTTTATGCTGTCGGCGCTGATGAATGGGGTTACAGAGTTTTAATTCCGTATATTTACATGTATATGTATAATTATCTTTGACAAATTTTTGAAATTTCATGGCAAGTGGGGGGAGGGCTATGACCTCAGCAATCCCCCATTAGCCTCCTGCGTTCGAGTCAGTCTTCTCTCTCTCTCTCTCTCTTCCTCACCTGAAAAATATTTTTAGTTTATTTATTTATTTATTTTTAAATAAATCACTGAATTTAATAAATCAGATAATTTTGTTTTAAAACTTTTATTTTGTATGAACTTGTACATGGCAATGGCAGCGGCGGACTGGGTCCTCTCAACGGGTACTTACTTTCAGGGGCGTAGGCAGAAAGTTCATAAGGGGAGGGTTATAGGCTTAATGGGAGGGGTTACAGAGATACAAACAACTCATCTAGTCCGATCTTAAATATGCAAAATTTCATTGCGATTGGGGTTAAAACGTCCAACCCCCCCACGGCTACGCCTTTCTTTAGCTTCGGTTATCGGAGGGCGCAACCATTTGGAGGCCATTTGACCATTTGGAGGCGCGAGTCCTATCGTCCATGAGAGCGCATCGGCCCCGAGGGCGGAGTGGCTGCCCCCTGGGCAACGGAAATCGTTCTTTGGGGTTAAAAATGTATTCAAAACAGATCTTCACTGCAGATGTTGTGCATTGGCTACGCAGAAGGGTGTTGACGGGGATTGTAACACCCCCACCTTGCGATGAAATTTTGTATACACTCGAACCTCGTTAAGACAAACACTCGTAAGACGAATTACTTTTAATACGAACAGTTTTCGGACGTTCCGTCAGAGTGTATAACATACTACCCTTTCCGGATAAGACGAATTGCTGTTAATAGGAACAGATTTTTTGTTCCCTTTGGTGTTCGTCTTAACGAGGTTCGACTGTATTTACATATGCAGTTGTAGTTCTGTAATTCCCCCTCGAGCCTCTTATGAACTTTCTGCTTACGCCTATGATGTTGTGTCGGTCGTGTCTTTTTACACAAGTGTGAAGCCATCTGATCTGCAATAAAGAGAAGGTCAAGGGTAGATACAAGAGGGAGATCACAGGGGGTCATGACCCCCAAAATATATTTTTTCACTGTAAAAAATTCCAACTTTCATGATAAATGAAGGGTGTTATTCCAAGACCATGGCAAATTCTGTCCTTGACTCCCCCCAAAATGAAAGTCTGTGTCCGCCCCTGGAGAAAGGCAACTATAAATTTTAGTAAATATATCTATTAACAAGTTTTCTATGTAAAAGTTATGTTAAGAATTTTATTCATTAATGTTAATTGGATTAATTCGATTTCATTGGTAAAAACGACTTGCTAACATAAACCATTTTGAACATTATGTACTTCACATAAATTGTTTCACGTCTTTTAAGTTTTGTCGAAATATATAATACTGAAAAATCAATCAATTTCACTGAAAAATGTTATGTCCGTATTGCAGATAGTTTATTCATTATTATTAAGAGTATTATAATAAAATACATAAAATCATTAATGAATTCTAATCTACCTCTTTTGTATCTTATCGAGCCCACCTTCTAAAAAGCTTCTTCTATGGCTCTGTGTTGATGTTACTGGGAAGAGATGACATACTTGCAGCAATTTCTCAGAAGTGATCAGCTTAATACTATCGAAAACGATTATTTCGAGGATGGCTTTGGAATACAAGACAAAAAATAGAGTAAAACCGTCAGGGGCGGACTGGGCCGCTGCGCCCTCATGGGCGAGAGGATTCCTGCCCCTGAATGGGCAAGGACCCGAGTCCTCCCAAAGTCCAGGGTAGGCGCCCTTTGAGAGGATCCAGTCCGCCCCTGGTGATATGGTTAAAGAACAACCGTGGATATTGAAAACCGTGGATAGTAGCGAATCTTATATCATTGCTTTTTTTTTTCATTTACATACATATGGCTATAGGTTAATCGATAAATTACGCAACGTAAGACATTACTAGTATTAATCGATAACGAAACAGATATATTTATTGTTATTATTATAAGAGACATATGATATTGGGGGAGGGGGTTCAAGTTTATATTGCAGTAAAACCCTGATTATTGCTGTTTCGATTACTGCGGATTTCGATTTATTGCGGTTTGCAATTTGATACCAGATTTCGAATATTGCTCTAATAAATTAGATTTCGGCATTTGAAAGTGACAAACAACGACAAATGAAAAAATAAATAAATAAAACATATGTAAAAGCATTTTTTTAAATTAAAATTTCGATGTTATACATATAAATTATATATATATATATAATATATAATTAGTACAGTAATTAGCATCTATTTGATAGATCGAGTTTACGTCAACAAACATGGGAGCTAATGCCTGATGTTAGTACTAGTATATTTTGATTTGTAGTCAGAAAAGACCTATGAGTCTCCAACAAGGCTGTAGCAGCATTTAAATTTCAGATTTAAATGTACGATGCTGAGGAAAATGAAGAAGTGGAAATGATAACAAAAAAATTCACTTTAAAAGAATTAGAAGAAATGTTTCATATTGAGGGAACTTTTTAAGCAAAAGATTGTGGATAGAGATCCTAACCTTGAATGTTCTTCGAAGGTGCTTAGATAAATATACAATTCAATTCGTTGTTATAAAATGATGTACGAAAAAAATAAATAAAATGCAAAGCAAACAAAAATTTTTTTGAAATATTTTGTTTAAATAATAAGCACATCCGTATAGTACAATACACATACGTATACAGTAACAGTAATTTGCGTACCTAGTTTATACGTACCATCGTCTAACATTACTTAGTAAATTTATAAGCATAATCTTCAAACAATGTTTTGGCATCATTATCTTTATTGTTTCATTTAAAAACTTTAAAATTTCAGAAGCTTTGGCAACAATAACCTATTTTCAATCCCGAGTAACGCGGTGTTTCCATTGGCACAATTAATCACAATAATCGGGGTTTTCCTGTATATACAATTATACATTACAAAATGAAATTGCAATTTGTTTCGAATTATTGGGGGAGCGGTCCCTAGGGCCAATATAACTCTACGCACATGTCTTCATTGTGAATCAATCAAGTATTATGAGACATTAAGATATTTATATATGCTTAAGTCGAAAAAACGAAATAAAATTTTGAAAACGACAAGGAGACAGAACAGCATGATTTCTTCGTCATACTGCAATTTATGCTCTGTCCCATATTAGTTAAAACTAAATATTAAAACTAAAATAGTATGAGATATTTGCAGTTTGGTGTAGCGTCAAATTACGTTTGTGAGAGCAATTTCATTCAAATATTCTCGACTGATTTCTTTTGACGTTTATATTTCCATTCATTCGTATAATAAAATACTACAAGTAGTATTTGGTTATAGGAATGGGTGGAAGAAAATACTACAAGTAGCTATAAAATTCCTTTGATATGTGCTTCAGCTGTACTGAATTCATTCTACAGATAATACGTTAATCCTTCTAAAAACATTTTATAAACAGTAAGCTGATAAACTGTATGCTTTTTAGTTTTTCTCAATATTTTTTGTTTGCAATATAATTATCATTTCACTTGATTTTTCTTGCTAACATCATTGGGGATTTCTTGAAAAATTTCGCAAGCACTTCTTCTATTTTTCTTCTCCAGCTTTTGTTAGAACAGACATTGAATGTGCAACGGGTCGAGCTGCAAGGTTCAACTAAGTCAGCAATACAATTTAAATTTCTGTGCAAATGCACATACCAGCATCAAGCCATTCTGATCATGATAATTTTCGACCTTTCCATCCGAATGGCTTCATGATGTTCTTGGATCAGCAATCCTGACGAAGAAATCAAAGAACATTATGAGGTAATCAAACAATTGTACGTCAAGAGAAAGCACCATACTAAGTCACCCATGAATTTCGTGGTAAGGTTTCAATGGCAATCTTAGGCACAATGAAATGACTTCGATGCAAGGCTTCAATGACATGACGTCAATGTAAGGCTTCAACGACATGACTTCAATATAAGACTTTAGTGACATACCTTTAATATAGGACTTCAATTACATGACTTCAGTATAAGACTTTAGTGACATGACTTCAGTGTAAGATTTTAGTGACATGATTTCAATATAATACTTTGGTGACATGACTTCAGTATAAAACTTTAGTGACATGACTTCAGTATAAGACTTCAGTGACATGACTTCAAGTATAAGACTTTAGTGACATGACTTCAATGTAAGCCTTTACAGACATGACTTCAATATAAAACTTTAGTGACATGACTTCAGTATAAGAGTTTAGTGACATAACTTCAATGTAAGACTTTGGTGATATGGCTTCAATATAAAACTATAGTGATATGACTTTAGTGACATGATTTCAGTGACATAACCTCAATGATATGATTTCAATGACATGACCTCAGTGACATAACCTCAATGATATGATTTCAATGACATGACTTCAGTGACATAACCTCAATTATATGATTTCAATGACATGACTTCAATGTAAGGCTTTATTGACATGAATTCAATGTAAATATTGGATATTGGACAACAGCAAAGAGAAATACCAACAGACAGATAAAATATATAGGGAAAGAAATGAAGAAAGTGACAAGGTCATCAATTTTGCTGGGTTCAATAATCGTGGCATGGACGAGGAAGCACCCTAATTGAGGAATTACTGAGCTCGATAGCATCATAATGAACAAGGTTTAATTGCCGAAAATTGCAGCAGAATGAGCAGATTTAGTAAATGGAGTTAACATCGATAAATGTAGAGAACACTCAAACGATAAATTGAAACGAGGTGGAGACTTACCAACATATGGAGTTAATCTAGTCGAACCTACGAAAAATTCCGATGCATTGAAGTTGAAATACAAAATTAGTTCTCTGTAATAGGAGGACTCGGAGGAGTTAATATCTCAGTAGTTCGCGCAAATATTACTCATACAGTGGAAAAGTGTTCGTACGTTCCTCATTTATACGTTATTCAGCTATGATCCTAAAGATTAGTGGTGTTATAATTAGGTAATTTCCTAAACCAAGCTGACCAAAAAGACAAGAAAATAATGAAAAATTGAATTCATAAACCTACCAGCACCAGGTCTAATACCAATCATACTTCACAGCAATCTGGAATTACTCGAGACTGCCTCCAACAGATAGAACTATAGAAGGTCAGTACCCATGCAGAAAAACTAGGAAATCCCTAGACATACATAACATCTGAATAATTTACAAATACAGAAGTTGAGTATTCACTTACCCTGCCTTATGCTCATGCCACCATTTGCGAGAGCACATACACAACATAATAACAACGACAAGACTTTTGTTGGATGGTCAAATTCAGTGTAATAAACACCTTCCACACAAAACTTCGGACACCACGTTGGTAAAAAAAATTCATGTTTGTGGTTGATTGATATTGCAATGTTTAGTGATAAAAAAAGCGTAGATGAAAAAGAGATTGAGAAGTTCACGAAATACAGGGAATAATTGTAGGTGGGAAGACTTTGGAGGAGGAAGGCTGCAGTTGTTTTGACTAGAATGGGATTGGATGCCATTCCCTAAAATCTAGAACATCACCTCAACGCACTGAAAATATACAAGGAATGCTGCCACCAAACCCAAAAAGCGAAATTTCTGGTACAACTCACGTCATAGGCACATATCTTTAGTCATCTGAGAATTTTGGAAATGGCGATAACTAAATGGGAAAAATCAGAGAAGTGAAATATGGATGATGAATTTTCATTTATAGTAATAACAATCCATTTATCTTGTAATAAGTTGCATGGTTGCACATTGTGAGCAACTGTTGAGTTGCATACATTGAATTATTTTACTGACTCCAGAAATATTTCGATTTTGTTAAATAACTTACAACTTGGGAGAGAACAGAAACACGACTTGATGAGATGTTGACACATCTCATCAAGTCTCTAGTGTTTCAGAGGTGTCTCTTGTGTTTCAGAGGTATCTCTTGTGTTTCAGAGAATCTCTAGTGTTTCAGAGGTATGAACACAAAAAATTCATTAAACATTGCGAGGAGAAACGTGAATACTAGCAAAAAGTAATGTCAGTTCGAAGGATAGAATATGTAAAACTTAGAAAAATTTAGCATAACGGCAGTAAGATAGACATAAAAAATATTTAGTTGTGAGCTCGTAAACGAAACTATTGAAGACAAATGAAATAATTTTAATGAAGTTAAAGGCTGCTTATATACACATCGAGAACAGGGAAATTATTGCAATAAAAATAGAAAATAGCACGGCAAAAACAGTCGTCAAGAAACATTGGGAGAATGTTAAAGAAAACTATATGTGGGAAAATGTTGAAAAAACAACAAATCCTCTTACCAAACCTCGATGCCATGTGCACAGAGTTTATATGGGGTCACCAATAATTGAAAATAAACGGCAATTGTACATATTTTCAAATTTATAAATGTATATAATATGTACTTGCCCTCTCCCCACAACAAACTTCTAAACCTTACGCCACTGCTCAATGCATAGCAAATTTCAGTATCCAAATGAAATAAGAAATTACATTAATATTTATTTATTTAGAATGAACAATTAGGCAAGCGGATACATTTTTGGAACAACTATATAAAAATATTCGGAATATATATATTTGAGTATACTTTTTCTTTGTCTGGCAGCGTTGTTTTTGTTATGTTTATAGGATGCAAGGCCAGCATAGGTAATTCCAATCCGAAACCTACAGTTTTCTGAGAAATCCGATCCCTCCTTCAAAATGACCGTTTTGGGCTGGACCATAGGTGGTCGTTTTAAAGAAGTTCCGCAATATACGCACAGAAAACGACAGAAGTGTTAATAATAATATTTCCCGGAGCTGAGATATATCAGAAATCGATCAGAAATTGCCACCATTTTTGACGTCTGCCCCCGCCCCTTTGGAATGGTTTTGTCCACTGTGCTCTTTCACTTAAAGCTGAGAGAGAGAGAACAAGAGAGAGTGAGGGAGAAGAATCAGAAAAAAGAGAAAAAAAGAGAAAAAAGAAAGATGAAGAAAAAAGAAAAGAATGAAAGCTTGTTATCAATCGTTCTTGCCCAAGATACGTGACAGCACTGCGCAAAAAACTCACTTTAGTATCAAATGAAAGAGTGGTAACTCGAATCTAAACCGCAACCGTAAATTTTGCAATCGTATCTTATATCGTATCTTTCTTTGTATCGTTTAGAACAACCTTAATGTGCAAACAGACTCTTATTAGGGGTTCTTGGTATCGTATTTCGTACAATATATCATAATCAAAAATTTCCCGCGGTTTTTTACAGGAAATGAGGGAACTTACGATGATTTCCTAAGAATTGCGACGAATATCGCAATTACAGGGAGCGGTAAGGGGCATGTAATGAGTACTTTATTAATAAAAATAACCAGTCCCCCAACGAGCTTAATGGGCAAAAGTTTAGCAACGAATTATTTATGTGAGTTTGTGCTCACAACTGAGCCAGAAAATGATGAATTTCACATTTAAAAGCAATTGAAATTACCGTGAACAAATTGAACGTATTAAGGATATTACCGTAAAACCTCTCGACAACGATATCCGATACAACGATAAATCCGTCTACAACGATAAATCCCTCTACAACGATAATTTTTCTCGGTCCGTATAATAGTGTTGTAGAGAGGTTTTACTGTATAATGAACCCTCCCTATAACAATAACTCCCTCTACAATGATAATTTTTCTCGGTCTGTATAATATTGTTGTTGAGAGGTTTTGCTGTCTTCCTTCCTAAAACCATCATCTGTAGAAGTTAATGTATAGTTATAGTATAGTTGCCGAATTCGCGGGTGGATTGAAATATAGTAAACCCCCTCTTAAGCGACAACCTTTTCTGAAAACAGATTTCCTTCCCTCTATAGATCCAATGTTAAATTTACCTCCATTCAGAGACCACTTTTCTGAGCGACCATTTTTTCACGGAAATGAGGGCGGTCGTCTTAGGGAGGTTTTATTGTATCGTTATGAATAGCGGATAATGGAAGTTCGTTAATCAATTTTTCACTCTCCGTGGAATGGGCCATTGAATTTTTTGCATAGAAACTTCTCATGATGCATTCTGACCAATAGACACACAACGGCAAGAATGGCATCTCATATGGCATTTCATTCATTTCATATGGCATTTCACTCATTTCATATTGCATTTCATATGGCATTTCATTCATTTCATATTGCATTTCATATGGCATTTCACTCATTTCATATTGCATTTCATATGGCATTTCACTCATTTCATATTGCATTTCACTCATTTCATATTGCATTTCATATGGCATTCATTCATTTCATATGGCATTTTACTCATTTCATATGGCATTTCACTCATTTCATATTGCATTTCATATGGCATTTCATTCATATTCATATGGCATTTCACTCATTTCGTATGGCATTTCACTCATTTCATATGGCATTTCACTCATTTCATATTGCATTTCATATGGCATTTCACTCATTATTTCATATGGCATTTCACTCATTTCATATTGCATTTCATATGGCATTTCACTTGGCCCTATTGCATTTCACTCATTTCATATTGCATTTCACTCATTTCATATTGCATTTCACTCATTTCATATTGCATTTCACTCATTTCATATTGCATTTCATATGGCATTTCACGCATTTCATATGGCATTTCACTCATTTCATATTGCATTTCATATGGCATTTCACTCATTTCATATGGCATTTCACGCATTTCATATTGCATTTCATATGGCATTTCATATTGCATTTCATATGGCATTTCACTCATTTCATATTGCATTTCACTCATTTCATGTGGCATTTCACTCATTTCATATTGCATTTCATATGGCATTTCACTCATTTCATATGGCATTTCACTCATTATTTCATATTGCATTTCACACATTTCATATTGCATTTCACACATTTCATATTGCATTTCACACATTTCATATTATACTTTGCTCATATCATATTGCATTTCACTCATATCATATTGCATTTCACTCATATCATATTGCATTTCACTCATTTCATGCTATATTTCGCTCATATCATATGCATTTTACTCATTTCATATTGCATTTCACTAATTTCTTGTACATCCTACCAGTATCTTTGTACATGTACATTATATTTTTGAAATTGATCAGTGTGTGTGTCATTCTCTACCACATAAATATGAACGTCATTTCATTATTTCTTTATTAGCTAAAATTTTGTGTTTGTTTTTTCTTTAATTTTGCGTACCTTTGGGTCTATATATATATTTGTCACAGTGCTGCGCGTTCACTTCAGGTGTTTCTTTCTTTCCCCTTCACGTCTCGTTATAACGGATTTCCTGCAGCGAAAAAGCGCCGTTAATAGGGACAAAAATCCCTGCCGTAGGGTGAGTGGAGGACAAAAGGGAAATCACAAACGTTAGTTTTAAGAAAATTCCCTTTTCTTCTAATGACTCGGGTTTCAGATCGTTCGCCTACATTCGCATCATTGGAACATAATTAAGTGCCTGGGACATCGCAAATTCATAGATTTTCTTACCCCAAATCTCTCGACATTTCCCTTTTCCTTTGTTGGCGGGGAAAAAAATTAAGAACGAGGGATTTTTTACCCCGTCGAGTCCTCCAAAAGAAAATATCCACTCTGATTGCGGGATTAGAGAAATTGTGGGGGGTGGCGTATAAAAATTTTAAATATGTTCTTACAAAGTATAGTGTCCCTTTTCAATGAAAGGACTGTTTTGAAAACGACCATTTTGGCCCCGTAAAAGGGGCCTGAAAAATATAACAAACTGTATTTTAGGTTCAACGAACATTTTGTTTTTGGTAGATGCTACAGTAAAACCTCCCCAAGGCGACAACCGTCGTTTCCGTGAAAAAGCTATCGCTCAGGGAGGTGGTCTCTGCATGGAGGTAAATTTAGCATTAGGTCGAGGAAATCCGCTTTCAGAAAAAGTGTCCATTAAAGGAGGTAGTGGCTGAATAGAGGTGGACGTTAAGAGAGGTTAGTTATACTGTATACAAATTTAGGTTTATTCTGCTTGGGTAATAGTAAAATCTAGTAAGTCTAAGTTCACGCCAACCTGATAGTGATTATAGTTATAATCACTATTAGGTTGGCGTGATAGTGATTATAGTTATAACAATTCGATACAAAAGAGAAAACATTCATCAATATTTTAGATCAATTTCATCAAATCACACCGATACTTTTTATTATCAGGTTTTCCATCGATTTTCGTCATCGATATTTTACGTCGATATATCTTCTTCATCAATATCCTTTATCATAATTTCTTTTCGTCTATTTCCTTAACCTTACGTCCATTTCCAGATACAATAATTTCTATTTAATTTCATTTTCCAATTTTGAAAAGAATGAATGCATGACTGTCGTATATCTAGCATATAATTGCAAACTTATTTTTGAAACAGTGGAAATGAAAATATTTCTTGCAACGTATTAGAAAATAAATTCCACACTTTTTGGGCCGATACGATAAATGCGTGAGTTTTCAAAATTCCTTCTTGCGAAGTTAGGCATAAAGTTATGTGCATTTTTTATAGTGTATTTCTGGGTTTGTCGTTCTAATGACAGAAGTTCAGAATATGCATTTGTATTCACGAAATTAAACACGAAAATTGCAATTTTACAAATTAAACATTTATCGATTTGTAGGATTCGAAGATTATGATTATTGTGGAATAAGAAATGAGTTATTCAACCGACGTAAACCCATGAAACAAAAGTCATGTAGCTCCTTATTGAAAACAAACAAAGCAATCAATTTTTTAGTGTAAATATTCGCGGGAAATGAAATTTTGTTGTTTTGGAGCAGACAAGAAAGTAATAAAGCATAGGTGCAAAAAAACAAACAAGACACTACGTAGTTTAATAAGATATTTTCTGTCCAATGTAAATTAGTGTTTCGAACTATTCTAATGTTTCTGCAAAGTTTGGAACGGGTAGTATAAGCGTGGGGTCTTCTTTTAGATTCGACTGAGAATGGTTCCTAGAAATTTTGTTATAAAAAATTGTAGAACAATGGCATTATTAGTGTGTGTGTGTGAGAGAGAGAGATGGTTTCATTTATATATATGTTATATGATACTTACAGGGTGCATCTCTGAAAAAATAAGCCGGCACAGCGAAAGCAACAACTTAATGACGGAAGAACAAAAAGGATGCCCGAAAAGGACTAAAAGAATAGCAAAGAAGATTTACCAGGCATCGAACTCGAAGACGGGAGACTACTGAAGACCTTGGACGAGGGCGAAACCTACAAATACCTAGGGATAATGCAAAAACGGCAGCAGGAGCACAAGAAAGTCAAAGTCCAGCTCACGCAAGCATTCCAAGAAAGACTTAGAAGCATTGTGAAGACGAAACTGAGCGGGAAGAACACCACGCAAGCAATTAACGCATATGCGGTACCAGTGCTCACCTACTCCTTCGGGATCATCAAATGGTCCAACACTGAACTAGAACAACTCCAGCGGAAAATGAGAACCATCCAGAGAAGAGCCGGACAACTACACCCTGCAACGGCAATTGAACGGCAAACACTACCCCGGGAAGAAGGAGGACGCGGACAAGCGGACCTCAAAGACTTACATGACAAGCAGATCCAGAGCATGAGGCAATACTTCCAGTTGAAGAGTCCCCGATCGCCACTCATCCAAGCCATAATACAAGCAGATGCAAATTACACGCCACTAAACCTGTGTAGTACCGAAGAGCGTGTCCTCGAAACAGCCAACGAACAGAAACTGAGAACTTGGGCCGGAAAACCATTACATGGCAGGCACTACAATGACCTGCAACAACCACACGTTGACAAAAAGGCATCAAATTCTTGGCTGGCCAAAGGCACTCTCCAGCCAGAGACAGAAGGATTCATGCTAGCCATCCAAGACCAAGTGATCGCAACAAGGAACAATCAGAAATTCATCCAGAGAAAAGACATAGAAAGCGACAAATGCAGACACTGTCATGCGGCATCGGAGACAATCCAACACGTGATGGCAGGATGCAAGATCCTTGCGCAGTCAGACTACAAACATAGACACGATCAAGTAGCGAAAATAGTCCACCAGAAATTGGCAGCGAATGCTGGCTTTCTGACAGAAAAATGCCCGTACTACAAATATGAGCCAGAGACCGTGCATGAGAACGAAACACACAAGCTTTACTGGGATAGAGCAATCATAACAGACAAGACAGTCCCACATAACCGTCCTGACATAACCCTCGTCGATAAATCGAATAAGACCACGTACTTAATCGACATAGCAGTACCCAACACCAATAACATACAGACAACCTACACAACGAAAATCACCAAGTACCAAGATCTCAGACATGAAGTACGAGATATATGGGGTATGGAAAAGATCCTCATCATCCCGTTAGTCATCTCAGCAACAGGGATAGTACCAAAAACGCTTGCGACGAATTTGGAGATACTCAACATTGACCCAAACACCTACATTGAAATACAAAAAGCCACAATCCTAAACACGTGTCACATTGTCAGGAAGTTTCTAGACATGGCACATTAAGAAGTGATGTAAAAAGAGGCTTGGGAACATGGCGCTCTGCCCGTCCCAAAGCCTGTTTCCGCCAAGAATGGGCGAGGAAAACTTTTATATATATATATATTATAAAGTGTCGAATTCTTGGCTGTGAACCTGCTTTAAACTTCTTCTATATGATTGCAAATTAGAGGTGATCACTAAGACCAGTCTTAGAGCATATAAAATGTTTTACAGCCTGAAAAAGTGCCTAGCTATAAAAGTGCCTAAAAAATGTCAAAACACAAAAGTATCTATTTTATAATGCTGTCCTTATATTTGTAGCTTCTATACTTTGCTACACTCTATATGGTTCTATTTGCTTGTAAGAAAGGTAGTTAATGAAATATATTTGCTAAAATATGGACGTTGGGAAATTGATGAGAAACGTTATAGTGCAAAGGGTTTGAAAAACCAAAGGTTCGCTGGTTAAGTTACTGAAACTGACTGGGTGTAATACGGTTTTGATTGGACATGACATAACTTTCTTTAAAACATCATATTTATTAGTTTGGACTGATGTATCATTTGTTTATATTCTGAGTAAAAAAAAAACAATAAAATAAATAAACAAATAAATGTTATTAGCTTATTGTTTAAACGTTGTTTTTCCGATTAAGGATTTAATCGATGTGTGGAGATATATATCGATGCATTTTTGGGACGTTTCTTGTTTCAAGAAACGTCCTGGATAAATTTATTCTTCACCAGATAAATTGATAATTTGATAAAATTATCAAGTAACGTTCCAAGTAAAATTAACAAGTGGAAATTAAACTGCTTCTTTAATTTCCGGTGTATTTTTAAGTACTTTTCGATTGTCTCAGACTAGTAGCTAAAATCGATTTTTTTAGACCTACTTTATAGCTAGAACATCTTATCGACATTTGATTACGCAGGCGTTTTCTCCGACCTCATTTTTTTTTATTATATTTTAATTGTAGATAACAATCACCTGATAATTGAATAATGAAAAAAAAAATGACTCGCTCATAAAAATGAAGAGTTCTGCAGACGGATCTGGCAATTTAGACAGTAAAAACGGCCTCCCTTTCGGTCATCATAATAATTTACGCACGGTTTTTACCTGGGCACAGCATAATGTCCATTGATGGTTGGTCCCTTGCAATGATAATGAGGGGGGGTAGGAAGCGAGCGCGCCATGTTTTTCACCATTGTCGTAAATTATTCAGGAATTGTAGGAGGCCACCCCCGTTGAAGCTGTTGAGAGACCCGCCTCTCCTAGCACTTGAGCCTTTGCCACCCTCTCCAGTTCCCATGGCAACCACATCCAAGATGGCGGGGGACGTCCTCCACCTCCATCTCTCTCTTGCGCCTCCGCGTCACACGTCGTCTAGGCGGAAAGGTAGAAGAAGAAGAAGAACACGATGTGATTGCGTTTGCCACCTTGCAGGCGCCATCTTGCCACGCTGGCTTGTCGCCTGGTAAAGATGGCGGCTGGCCACACTTTCCATTTTTTTTTTTTCACGCTGAATCCCAGAATGCAATTTTTCGACAATTGGTTTCAAATTAATAAACGTGCACGCATAATACACAAAAATATGTCAAATGAATATAGATCCAAAATTTATTTTTTTCTTTTTTAGATACTTGGTTGTAATATAATATTGGTGAAAAGTTGGTTTCAACGTTGCCATTTAATTTTGTGAGAAGGAAAACTATTAGTTCGTTGAAATATCCCGCTAGAGAATGAAGAAATAAAAATGAAAAGGGGAAAATATAATTCTTGCAATCTCCTTGCGGACGTTTAAAGAGGTCGTCGTTATAAGAGGAATGTGAGACCTAAAAAGGCACCATCACCTAGCAATTGCGGGACAAGCTATGATATATTTGCAGACTATGCTTTCATATATTACTTGTAGATCACGACTTTGTAGATAATTGCACACCACAACTTCATACCTGGCCAGTGAATAATAGGTGTCAAAAAGGATTTTTTTTATTTTTGGAATTTTTTAAAGGAATTTTATTTCGTAGTTGAAAATATTATTTAAATGGGGAGGATTCAATCCCAAAACCCCTTTCTTGTGCATGACTTCGCTCCATACGTATTTATAGATCGTATTTATTTATTTATATACGTATTTTCATACATGCATACATTTAGATTACGACTTCGTACATACTTTTTGACTACGACTTCGTACATGCTTTTAGATTATGACTTCATCGTCACCAAGAACTTCATTTTCATAGAATCTAGTATTAGACTATTTAATAGTCTAATACCACAGCTGTTAATTTAATTTGCTATTATACGACGTCTTTAATTAGAACTGTAATTTGAAGATATTAATGTAAAATTACAGATAAAATATTCTGCATAAATGCATGTTTAGTGTAACTTGAAATCTAAAATACAGAAAAATGCATTTTTAATATATTCATCATATCTAGAATTTAGTTAGAAATTTTATCTCATTTGAAAACTTCTTATAAAAGAAAATGACGGATTTTCGGCAATTTTTTAGATATAGCAAAAAAGTTATTAAAGATTGATCGAAATAGACATAAAATATATTAGAAATAGATTGACAATCAATTATTGATTATCAGCATTTTAGACTTGCAGCTGATTCATTTTTTAGAAAGGGATCAAGTTTTGTCTAGCGTTCATCATAAAGCCAATCAATTTTGCATAGTCTTGCTTTTTATAAATTTACTCATGGAAATTATTCCTGAAAACGCTATATCAATTCATAAGTACATCTGAAGGAGGTATAAGAAGTGGTGCTTTTATTATCCTAAAGAAATATAGACAGTGGAATCTGGTAAAGCGACCACCTTTGTAAAATGACCACCTGAATAGAGTGATCATTTTTTACAAGACAGAACTGATAGGAACTTAATCATGATTATACCAAAGTCTGTAGTGTATGGAGACCATTTGCCTATGGTGACCATTGCAATCCAGTCCTTAGAGTGGTCACTTTAGGCAGGTTTTACTCTACACACACACACACACACATAATATACAAAATTATATTTGAAATGACGCGAACCAAGAGTATACTAACCATTAAAAGTGTCTTTATTTATAATTTCGACTTATAGACTCTTTTTGATTAGTAACACGTTCGTTTATTTTGTAAAATAAAGATGTTTCAGCAAAAATATGTCTCATGTGGGAATTTTAAATTTATTTATTCAGAGCTCTGTAACCAGTGGGGTTACGCGGAGATTGGTGGGATCATAACTACATCATTGGGATGAAATTTTGTATATAGAGTAGAACCTGTCTAAAGTGACCACCTTTGGGACTGGACTGCAATGGTCACCATAGACAGGGGGTCACTGTACACGACAGACTTTCCTATAGATGTAACTGAGTCTCTGCCAGTTCTCTCTTATAAAAAGTGGTCACTTTATTCAGGTGGTCAATTTATCAAGGTGGTCACTTTACCAGGTTCCACTGCATACTTATGAATATGTAGAGTCGCAGCTCTGTAGTCCCCTTTATGAACTTTCTGCTTATGCTAATGTTTATAACCGTTACATTGATTTCATTTCGATATATAACCAATTTTTCATTCATTCATTCATTCATTCATTCATTCATTTGTACACACCCAACGAAAGAGAACTCACCACAGAGGATTATTTTAGCCCTTTTTTTTTTAAATTTTGTTACTAACCACTAATTTCGAAAAACCAGGTGTGCATTGTCCGAGTTACTGGATTGATTGATTGTTTGGCTTTTTTATGGCGCAAGAGCATCTGGGCTATACTGCGCCATCGAGTTACTGGAAAACCTTCATTCACTTTGAGCAGTTTTCTCTAATGTTACGCATTAAATCCGATGCTTCAAACTTTTCAGCCCTGCTTTGCGAAATACCTTAAAAGTTTAACATGCCCCATCATAAGCGTAGGCAGAAAGTTCATAAGGGGGGTTATAGACTCAATGGGGGGTTACAGAGCTACAACTCACATATTCCTATGTTAAATATACAAAATTTCATTGGGGGGTTACAACCCTCCCTCATCAACATTCCTCTGAGTAAGCTTATTCACCCCACTTTGAATCACGCGCCATACTTGCATTCCCTTCTTTTCTGAAAGAGCCCTTTTTTAACTTGTGACGTCAGTGCACACGTGTTGCCACTTTGTAAAGTGAAATGGCAACAACAATAACAGAAGATGGAAAAAACAACAACAATATATTCTATGCATGCCATGATATGTATGTTAAACGTAATTTAAAATAGATAAAAGAAATGCATTTTTATTCACGTTAGCTCATCTCTTTTGGTAAGTTGATGATTTTATTTGGTAAGTCGTCTAAAGCTCGCAGGAAATGTATCACAGGCTGTGTTTAAATGAGTTTCAAGAATTTTCAAGGAATGTTGAATTTTAAAAGATGGCCTTCACCTGCTGAGCTTATGTCACTCGTTCAGGAGCTAATTCCGATTTGTTTCCTTGCTTTCAAATTATTTACAACTTACGATTTAATAATAAAGCTATTGAAACTTAAATACGTGTAAATTGACTTTTTATTAACCTATTTCCTATTTTAGATTCTTCACCATTCACAATTTCTATTAATTACGTGGCCTACCTCTATGATACATATGGCGAAACGTGTCCCGCAGTATTCAGAGAGATTTACTATCTGCTCCTAAATAGGTCAGAAACCCTTTTCATAAAGTAAAAAATTTAATTTTAGATAATTTTAAATTTATCTACCTTACTATCATTTTTTAATATTTTTTTTTTTTTATTAATATGAATAGTCCCAATAATGTATCCTTATTTATTATCATGCACCATTATTATCATGCACATCCATGAAGGTATTAAAATTAAAGTGGTTAAAGTAATTTTTTCCAAAAAATGTGCGAAGCTCAGAAACACAATTTAGATATAGTCCTACACGTTTAACACAAAATTATACACGACTAGCTTAACGCGCAAAATTGTAATTTTATGTAATTTCTAACACGATTCTTGGTTGCATCGATAACATCACTTTTCGTATTTTTTACGCAGAACTAGGGGCGCAAAGAGTCAAAGAGCCATGATTACTTGGACTGGCCCCCTACGACTCCTTCTCTAGACAGTAGCATAGATATTTTTTTCTTTTGAGGGAGGGGCTTCAGCCCCCAAATGAACGAAAGGTATGAAATAAGAGAGAGCATTTTTTTTTGTATATATATATTTACTTATGACTTAATTATTTTATAAGATCACTTCTGAAAAAAAGAAACTAGCGCAAGCTATTATTTTTTTTCAATAAGCGGTAACGAAGAATAATTAAAAAACTGTACATTAAAAGTGTACAAAATCTTATTAATCTGGATTTAGAGAACAATTTTTCTGGCCTCTCGACCAGCAGGGAGGCGGGCCCCCGTATCATAGGTCTTTGCCAGCGTGGGCCCCTAGTCTTCATTCGGGGGCCCCCCCGGGCTACAGCCCTTGCTGCTCCCGTCTCGTCGGCCCTGCATAGAACTTATTACACAAAAAATATGATAATTATCTCATAAGAAAATGTAATTACTAGAAAAGCTCGTTTCCTCAAGGATGTAAAAAAAAGAGAAAAACTTACATCACATTGCTTTCAAGATTCTCGTGCCTTAGACCGAGATAATAGCATTAAATCTAAAAATCTGAAGAGTAGTCTAGTAAATTAATTATTGCCAAAACCAAAGCGTTGAGTGGCAAGAGCCGGTGAAATGGCAAATCGGAAGGACCGACTATTAACAAAAGTTAATTTAATTTTGGCCATTAATAGTTGAATAAAGTTTTCCCCTCAATTAAAACTCAAACACGGGACTCAAGTCAATTGAATTGGGGCTAGTGTTAGGTTAATGTGCGGTCTGTTTCGTGTAGCATCCGGGATTATTTTTGCTGGTCCATGTAGTAAGTCCCTGGAGAAGGACTTCCTTTCTGCTTGCGGAAGATGATTAGATTTTCCGGAAGGGCTAGTAAAGGTACGCCGAAGCTGCACCCAGCCGCGGCCGGATTTATGCCTGTATACGCCCCGGATTCAAGCCCGTCCGGGATCTCGAGGGAACCCTAACCTGGGCTAATCTACTTAGAACTTCGTCTGTCTCTCTCTCGAAAACGGGAAAGCAAGTAGGACTTCATCTCACAGGGGATCGTCTTTGCGCTTCTTTCCTCGCGAACTCCGGCAAAATAGACGCTCCAAATGCCACCGACAGAGATAAGGATGACCCTATTTTATGCTTGATACGGTGCCGGGAGCACTCTACCGGAATGCCGTGGATACGTGTAAAAAGTAGGCTTAAAAAGCCCGAAATTCTTTTTTTTTAATCCAAGCACAGGCAGTTTTCGTTTTGCGTCTTTTACTTGACATCATTCCACTTTAACGTCTTCGGAGAATTATCACTTCAATCAATTTCACGTATACGTCTTCTTTCACGGGTCTTTATTAATATGGTTTTGCTCATCAGTCTTCATTAACATGGCTTTACTTATAAATTTAAACCCATATGTCTTCATTCATAAGTCTAAATATATATTGCTACATTCATATGTTTAAATTCACAGATCTTCACTCATGTGTCTTTCATGTTGTCATCACTCGTGTGTCTTCCATATTGTCATCACTCGTGTGTCTTCCACATTGTCATCACTCATGTGTCTTCCACGTTGTCATCACTCGTGTGTCTTCCATATTGTCATCACTCATGTGTCTTCCATATTGTCATCACTCATGTGTCTTTCGTATTATTATCATTCGCGTGTCTTCCACATTGTCATCACTCGTGTGTCTTCTATATTGTCATCACTTGTGTGTCTTCCATATTGTCCGCACTTGAGTGCTTTCCATATTGTTATTGCTGGTGTGACTTCCATGTGATTGTTATCATTCATGTGTCTTCCATATAATCGACATCTCTCATAGTCTTTTCCTATGTGGGACTTTATGTGCGTGTTTTGTACATGCTTTTACGTTTTTTAATTGGCTAAAAGTATTGTTCGACATTTTTCAAGATGTCATAATATTGTACATGTTCATGATTTCATTTTATTTACGAGAATAATTTGGATTCGGCAATAAAATTCGATTTTTGGTATTAACCCTAGTAACTGAATTCTTCGGGAAGAGAGCTCTTTTTCCAGTTCTGCTGATGCATACGCTATATTAACATTATCCTTTGTTCATAATAAGCGAATAAAATGACCATTAAACAAAGTGTTATACATACATTTACCTATTTAATCCATATTTATTGAAATTAAGTTCTTTCCTCATCATTTAATTTGAAAAATTTGCGAAGGCTTTATTTCGAATGGCTATCATATTTGCTAGTTACTTTTTTTGAGATTTTGAACAACGTTGTTACACCGGTTTCAAGCGAAAAATGATTTTACGTATCTTGGCTCGCATGAAAGAGGTTCAGGAGACATGGCTAAGTACAAAGGTTTCCAAACCATCACCAATGCTAAACCTGATGTCCACAAAACTCCGTTTATTCCAAACAGCAGTTTGTGAAGAATAAACATCATTCGTCTAGCGGTCCAAGACACTCCGGGCTAAACGGAGGGACCCTGGTTCGAATCCAGGATGGGGAAAGCGTCTCTTTTTCTCCAAAATTACATAAGCTCTAGTTTGAGCTGTAATTAATACGTGGGTGGCAAAAATTATAGTATAATAAATTCCCCCACGAAAACTCACAAAAATCTCGCCCCGGAGGCTTTCTTGTGTTGACCATATTTGGCAATTGTGTTATCCCTGCGGAGGGTAATAATACCTTAACAAGAATAAACAAATAAATCAATAATTTTATATGGAATTGTCTTTGGTGTAAACTCAGAAGATTCCATGACAAAGTGGGATCAAGCACATGTGTTTTAGCATGTAAAATTCGAACATGGTATTGCGTGTTCACATGAGTTAACAATATCGAAAGATTATTTATTTGTAGTTCAACTATCTTGGAAACAGCAAATGTTGAAAGCAAAGAAGACACATAAAAAATCGGCAGAAAAATTATTCAACAGAAAAAGACGAAATTATGGTAAGATAGTTTCCTGTTTATACAAAGAACGTAAAGGTAAATAGCATTTCAATAATTCAAGTCCGTGTTTTTTGATTATGTGGTGCTACAGGGAATAGGAACATGCTTAGATATTCACGTCTGTTTTTATGCTGAATTCGAAGTTGCTCGAGAACCACACTCTGAATTTCTTGCGTATCTCTCGGGACTAATATTATATATATAAACCCCTTTTTTCAGTAACTGTCTCTCCCAAAGCAACTCTGGGTTTGAGCGAGCTTGGCGCGCAGGCCGGAGGCCATCTTTTGATTCTCCTTCTTCAGTAATCCCAGCTATTCCCAATAAAGGAACAATTCGCCGTCATAAGCTCTGGGCGCTGTGGAAGAACACAGAAGATATCTGGCAATATAGAGCTCTGGAGATCTTGTTCCGTGTAATCCACAACGTCTCAATCTCGGGGCCCGATTTATTTGGACCTGAGATTCGTCTCGCTCGCTGGGACCAGCATAAATTCAACTCCTGGGGGTTGCTGCTGGATTATGAAGTCCCCGAGATACGCACCAAAGGCACTTCTGAAATCGTCTGCTCCAAGAAGCAGTGTGTTATCCCTTTTTACTTCTCCGTATGCAAATCCCCTATCAGATTAATGCAGACGATATATTTTCTTATATGTAAAATTTAAAGCTATTGTTAACTGTGTTTGTTTACAGAGGTCGCTTCTTCTTCTTCTTTTTATGCCATTCTGCCTATCTATTAGCGTCCTTGTTCCAATATAAGTTTCCGAGATATGTGTGTTTACAATAATCATTTAGAATTGTCTGCTTTTTAACTTCCGAGAAGATTGGAGAGGAGGAGTAGGGATTTTGTTTGTTCCGAGGAGAAGGAAGTTCTGCAGAGATAGGGCAGCTTCATTTTTCGAGTAAAACTGGGCTTGTCTTTTTTTTTTTTTAGTTATTAGATGGAGATGCATGCTGTTATATAGAGAAAGTTATTTATTTGGATGAGACGCTAGTTCTTTCGTGGATGTTCTTCCGCGATTTAGTAAACAATTTCTGGGTGTCTTTATTAAGAAGTTTGTACGAACTAAGGTAGGAAGCACACAAAGAGAGAGACAGAGAAGGGTATTAAAGATTGTCCTCCTTTAAAAAAATCGGAGGACGAAACGAAAAAACTGGCTTAAATTTTAATGGTGAGGAGAAAGTTTCTTTCGAACAACAGAGTTTTAATCCCCAGAGGGTTTATCTATGTTGTTTGAGTTCTAAAGTTTCTTGTACTTTCCAGCGTCTTCGGATTTACAGGGCGACCCTGTTTGCGTTTAATATTGATTTATTGCAGACGATTTTGTTTTAATCGTGCTTTCTACATCCGAGGGGAACGGAGAATTCACATATTTAATTTATCACTTTGCACAGTAATCAGGTAGTCTGTTCTGCTCCGTTTATGATTACATATTTATATTGTTTTTACGTAAACATTCGGGGTAAATATATTGTCTAAATTTGATGTTCATCGTTGACTGTTGTTCTTTGTTCATTTTACTACTGACCTGAATAAGAATTTTAATTCGCGGTTTCCTTGAATGCAAATTCATGTATCTGACTCCCAAATCCAATTTAATTCTGGATTTAAAGAATAGTGCTGTGAATTTAAAAATACTTTTAAGCCTCTCTCTTAAAAATCGTACCTTTCCTTATAATTACCGTTAAGTATCGGATGGATTTTCTTTATCCAAAACGCTTGAAATGTGCTTCGGATTTTGAAACAGTTGCATATTTATAATGCATATCATGGGGAGGGGGGGGGGGTCCAAGTCAAAGCAGAACATCATTTATATTTTATATACACCTTACACATAGCCCAAAGAATTTTATAAAATATTTTTAATAATAATTTTGGGCATAAAACAAAGTTCGTGCAAATTGGATGACCAGAAAGCAAATTACCGCTTATTAACAAATAATTAACAGCAACACCATTATAATAACTACATATCAGACCGTTAACAAAGCGAAAAGGATAATGTGGCTTTCGAGCTGTGTGGGAGGGTAATTACCCCACTTGGTGAGGTTGCATTTACTGTCTATTTTGCGCATGCGTCATTTTGATTGCGACCCTTCCCATGAGGCCGTTGAATTTTCCATTTGTGACGTCATGCCAACGCTTATGAAATTTAGGTTTTTGGGTGACATTTTGGATCCTCGGATGAGGAATACTTCGCCTGTATTAGCATAGAGCTAAAAACTCAAAGTGGAGTCATGTTATTTGCTTTAGCTTTATGGTTCAAGGACATCTAAGGACAGGATGGTCAAGTCAGTGGCCCGCGAGACCATTTTTGGCGGCCCTCGGTATCATTCAAGAAAAAACAAACCATTAGAGTCTTATAAATTTATGTCCATTTATTGTTAATATCATCATCATCAACTATTTTCAACACACTGCAGGATGGAGGTCTTTCTGTTTTCACACATACATGTCGTACGGTGAAGGAAATACAGAGGCAGCGGCCTTAAGTTCACAACGTTGGCCAGACGGGTAGGCCAGCTGGACCTACAGTTTAATGAAGATTTCGAACTTCGGTCACCATGGCCGAGGTCATTGCGCCGTGGTAGGACTCGTTGTGTTGTATCACCCTCTTACGGAGTGACCGATATCACGGTTCATTCGAAGCAGTTAACTATTGTTAATATGTATCTAATTATTTACATATATATTTTATTAGAAAAGGCGATCTGGCTGTACATGCACGCGTTCGTCCACGGAAAAAATACCGACAACAAAAATTAGAAAATATATAAGTATAGTAATCTTTAAGTACATTAAGTATCGGTATTGTTACAGGAAGATTGTCCTGTAACAAAGTTTCGTTTTAACTTGTATAGTTTCCCCTAAATTTGTACTTTAAGCCATAAAAGAAAAAGCACTCACTTTCCCTTACAATGCAATGGTGGCAAGAAGATGTTCTCATGCACAATACCCTTCCTGTAATAGCTCTCATCCTTTTGTACAATCTAAAAATCTCTAGAATAGTCCAAGATTTTATGGCGTAAGTAAAGAACAGACGCATAAAGACTGCCCTGGTTTTGATCACCGCGCCTGGACATGCCGTCTCTTTAGGGTTGCGTCTGCACAATACAAACCCTGCTAATTGGATAATTCAAAGGTTCATACATAGAATCTCTATCCATAAAAGTCGTTTACATCAATTGAAGAAACCTCGTAAATGTTAGCAGAAATTATTGCCTTCCTTCGGAAGCGTCCTCCGCAGGGGAAATCTGGACCTCCCTGCACCAAAACCCCAAGACACGGACACCTCGCTGATAGGTTAAGACAGTAACCAACCACAGGTCCAAACGCCATTCTTACTTTGAAGTTTTAAAAAGTTTAATCATTTTCAGGGCAGAAGAGCATGAGATTAGAGTCAGTATAAGACGAGAATAATCAGATCAGTATGAGATCAGTACCAGATGGGACCCAAAGATGGTAAAGCAATATTTTAAAAGTGAGGTAAATAGCTCCTTTGATCTACGTACGTTCTTCGCCAGTGATTTTTGACCAAATTGATATGCCTCTCGTACAGCTATAGAAAACATCTAAGATGTCGAAGCGAATTCTCGCAAGAGCCGGGTAAGAGAATAATATTTTTTGATTATGTCTCGTCAATTCCGGCAATCTTCCCCTAAGAGTCAGATTAGACATATAGAGTTAGATACGTAATCTAATTAATGATAGTCACATGACAGTTTAATTATTGGATATTATTGCTGTTGATAATGTATTTTGCAGTGATTGCTATGGATTGCAATATGTGTTCCAAAACTTCAATTAAATAAATAAAATAAAAAAAAAATAATTCATATATTCATACATCTCATATATGAATACTGATATATTCATACATTATGTATGGATACTCATATATTCATACATTTCATTTATTCTTACTCACATATTCACACATCTTGTATATGAATACTCATATATTCATTCATTCATACATTTCATTTATTCATACTCATGTATGCGTGCTTATGCAGGCCTGCACAAAAGTTTAGACACAGAGGCAAATTATAAATAAAAGCGAGAATTTGCATTGAACTTCGCCGATATTGTATCTAAATAATCCTAGAACCAATAATAAATTGTGCAACTTAAAAGATTACCAAAAGTACTGAAACAAAATATCCCAACACCGTAATATTGGAATCTGCATGCCACAAATGTTTAGGCACATATGTCAGATTTATGCAAATTAACGGCGCGAAGTTCCCAAGTGATCGAAGGGGCGTTTCCCAGAGTTGTTATATAAGGCCTGAAATAATTTAGAATGCTTAGAACGATGCCGAAGTCAAAGCAATTTACGAATGACGAGATTTTGAAGATTTGGAGGCTGAAAACTAAAGGTAAATCTGTTACTCAAATTTCTGTTGCATTGAACCGTTCAAAGCGAGGCATTTATCGAGTGTTATCCCGGGGTGATCAGTATCAACCAAAATCACGATCTGGGAGGCCTCGAGTGACCAGCATTCGGGATGATAGACAAATACGAAGATTGGCTTCAAATGAAAGCCTGTCTGCAAATCAAATAAAAAACACGTTAGCAATGCGAGTGTCAAGAGAAACCATACGTAGAAGGATTGTAGAATGCAGGCATTTGAGATATGCAAAAATGCGCCGCAAGCCCTGCTTGCAATTACATCATAAACAAGCACGACTACAATGGGCAAGGCAGCACATATCATACAGTGACGAATGGCTGCAGGTGTTATTTAGTGATGAAAAAAAGTGGAACTTAGATGGTCCCGATGGCCTTTCGCACTACTGGCACGATCTTCGAAAACGCCCCTTAAGTCGGTTCAGCAGACGTCAAGGAGGAGGTTCAGTCATGGTTTGGGGAGCCTTTAGCTTCAATGGACAGACTTCTTTGGCGTTTTTGAATGGAAAACAAGATTCCAAGGCATACCAGGCAACTCTTGAAAGTCACCTATTACCTTTTGGCGAACTTTTATGTGGACGAAACTGGGTTTTCCAACAAGATAATGCGTCCATCCACACATCCAGGTCAACAAAAGAATGGATGAGCGCTAAAAATATTACAGTTCTCGATTGGCCTGCTCTTAGTCCTGACTGTAATCCCATCGAAAATGTATGGGGCATACTAACGAATGTTGTGTATGCCAATGGAAAGCAATATCCGTCCGTTTTAGAACTTAAAAAGGCTATAGAAGAAGCGTGGTTTAATTTTGAACCAGAAACCTTTCAAAATCTTGTGCTTTCAATGAACGACCGCGTATTTAATCTAATACGAAGTAATGGTGGCTACATTGATTATTAAAATTGTTCATTTCCTTATGCAAGTGCTAAAATTTATGTTTGTGCCTAAACTTTTGTGCCACATATTTTACTTATTTTAAGTTATATATTGCAGCAAGTTCGCTACTGATGTGATTTCTGTTCTCAAATTTTTAATTTGCATATTACATGTGTTCATACTTCGTAATATTAAAGTTCCTACTTCTTCAGTTTTAATAGTATTTTGTTATACTCAAATTTGTGTTGTGTCTAAACTTTTGTGCATGCTTATATATATTCATGTGTTTCTTTTCCTCATGAGATAATATTTTGGAAAAAGAAATGTAAAAGAAACTTGACATGGGCTCCGATAATACGAAATAACTACCTCGAACGAAAACCTGGAGTAGCCTTCAAAATTGTCGCCAAATTCGCCAAATATCTATTCTAAAAGTTCATTTTTCATATTAATTTTTTTATACTGTTTAAATTAGCTGAGACATATTTTTTTATTTTTATCCGTTAAATACGATGATCCTTCATAATCTTACCGACTTCAAACCTGTTTTTGCTCACATACAGTGCGATTAAAAAATATCAAACCTGGCGAAAAAAGTGACATTTTTGGATTTCAAATATTCATAAAAAATTGTCATGTCATTTTTGCAGACAAATGATTACATATTCTCCATACCCATACACGTCCATCCGCCTGATGCAATTGGAAACGAGACTCGTCAGACCAGGCAACGTGTTTCCAGTCATCAACAGTCCAATGGCGGTGTTGGCGGACCCAGACGAGGCGTAAAGCTTTGTGCCGTGCAGTCAACAATGGTACACGAGTGGGCCTTCGGCTCCGAAAGCCCATATCAATGATGGTTCGTTGAACAGTTCGCACGCTGACACTTGTTGATGCCCCAGCATTGAAATCCGCGGCAATTTGAGGAAGTGTTGCACGTCTATCTCGTTTAACGATTCTCGTCAGTCGTCGAATGTCCCGTTCTTTCAAGGTCTTTTTCCGGCCGCACCGCTGTCGGAGATTTGATGTTTTACCGGATTCCTGATATTCACGGTATACCCGTGAAATGGTCGTACGCGAAAATCCAAATTTTGTCGCTATCTCGGAGATGCTATGTCCCATCTCTCTTGTGCCGACTATAACGCCACGTTCAAAATCACTTAAATCTTGATAACCTGCCATTGTAGCGGCAAGAACCGATCTAACAGCTTTGCCAGACATCTCTTGTCTTATATAGGCGCTGCCGACCGCATCGCGTTACGCTGATTGGTTGCAAAGCTCCGTTATTTGCATACGCACGCCTGTACCAGTTTTTCTGGCACTTCAGTGTATGTGCTCGAAGGTACAAACCCTGGAGCCACATTAGCGAGGTCAAGTTTTCTAATTTTCTGTGTTGCAGTACATAATTATAATGGTGTGTGCTCGTTCAAGTTTAGATTATACACTTCAGGATACTGTGGAAACCTGTTGTTAGCATTTCTTTCCACGATTAATTAATTAATTAATTTTTAGTTTAATTTGCCTTCCTTTCAATTTTCGTTGTAAGTTTTTGTTCAGCAATGCCAGTATAAAAACGATTATGTTGGCCTGCTTATATAAGTTTAATTTATTAAATTTTAATAATAATAATAATAATGTTACAAATTTGATGTCTGTTAGGTTCAAACATTGAAAAATGCTCAATGAGCGGATAAACTGACCGCAACGTGTGGTGGCCGGCAAATCCTAGGGTTGAAAAAAAAATCTCCGGACATATCGGGGGCGTATCGGAAAAAGCCCGAGGCCCCATCCTTTTTTTTTTGAGGCTTCTATTGGAGATACGAGTACGATATTTTGCATTCAGACGTTAGGGTACTTGAAATATCGCATGTCAGGGGTGTATCGGGAGGGCCCGGAGCCCCCCATCCTTTTTCTAGGCTGCTATTGGAGCTGCTATTACTAGTTGCAAAATAATTCATTTTTATGTTTGGGCTACAAATAGTTCAAATCCGCTACTTTTGGAGCACAGTTTGCTACTTTTTAATCTTCAGATCTGGCAACACTGTACAGTGATCCCATTTTGTCAACCCTATCTCTGAAACCATCCCACTTTTAGATAGAATATAAGAAAAAAAAAAAAGAAGAAGAAGAAGAAGAAGAAGCTTTAAGCACTTACGTCAACAACGATAATAACATAACTGCTTTAAAGCATTGTTTCATATCGAATCGCCGTTAACGATAATCAGCCGCTTAGTAGAATCGAATTCGTCGGAATAGAAATAATTCTACTAAGCGACGGGCATTATTTCCCATTTGAAAATGAAAATTTCTAATTTGAATGCTGTGAGTTTAATCGAAATTATATAAAAAATAAGCTTTTAGCTCAGCGCATGAAATGCAGATCTAAATATTGAGCAATTATATTCTAAATTATTTAGAAAGGAATGTAAACGATGAGCTGAGTGATGACTCATGACTCAGGGACACAAGCCACTCTTTTCCGCACCCCCTAAAATTCCGATGCGGACCCCCAGCTTAGGATAATTGATGGGACCGAAAATAAAAATGAAAGAGTATTTGACAATATATAGCCACATTTTTGCTATTATTTCCCTGGTCCACACAAATTTAGCTTAGCGTGCATATAAAGTACATTTTATCGACAACTAAGAACTAATTATTAAAAATTTAGAGTGGTTGAGAAAAAAGTTACGAAGTGAAAATCTCCATAAGAATGTTTTTTGCTTTGACGAGCTTGCATGTAAATAGAGTGTATTTGGGAAGAGGAATATTCTATGCTTTGATTAGTTGCTTTTAACCTGAAGGTGTGGCTATGAGGGCTAAGGTTGTAACCTGAGGGTGTGGCCTATATATACAATTTTTTTTACAAGGTTAAAGTATTTACTTTTTTACAAAATTCATGCATGAAAAAAATTACTGTCACCTGATTTAGAGAAGGGCTAGTAGGAGGGATACCCAAGACCTCCTCTTTCGGGGTAAGTCCCTCGCTGTCCGTTTGGATAGACTTCGAGTTATGCCTGAATAGTTGAAATGTAATGACGTCATCATTCTAGGACACACCCTCATAGATCAGGCTGAAAGCAACCAATCAGAGCATGGAATATTCCTTTCTCAAAACGCTTCTCCTATATATATCTCCACTTCAATAAAAATCTTAACATGATAAATGCACCTGACAACGTTTACCTCTAAAAAGTTACGTTTCTAACATATTTTTGGATTAAAACGATTTTTTTATAATCAATATATTTCCAATATTGTTTCTTCAATATCTCAAGTTTAATCTGGATGATCGATTACACGCAAAGAAAAAAAACCGATTTCTCCACACCCGGTGGGATCCGAACCCACAGTCACCTGATTATCAGCCAAATGCTCTCTCCTTTAATATAACATGGCCTAGTGCTTCGACGCCAAATGTGTTGTTGTTGATGCTGTTAACTTTGTGTTAATGCTGTTGATTCAATCCGCTGTAGCTCTTGGATACTAGTGTAGTCAGCTTCGAAGACTAAAAAGATACAGTCCTCTCTCTAACGTTCAGTACCGAGTATTCATTTCTGATTTTCGCTTTTCTAGTGGGGCTAATCCTAAAATTTCTTCTATTCTGTAATTTTTTTTGTTTAACTTCATTGGGTACAGTGAGTATATATTTTTTTGTTTTATGTATATCTTCCTGACCGATATTCGTCATAGACGTTGAGGAGCCCTTCAATGAATTTCAAACTGCCAATTAAATTTTATAATTCTCCAAAATATATTTAGTCTCCAGCATTGAACTTTAGTTGGGAATTAGGAAAGAATTCAAATTTGGACGATCTTAAGGGCATTTATTAAATCTAGATAATCTCTAACTCTGAGATTTGTAACTCGAGAGGCAAAACGGGTAGAGGGCGCTTCACCTTAAGGAGCTTATGAAGCCTTTTGCCGTTGAAAGGAACTTCCTCAGGAGCTGAGTAAGGAGAGGCAGCTTAAGATGACGCAAACTCCCAGAATGCAACTGCGGCCTTTAATTAGGTAAAATCGGGTTATTTTAAATGAGCACTAATTAGGAACACAGCGTGAATGATAATTTTGTTGTTTTACTCTGATAAG
>QLNU02015270.1:84684423-84703638 GCA_006491805.2 Dysdera silvatica
CGGGCCATATGTTGGAAAATCCTATACGGTTTTATCTCAAAAGGCGAGTTGTAAAATTGTAATTATAACTACTATTATAACTACTATTTATAAATACAAGGGGCTAGTAATTTTTGATTACAAAAGAAAAGGTTGCCAATTTTCGCAGGAAGTCATATTAGTTAACGTGTATGTTGAATCGAACTATAGTAAAACTTCCTTAAGGCCACCGTCGTGAAATGAAAAAATGGCCGCTCGGAGTGGTGGTTTTCGAATGGAGGTAAATTTAGCATTGGGTCTATGGAGGGGAGGAAATCAGTTTCCAGAAAAGTGGTCGATAAGGGTGGTGGTCGTTAATAGAGGTTTAACTGTATATGCTGTTGTTAGTTGAAAAAATTGTCACATAAAAAATTGCAATTACACAGAAAAGTTAAAAATTATTAGAATTGTATCGAAATATAATATTTCGAATGGGTACGAATTTCCACAATCGATGTAGAAATTTTATTAATATTAACATCGATTAATATCACAGTTGGATCGATTAATGACAAAGTAATTATGGTATTATATATATGTAATGGTAATATGTGGTATTATATATGTAATGGTATTTGTATGGTATTATATGTGTAAATATGGTGTGTGTATGCATTGCAAAAAAAATAAATTTTAATTAATGTATTTACTAATTTTCAAAGAATTTTTAAAGAAAGAGACTAAAAATTGTAAAATTTTATGATTGACAATTCTTTCTTTACTAATATCTTAGCAGCAAAGCAGAGATTATCATTTACAAGATTTCAAATATATAAATCATAAACTCTACCAATATTGGGAGTCCAAGATCAATTTATGAAACAAAAAGTTAATTACAAGAAATTAAAATTTCTAGTTCCAAGAATCCATAAATTTTCAAAAATTAATTTTCGCAAATAATAGCCCCAATTGCTCTATTTTTATTTGCTTGCCCTAGTTTTTTTCCCAACGTAGCAAGCCATACGGACAAAGGTCCGACACTATGTCTGCCCTAGTAATACGCGTATAAATAACACTCAGTAGTCAAAACAGGGAAGGCCAAGGGGGATCAATTCGACCTACCACACGCCAGACATAGCGTCTCACTGGACAATGGAGATTACAGATCATCTTGTCCAGATTCATGTCTTTGACATGGAACAAATTTTCGGCAGACCGGACAATCGGTCTGACTTCTGCAGCTGTTCATATACCTATTTCACAGTATGCACCCATCCGAGGTACCATTATCGGTACTTTTATGCAGTAATTATGTACCCATTGCAGTAACCCAAAAAGGCGGAAGATTGGTAATGGCAAAATTTTGGCGGTATGAGCGGACATGATGGAAGTGGAAGAAATGGGGTACTGTGGGATTTCTGAGCAAGATATGGCCCGGGAGAAGGACAACGGACGTTTGAAGAAAGCAAATAAAGTACGAAAAACGCACTGTCTAACCCGATGTCGATTACAATGAGCTGAATCTCATTTTTCAAAGCGGAATTTGAATGCTTTTGGAATATTGCATATAGAATATTGCATATGGAATATTGCATATAGAATCCTGATTATCCAAACTAAATGGGCAGGGGGCTGATTTCAGATTATCCGAAAATTCAATTTTCGGTGTAAAAAAAAAAGAAAAAAAAAGCTTATTCACAAAAAACGTATTTAATTACTAAACTACCATATTGATAGTGATAAACGTTACAAAATATAAGAATGTTTTAAATGAGGTATCAACTGCTTTGTAATTAGCCTGGTATATCTTCGTATATATCGAAAATAAAGTATATACGTTAGGGTGGTCTTTATACGTTGAGGAAAATTTTATTTTTTTAAATTTTTCGGGTGCTGCACCCTAGAATGGTTCTCTATTATAAAACAAAATAATACCTATGAAGTCTCAGGCATATATAATTAAATTAATCTGTGACGCCGAGAGGAGGAAAACCACAACAAAAAAATTAAAGTTATTTCTATATAAAATAAAGAATGTTCGAACTTATCATTGTCATTTATGTAATGTTTATAATCAAATACCGTATATTTGTTACAGTATAATCTATTATACTTTATTTAGTTAGTATTATACCCTATCTATACATACATACACGCACACACACGCACGCACACACACACACACACATACATACATACATAAATAAGGCCGTTTCTATCATTAAATCCACATAAATAAGGCCGTTTCTATCATTAAATCCACATAAATAAGGCCGTTTCTATCATTAAATCAAAGCAGGCGACCAAATGGCGTAAAAAAATCAATTTTCATCAAAGAAAAAATTGAGCAAATGAGGAGAAAAATTGTTTTCAAAAGCATACGGGACAATTACTCAGTAAGTGCTTACTTTGACGAATGTAAAAATGTTTGATGTGTTTCATTGTTTAATTTTGCACACAAGTTCTTTTATATCTAATACATTTAAGCCTTCTAGCTCTGATAATACAACGTTGTGTTTTGAAATATTACTCCTTTAATATCTCAGTTTTCAAAAATATAAAATGTTGAAATTAAACAATTATAACATGTAGCAATTGTTTTACTATTCACAGTACCCTAACGTTACAAAATAACTAATATGTCTAAAATATAAATATAATTAACGGGTTTAATGATTCAAAGTATAATAGAAGATTTACATTGTTCTACCGCTGGGTGTTGGTGGTGGTAGAGAGGGAGATCTAGTCGAAAGAGTGATGGTAGTGAAAGGGCGGGGGCGGCATTTTTCAATTCTTGCCTAGGGCGGCAAAACACCTAGAAACGTCTTTGTACATATAGCATACACATATACAGTATACACATACACGCAGTAATATTAAAATATTTAAAATGCTGAACTGTTTGTTTTTTAAAATCAGGATATCTTTTTTTTATGATGAGATAAGGCATGCAAAATAAACTGTTTCTGATCTTCCGTTTTTCTCAGTTTTTCATTGTATTCCTCGATCAATTTCACTCCTCTGTATCATTTGCCACTCTAATTTTCCGAACGATATTTTTCGCTATGATATTCCTTGTTTATGTTTCATTCTGACGAATTTTCTTTCGGAAAAGATGTATTTATCTTAAAACTAGTAAAAAAATCTTTTGCTATTTGGACTTATGAATGGTTTAAAGTCTTCATACACAAAAATCTGCAAGATCAGGATATTTTATACTAACCGTTTTACATGGGGCATTTTTTCCATCCGATTTATCGTGTTTCTGAATTTTTTGACACACCTTTAGCTTATTTCCAGAGGAATATTGTCATTGAAAAAAGAGAACGCCACAGGTTCTGGACTTAAATACTACAAATGGCTCAAAAATTTTCCTGGAGCAGCTTTAGATAAAGCTTTATTAAATTTTTTATAAAGCCTTGTACTCGTACAAGTTTTTTTTATCAGGTTTAAATCTTTTCATGGAGCTTCTGCAGAAAGTGGAGAAAAGAAAAAGTCTTTCGCGTAAATTTTCACAACGAAAAAACATATATCAGACAGAGATTTCTCTGTAGTTTCATACATTTGGAATTCTTTCCTAAATAGAAACTTTTTTGATGAATAAATGACTTTAGCCATCCAGCGGGCGTGACGCATTTCTCCTGGATAATATAAAAATATTTTTTTTTTGTTGGAGATTCCGCCAAGAAAATCAGACATAATTATGAAAATTCTTTATAGTCATTCCATACATGACTTATCGATGTCCCAAGATATTTAATTATAGCAATTTTTCCATCAGTGAAAATTTTAGACACTTCTTGCTCTACAGTCCCAGGTAGAAATTTAGTTTTATCGATCGTTGGCCAAGATTTCTGAAATTTTTTGAATAGTGATTCTGTGGAACCAGAATTCCATCTGAGCAAAGAATCTGAACAAAGAATTCCAGTGTTCCTGGAATTCTTTGTTCAGAGACAGTTTTTATGCAAAATAGTGTAATTATATATATTTAATAATAATTTTTAAGATATGATCTCTGCAAGGAAGATATAACAGATTTGTTTCGAGTAAATATTCAAGTTGAATGCAAGCACCATTGTATGGAGGCGTATGAGTCGCAGTGGTATCAAAACAACGATCTTTGATTGTAAATACTGAGCTTCAGTCATATGCAACAAGAGGGTATCTTCTGCCTGCGTGAAAAGCAAATTGTTCCTACTTTGGAGAAGGAAAGGTTTGAGCGAACATGTATTCCGTAGCGACACGTCTCTACGGAACATGTATTCCGTAGCGACACGTCTCTACGATTGGCAACATTGGGCCGCAGTAGGATGGCAGACGTCCGGAATTGAAGAAGTCGCGACGTCTGACGTTCTGGCAAATTTTGAACAACATATTTAGTTGTTTATTAATCCATACCGTGTCAATAATTCATACATATTTCCAACTTTACAACAGTATAGATAAATAGGAAAGACGTCGCATTTTTAAAGTAGTACGAATGAGGGAAATAGCATTTAGAATATTTTACAAATTTCTCTTCTTCTCGGAGACATGGGTTAATGAGCTCAGTGGAAGCTGAAATCTTTTACACTTTATTTTCTCACGATTGGAAATCATTCTGAGGGGCAGCACGCATGAAATTCTGACTTCCAAAAATAAGGACCACGCTAATATACATATCGTTGTGAATGTTCAGTATCTATCAGATGTATTTGTTTTGCTTTTTTTTTAAATGAGCTGAATAAATGGCCGAAATCGACTGATGACGGAGTGACAGAAACGCACCACTAAAATAAGCGAAGAAATGGAAGAGTAAATGAACAAACATGAAAGTGATCACATCAGCTGAAAGCAATTGACAATAAATGTAACATAACGGGGAAATATTTTTATAGGCATAATTCAACGAACACTAGAAAGTGATAAATGAATAAAGTATAATTTGGTTTATTTATTAAAATTAAACAGCATTGGGAGGGAGATGTCAGAGGAAAAATACTCTAAGAGAGAGAGGACAATTTAAGGAAGGGGATGGGAGTAATATTTCACCAATGACGCGAAACAACTTTTTCCCTCCAAATTTCCCCGTCGTCTCCTTTTATCCCCTTCTTTTTGAACAGAACAAAACAGGGAAATAATCTTTTCTGTTGTGAAAAGAAGAGGGAAAAAAATTCGCCGCATCACTGGACAAAGACGGTCGAATATCGGAGAATGATAGGACGAGCGCGGCCAGGAGAGAGAGAGACCTACTCCAAGGCCTATTCTCCTTGCACGGCACAATCTATAGGCTATGTGCCTCACCATGTAGACTATGGGCACACATCAAAGGGATATCACCGCTTGTCATGGACTGTCTCTGTGAAAATATATATATATATATATACATCCCTGTAGCATGTCCTATGGAAAACGAACATACAGGAGATGAGTGAGGGGGGGAGCAAGCTGATAGAGAAGGAAGGCCGATGCTACTATTCTGAAAGGAAATGATAGTAACGATGGTAGGTGAAGGTGGCCTTCCCCACATATTTCCCTCATCTGTCTCCCGCATACCTCATTGTCTGCAAAACATGTAATAATCCCGCGCCTCCCCATGTCCATGATGAACGACCTAGATCATACATTCCCCAGTGGTTGGAACGCTCTCTCCATCCCCATTGCCATCCACCATGGTTCAATGGCGATTGTTCAACTTGGAGAAAGCGTAGACGGCGGAACCTTGTATGATCGCTAATATCCAGCTACTGTATGAGGTCTGATATTTTACTTAGCTTGTCATCTGGGCTGTGTCAACACGGGCTTGTGGAACCATAACCGAAGGGGGGACGGGAGGAAGAGTGGAGGAAGCAAAGAGGGAGAGAGAGCCCGGGAGAAAAGATCAACCGCTGTTTGGTTTAGGGATCCTGATATTGGCCGAGGCTTGCGTCATCACCTTCAATCTGGATGGAATGTGGTGGCGAAATAATTTTTCGTTTAGCCGACAAACCTATCAGTTTCAACTCCGCTTGTAATTTCGCCTTCAACCAATAATGACTGTATGGCTCTATGTTCCTCGAAGCACTGGAGCAACCAGGCATTGAGATTTATGGTGTGGGCATTTCTCCTCATGCCCCTTTCGCTCCCTTTAACGATATTTCCAGAGTTTTGGGATAGTTGGAGCTGTAAGCTTAGGGCCGGTTAAATGATCTCTACGCTCCCCCTTTGAATGGGGGGGTGTGGAATCCCCGGAGAACGAAGCTTACTTTAAAAAACGGCTACCTCTGGCCAAGGGCAGTGCTAGGTGATCACTAATGGTTAGCAAAGAATGCTAAGTTCTAACTATTTCAATTACTGACATAACTAGAATAAACGCAAGTTGAAAAAATAACTGAAAAGTTAATTAATCAATAACTACAAATATTTATTACTGAGGCAAACTTAACAAGATATTATACAAAGTACGTACGTGAAATCTTGATTTACATTTCAATGAATTGTCTATAAATGCATTCATGTATGAGCTAGCCTGTAGTGAAAGTTACCATTAATAACGAGCTTTCACATAATTGAGCTTAGGTTGTGAAAAGGAACTCATAGCCCTTAAATATTTCTACAAACATGGTCATTTTTAACTGCAAATATGCGGCTCAGACTATTTTCAACACATATACTATATTTATTTATATAAATCGAACACTACGCAGATTAAATCAAACAACAATATAAATCAACGTTTATTGGCGTAGTGATACCAACGCCGATGGTATGGCGTGATTAGATGGTGAAACGTTCGAAAGAAAATAAATATTTCTGCCTTCGGTGGGACCTGAACCCACGACCTTCCACTTGCCGGGCGGAGGCTCTACCCACTGAGCTACGAAGGACAATATATAATCTCTTTACGAACGTATATAAAGACTTTACTGAAGCGGGTTATTTTTCAGAGTGAACGAAACATATGCTACACTCAATTTTAACACATAGCGGAACACAATATTAAATAAATACAATATTCAAACGAAATGCTAGCATGCAAATTCAATACTTAGAATGGTTATAAGCTATTTTCTATATTCTAATCGTTCTTAGGGAATGTGATTTTAGAAAGGGCCTGAATGAAAAGAATATTTTATTTCTTACCAAGCAACCGCTTGTAGATACCTTTGACATCACGGGATTTGGCTCTGGCTATCCACATGTTGACAATCATCTCGTATAACACTGACTATGGTGTCTCACTAACTTATATCTCACTAACTTATTGATTCGGGTTCAAACTTTGCATCTTTCTTAGCGGTTGCTCTTAGGCAACCATCGTGAAGAGTAGTCTCTCTCTCTTAATCCATATACATTTATGTGACTCATTATATATCCATAATATATTTAGATTTATGAGATTAATTATAAATCCAGTATATATTTAGATTTATAGGATTCATTATATATCCATCATTTATTTAGATTTATTAATTCATTATATATATATATCAATTATATATTTAAGATTTATTAATTCATTATATATATAACTCGCGCCATATATATATATATATATCTCGGTATATATTTAGATTTATTAATTTATTATATATATCATATATTTAAATTTATGGGGATTCACACACACACACACACACACACACACACACACACACACACACACACACACACACACACACACATATATATCAATTATATATTTAGATTTATTAATTCATTATATATCCATTATGTATTTAAAATTTATGAGATTCATTATATATCAATTATAAATTTAGATTTATTAATTCATTATATATATATATTTAAATTTACGAAATTCGTTATACAGTGAAACCCCTCTTAACGGACACCCCGATTTTACGGTCAGATAAAAATTCCACTGTAGAAGCTAGCAGAAGTAATATATTTCAAACTCCTGATTAGCGGTCACCCTCAGATACAGACGCGGATACTGTTTTCATGATTCATTTCATTAGAACAGAACTCCTGTATGGACAAAATATGAATCTCGACGAATAACAATTGAATTTCGACTTTTACGACGTTTCTAACAACAGGAAACTAGGGATAAACAGGAGAAGAGCTGAGGAGAATTTTCCCTCCCATTAACGAAGTTGTGGAAATTGACTCAGATTCACTGATTCAAATGAGTAATGCTTAAAAAAGACTTTGATAATAAGTCGTATAGTGATACACTGCTCGAAACTAATAAACAATTATCAACACAAAATTATCGCAGTTCAAATTTATTATCGTTTACTCGACTAGACATAGGCGTAAAGTTATATGGGCTCGTGGGGCCCAAGCCCCCCAATAATTTGAAATAAATTGCAATTTTACATATACTGTAATGTATAAATGTACAAAATATGTGCTTGGTCCCCCCGCCCCCAAAACCCCAATAATTTTGAAAACCCTGCGCTGATGTGACTAGCATACAAGTCCTGTAAGACTAACGACGGAAAACGGTGAATTTAATCTAACAATTAAAAATATATTTCGAAGGAGAAGGACCGGTAAGCAAAAATCGCCAAACGGATATTGATCAATTTTTTTCTTAGGTAAATAAATTTTAATATTTAACATTGTTGTAAATTTACTTATTATATTCAACAAATGCTTATGTTCGTTATATTAAACGTCTTGTGCACTTAATAATACACAAGTTTCGAAATGAAGTGTTTAAATGTAATATTTTATCTACTAAAGAATGACCCCCTCTTTTACGGTAGCCCTCTTTTACGGCCAAGTTTTTCTGTCTGGTGAGTGACCGCTAATGATGAATTTAATTATATATCAATTTTATATTTAGATTTGTGAGAGCCATTATATATTTTTACAGCAGATATATAAATTCGTGGTTGTTTAATTTTAGAACACACACACACACGAACAGTTACATGTATACATGACCCCTCTTTTAAAGAATGGAAAAGAAAATTTCACTCTCTTAACAGCTATCATAATTGAACGCCTTTCGTTTGTAAAACTTTGTGTAAAAGTACAGTGTGTTCCAATAATATCTCGCAGTAAACAATTTCAGTAGCACAATTAGAAATTTGAATTTGAAAATGATTTAAATTAGAAAACATGAATTGAAAGTCCACGGATTGTTAATTTCACTGAAGTATTCTGTCATAAAAACCGTGATAAGCCTGCAGCTAAGCCGGGGGCAGCAGGGGCGCGGCCACATTTGCCCCACCGAGCTATTTATATATACATTTATTCATACTTCGTTCAGGCTACAGATCTGAACCGAGACTTTAACGACCGCGACATTTTAATGTCGCGGTCTTTACGTCGGGACAGACAGACAGACAGACAGAGAATATGAAACGCACTGCACGTATTATATCTTCAACTGAAGTTTACATTTTATAAGTAAACTAATACGATTATTTTATATACTTACGTACGACGTTTTTATTATTAATGTTTTGACGATAAAATCGGCTTAAGTATGAGAGGTTTTTTTCCCGAATTTTGAAGTTAAGCCAACCTTTATCTCCGCATGTGATCCGCGAAGTGTTTGTTGAACTAATATGGCCTTTTCGTTTTCCAAGTTGTGTAGCAGGTCTATTCTGAAATATACCCAGGGGGAATTTGTGAATTTTTTTTATAATTCATATAAGTTTTTGGAATTAGAATTAAATGCGTAAGGCTTAAAATTTCAGAAATAAGTCTATTGTTGATGTTGAGCAGTAGGAAGAAGGGGGAAGGTAGCTACAATACTAGCTCCGTATTTCCAGACGAGGGTTGGGCGGAGTTCAAAATGAAGCAAGGAGTGGACGGGGAGGCCGCTTTGATGCAGAAAGGAAAGAATAAGCTATTTATGGAAGAGGAAACACCATATGATTCCTGTTAAAAAGAGAATACAAAACAATGACCATATAGAGGTGAGGGTGGAGTCAAGTTAGTCTTTGAAAGCTAAAGTTTTTCGCTCTTGAAAGCTGAAATTAGATATCGAAAGACGAAGTAAGCTTTGAAATGACGCCATAATAAATAAGCGTTATCGTTAAACTATATTGTATTGGTTTAGACCAGCCTACTCGATAAAACGGTTAAAATGGATCTCAATACATTTCAGAATTCACAATACTTCACTATTAAAATATATTTCTTAACTAACCGATTTATTTGTTTTGTTTGTTTCCATTCTAGCTTTGCTATTCGCTGCTTTTAAGCAGTTTTGGTTTCTTCAGGTCTCGATTTGACTCTATACGACGTAAATCAAGCCTGATGCGAAGGTTCGTTATTGTTCCCATATCTGAAAATACTGTATACATTGTATTATTATGCCATTGAAAAAATATTTATTTGTCTGAATATGGACATTTTTCGAAAAGTATCGATCATTTAAGCATTTTATGCTGTTTAGCACGTAGTAAGTGATAAAAATATGGCAGAAAATAAAGATATTTCTATATTTTATTTTGTTTTCAAGAAAATTGGGATCCTAAAAACTTTTATATGCTTATAAGTTCATGTACTTATAGGTTTATATACTTATAAGTTTATATACTTATAAATTTATATACTTATATATTATAAAGTCATTTTCATACATTTCTTAATGATTCTGAGATGTCACTTCCTTGCTAAAAGGTTACATTTTCAATGGAGTAAAATATTTATCTTTTAAACTCATTTTGTATATTTCAATAAAAATGTTTATTCCATTTCATCTATTTCAAAGTGAGGGTAATTTTTATTTATTTATTTATTTATTATTATTTATTTTTTTTGCAGTTACCAAGATGCACAAATTCTTCGAAATTGAAGAAAACCGACACCATATTTAAGAAAGTGACAGATGTTCCCTATTCAATCATTCAGTGAATTCAAACTCGAAAAATATTTAAAAAATATCAATTATTTCTCTCAATGGTAAATCATTATATCACTGAGACATAAATTCATCCAGTCTGAATGATTCACGTCGCAAAAGTCTACATATTACACAGCATCATCCTGATTTATTCAGATAGCTGCATCTGATGTGGTGCTCCAAAGATGGCTATTAAAGTTGCTAGATGTCGTGAAGATATAAATTTATAATCCTCGGAGCCCATTGGTTTCCGACACAACCAATAACAAATACCCTGGCTGTTTTGAAGCACGACAAATTCCTGTAAAAGTTGTGTATATCTCTGCAAATATCGGCTGCGTCATCTGAAAATCCTTTTCGCGTAGTGCCGAAGGGGAAGTAATACCATGGAGGTCCTAAGAGGCGCCTCTCAGAATTCATTATGCATAGATTTCTGCTGATTAAAGGAGGAAAGATGGTGCGGAACACAAAGAGCGGAGCCTAAAGGACGGGGAAGAGAAGCTTGAAAATCAGTAGAAAGAAGAAAGAAGTTAGATGGTGGAGTGGCAATGGATGCGGCAGCATTGCCGCCGCCACCACTTAAAGTGATCTGGTATCCTCAGCCTCATCTTCTTCCCCACCACACCCATCACCACCACCGCCAAATTTGACTGTCTGGCTTCCCGTCGTTGAGCACGCGCCTCCCGTCCGTAGCAAAGCCACCCTCTTTCTCCTAGAGGAGTTCAAATTGAATTCCGCAACTTTTGCAGCATGCCCTTATTGAATCATTCGGCAGAACGGGTGAAGCGATAGATCCAAACCTTTCACGTGGTTCCTTTTCTATCCAGCTCTTGTAGCATTCTACCGACATCCTCTACGCTAGAGGTGCTCAACAAGGACTTGTTCCTGGATACTGTGACGGTATCCTGTTCCTTTGTGTCCCGGCTCGACTGTCGCAACCCCGAGACTAGAATGTCACTCCTAATTAAATCATTTTTCGAATATACATCAACATCGAAGTCAAGCCCCTCTCTAAACCTTTTGCCCCGCCACATGCTTTCTTTCTTTTTTTTTTTACTCTTTTCGAGATGATCCCGATTTCTTCTCCGCCTCTCCAGGGCTACTTTCAGAGCCGAGATGCGATTGAAAAGACGCACATCTGAAGTCCTTAGGAACAAGCTCCCGAATCCACATCTTCCAGGACCAAAACTAATCCGAAAATCTGATAGAGAATTGGCGTAAGATTAAATCAGATTACTCGCTAGCGTCGGTAAGAAGTGGGTTTGTATCCATATACTCCTGCGCGCCAAGGAGTATATGTATTCACCCCAGCTGCCATTGAAATATGTGAGAGCGAAGCGTCTAAGGCACTTAGCGTTATTCCCTCCTGAACATTAAGTTATACGCTCTATACATTGCCGTATATTCTATAACCACTGCTGCACAATCTATAACTATCCTCGTACATCTTGTGAATTCTACCGTATACGCTCTAAATATTGCTGTGCGTTAGACAGATATTAATTCATGCATTCTGTAAACACTAAGACGTATATTCTGTAAACATTGTTGTGCGTTAGACAGATATTAATCCATGCATCCTGCAAACACTAAGACGTACACGCCGTAAACATCGTTGTGCGTTAGACAGATATTAATCCCTGCATCCTGTAAACGCTAAGACGTACACTTTGTAAACATTGTTATGCGCTAGATAGATATTAATCCATGCATCCTGCAAACACTAAGACGTACACGCTGTAAACATTGTTGTGCGATAGGCAGATATTAATCCATGCATCCTGTAAACACTAAGACGTACATGCTGTAAACATTGCTGTGCGTTAGATAGATATTACTCCTTGCATCCTGTAAACACTAAGATGTACACAGACTATAAACATCCATAGATGTAAACCTTGCAATTGAACATGTGAACACTGCTATTATACATGTAAACCTTGTCATTAAAAATATGAACATTACTCTCATACATGTAAACATTAGTAAATTGTATCTTATCAAACCAATACTCTTACTCAGACATAAATTTTCACTCGCCATAGTTTTGAAATAAATCGCAGTGATTTTACGAAGTTTTAAAATTTCATAAAAATTATTTTTTGACAATAATAATTAGTTTTCTCTGTAAAATGAAAAATATTAAAATATTTTGTAAAAAAAAACCCAGATGAGTTTATGGATTATTTTAATCACTGAGCCACTTCTATACTTAGGAAAAGCATTTTAAAAACAAATTACAACAGAAAGTGTTTATGCTACCTAATTGGGACTAGATAATCGAAACCGGATAATTGAAAAGCCTGATAACACAGGATGATGGAAAAACAAAAATTTTAAAAACAAAGGTTTGAACTAATGGTTGGTTGGCCGTATTTTTATGGAGCAAGGACGGCAAGGGTTATTCTACGCCCCTTGAAACTAATGAGTAAGTTCGAACAGATCCTTATTTTCCACATATTCCAGAAACTATAATTTGCAGATAAATATATTAACTTGCATATAAATATACTAACTTGCATATAAATATACCAACGCATATAAATGTGTAACTTGCATATAAATGTGCTAACTTGCATATAACTGTGCTAACTTGCATATAAGTATATAAACTTGCATAGGCGTAACTGGGGGGGAGAGGCAAAAATCTGAGGCTAAACAAAAGGCCCAAAAACTGGGGGGAGCAACATATAATTTCGCCCTTGCTCTAAAAAAAATTGGAGGGGGCACATGTTATCTTGCCTCCCCTCAAAATTACGTCTATGCTAACTTTTAGAACGACTTTATTTATATCATTTCAATAGCCTCTAATGAGGGGTTACAGGCTGTGTAGAATGCAGGTTGACGTGGAAGGCCATATAATCGTAACTCGACTATATATAATAATATCAATCGTAACTCCACTATATATATATATAGTGGAGTTACGATTATTGTGATTTCTCGTTAAAAGGTGGAAATTCGCAACAAAAACTCAATATACACTTTAATAATTAAGTATTTGTTAAAATTATATACAATATGTAATGTATTATGTAATGCCCAGAATGTTTTTGATTGCTTTTTTTAAAATAAATCGTCAATTTTTCTTTGTTTCTTTCTTTCATATCGTATTCGTGCAGCGATATCGCGCCGCATTTTTATTAACAAAACGTTTGAAGGTTGTACTTCGTCAGATTGTTCAACAAAGAGTAATGCAATCTGAAAAAAAAAAAAAATACAGTACGTTTTGTAGTTTGTAAGAAAAGCCAATACAGTATTTCAGGTAAGCTTTCCTGTCTTAAACCAGTAGCAAAATCGTAAAAAAAAAATATTTTTTAAGACTGCACGGATTTCAGTTAACAGGTATTTCGGTTAAAAGTTTTTCTGTTAACGGAGGTTCTACTGTAAATTTAATTATTTACATAAATCTTATTACAAGTAACGGTATTGCAGTGAGTTTGTTTACGAAAAAAAAATACTGAAATGGGTAATTACAAAAAATGTAAGTACAGAAATTTTTAAATAATTTAAGTGCCGTTATCAAAGGCAATAGCTGCCACTGAAAATACCAATAGCCGTTTGTGCATTAAATGTGCTTAGTAATTAAATATATTAAAAATTTTTAATTCTGTATCTTCTCATGTGTTAAATTAATATAATAATTTCACATATTAAATAATGTTCAATATAGGGTGAACACTTTGATTCATGTTGGTGAAATTTTATTCCATGTGTGGCCCATGGGTTCTGTGTCGAAGCGCTCTTCCGGCCCACTTGACACGAAGCCTCGGGCGTTATTTGAGATCCTGTTGTTAGATTCGCATCCTCACTTAGTCATCAAAAAACGCGCAACATTGAATGCTTATGACTAAGTTTGTGAGTTACTGGCGTAATGAAGAGTAATGCGGATCATCAAACTCTTTAAAACCATATTTTTCATCATTTTACAAGGTTGTTATGACAATGATGATGATGACAAATGCACAACGAGTTATTGTTGGACAAATTTCAGCCATCATGAACATTTGGGAGTTGTCATTGACGATATAGACACGATAATCAGTGTCATGACATCAATACAACTTCACGTGACAGAAACAACTCTTTCGATTGTTCGTCTGTGTCCGAAAACATATTATACATGTGTAAAAATGGAAGTCAGCAAGGCTTGAAAACGCCTTATTTCTAAATAGGAAGGATAGCTGAAATCCGATTGGTCAGTCAGACCAAACCCTTCATTGCCATTGGTCTACGAGTAGAATGGTCGTTAGGTCATAATTTATTTTCAGACAATGCCCTGCTTCCTGCCCTGTCATTAATCAATTCCCTACACGTCATGCATATTACATCATCACAATGGACAGTGGCCTGTCCGACAATTCCAGCGATTCGCTCCGTCGAGTTCGACGCAGGTGGTTTGTGAATGGGTCGTTTGAAAAATATTTCCGTTTAAAAGGCCATTATGGTCATTTTTGATGTGTTTCGACCAACTAATAGTCGCTCACACGAAAACACAAATCCAAGCAATCAATCATCAATCATCGTTGATGAACAATTGATGACAATCAGTTGCAAATCAACTTCCCTCAACGATTTTGTCATTTGCATGCTGTGTGTGTTTGCGATGCTATCAACAACGTCCAATCACGGAACTTACATAAAGATTATTCCGAAATCGATGAAAGTTAATCGATAAATAACTATCGTTTTCCCCATTTCTAGAAATCTTTAAAAAAATAATAAAGCAATTTACCAGACAGCACGCTAGAGACAGTAGTTTGAAAATGTCTCCTTTTCACAGAAGTCTTGACCAACTCTACAGTCCCAGAGAAAATGTAAATCTCAACTAAATTGTTGCACAAAATTCATGCACAACTTTTGTGAATTGACACAAATTGTACTTATAAAAAGCCGTTGAACTCGACTATCCACAATGACTTTACTTCATGGGAACCAAATACTTAAAAATTGGTCATTTTCAATTCGGAATTTCTTCTATGGGAATGTCCATAATCTTTGGAGATTGCTCCTATACTTTTAAGTAATTTGTTTCATACTTTTTATTCTTCTGAAAGTCTATAGCATGTGTGTATAGCCTTTATATACTGTATTTTGACTCCTTGACGGCTATGTCGAGGTGAAAGAGCGACGTTGGTTCTAAGCATTTGATATCAGGCCCTTTTACAATAAAGCGATCGTTTTACGGTAACAAACATGAGAAATTTACTTATAGGCAATAAAATAAATGTGCATATTCTGTGCCGAATCCATAGGATTAAATATCCATCCATAGGAGGAAATTAGGGAAATTTTCCCTTCCAAATCTATAAAAATGCAGTGGAAATCGGTTATAACGAGCTCCGATTATAACGACTAACCTCATATTACGACCGAATTTTTACAAAAAGTTTGATTTTCTATTTAATTTTTAAATTGCTCGTTAATTTCGGGGTCCAAAAAAAGACTTATTCGTTAAAAGCGGTAAATTATATTGAGCTTAATCATTGCACAAAACAAAATCCATATCTTCCTTGCTGTATACGGAAACTCGCTAAATGCGGACTCGTTAAAAGCGAGCCTCCTACTGCATTTTACACCCCCCCACCACACACACACACACACACACACACACACACACACACACACACACACACAAAATCCTTCTCTGGATCCAGCTCTGGCATATTCCACTAATCCGAATTTAATGACTGCGGATAAGCCGAAATTCTGCGTAATCCGAACCGGTTAATAAATATTTAGGTAGAATATTTTTGCTTATTTTACCCTTTAATGCCGAGTTATTTTAGAGAGAAATTTTTTAAATTCTAGTAGAGTTAAAAGCGTTATTTTATGCATACACCATTATTTTTTCACTCAAACCTTTCGAACCCTTCTAATTCCGAACTTCAATGAAGTCATCTGGTGAAAGGGAGAACGATGAGGTGGAGCAGTATCATCTCGCCAAGGTTTCATAAACACGACATCTGTTGGTGTTGACTTGCTAGGAATCGGTCCCAGTTAGTGGGGTGTGAAAACTACGTGCGAAGTTAGATAGCCCGAATATTAAAAAGCACTGAAGTATAAAATCCCCGATAATCCGAAAATTTTGATAATGTTACTTAATCCTGAACACGGTTGATTCAAAATAGTAAAGATCACTGTAAATTTTACATAAAGATTTTTTTTTTTTTTATTTCAAATGAGAAAGCTGTTAAATCCGCCCCCTCCATGCTTCCACCCCTTCATCCTTGATTTGAACTTGTCTCCACGACTTCTAAAATTAATTGCACCCTCCCAATACCAATACATCTGGAACTAACGAGCAGCCTATGCAAAAAAATAGAGAGAGCAATTCATTCGTACATGGTGGTAATCAAATAATTACAATAATTGTTTCGTGTATAGCATGAAATTACCGAGGAAGTGAAAAACCCCAGGGGGTCCACGAAAAGACAAGGAAGAAATGACATGGAGGGGTTTTTTTGACGACTAACATAAAGAATTATGAAATTTATCATTAAAGTAAAAATCATTAACTATACATAATAAATACATGGGCGGCGTTTCCGTCGAAGCTGTGTAACAGACCTATAATTTAGGAAATTGATTGATGCAGGAAGTGAGTCTCGGGTCTCTGCTGGCGTTGAAATATACGTGTTTTTAAATTTGCTGAGTGCGGTATACAGAAATCGTTTTTCTCCAAAATTCTATCCATGCTGGTCAGATTACGTTTTCTGATACTCGGAATTTCACAAATAGGATGACAGCAGATTTCCACCATGTTGCAGAACCCGTCTACGAAGGCCATCTGTTGTACCATTTACGAAAGATGGTCGTGTAACGTAAGGAAAACGGCACTGATTATGTGATTTTAAATTCCGCACGTGTTCTTGGATATTGGGTCTTCTTGTGTTTATATGAACTTTTTTATTGAGTGGGAAAACGCTAAAAGAAAAGGCCGATTGTGATTAAGAGAGCATAAAGTTAGAAAAATGCATAGAAAGTTCAGAGGACAATTGAAAAAAATTGATCAGAAACATTAGCACAAACTAGCTAGGACTATAATCAGAAACTGATTAGGGCCACAAGTAAAAATTTATGAATAGTATAAGCAGAAATTCATCAAGACTACAAATAAGAATTAAACAGAACTATTATCAGAAACTGTTCAAGACTATAAGCAGAAATCAAGTATAAGCAGAAATTCATCAAGACTACAAATAAGAATTAATCAGTACTATTATCAGAAACTGTTCAAGACTATAAGTAGAAATTCATCAAGATTACAAATAAGAATTAATCAGAACTATTATCAGAAACTGTTCAAGACTATAAGCAGAAATTTATCAGTTATGTAAGCAGAAATTTATCAGTAATATAAGCATAAACTAGCTAAGACTATAATCAGAAACTAATTAGGGCCGCAAGTGAAAATTCATGAATAGTATAAGCAGAAATTCATCAAGACTACAAATAAGAATTAAACAGAATTATTATCAGAAACTGTTCAAGACTATAAGCAGAAATTGATCAAGAATATAAGCAGAAATTTAATAATAATATAAGCAAATATTTAACAATATAAGCAGAATATATTGTTATAACTATAATATAAGCAGAAACTAGCTAGGACTATAAGCAAAAACTGTTTAGAGCCACAAATAAAAATTAGTGAATAGTATAAGCAGAAATTCATCAAAATTACAAATAATAAATAATCAAAATTATTTGCAGAAACTGTTCAAGACTATAAGCAGAAATTGGTCAAGAATATAAGCAGAAACTTACCAATAATATAAGCAGAAACTTACCAATAATATAAGCAGAAATTAAACAAGACTATACGCAGAATTTGATAAGGATTATCTGCAGGTATATATCAGGAAAAGTAGCAGAAAATCACGACTACGTGTAATATAAGCTAAGGGTGTGCTAAATAGACCACTACGTTCCCCTGTGAATGGAGGGCATGAATTCCCGGCGAACGAAGCTTACTTGAAACGGCTATCTCTGTCGGCGAAGACAGGTGATCTAAAGGGAAATACTATAATGCGAAGTTCTACCTCATTTACTGACATAACTTAACTAGATTTATAAGCAAAAAACAACGTTGTAAGCGTAAGTAAGGTAACCTTACTTACGCTTATAACGTTGTTCTTTGCTTATAAATCTAATCTGCGTAATGCTACGTCAAATTTTCTTATATAACTTAACTAGCTTAACAAGTGTCACGGAATTGCAAATAAGTACTAGTATGTAACATACATAAAATATTTATTAATAGCTAAACATAACATGAGACTAGTAGAAAGCATGAAAAATGATAATTGTGATAACTTCGTCTGAGGCTTAACTATGGCGCGGCTAAACATGCCGACATCTATTAAATAGCTCATCTGAAGTGAGCTTACATTAGTTTCCTCTCTAGATTGCTGACCTTTCGACACTTTTTTTTATTTTAACAATTTGACTACGGACGTAGC
>QLNU02015270.1:84703738-84718302 GCA_006491805.2 Dysdera silvatica
AAAAGTCGTTGCAACACCACGAAATACTTCATTTTTCTGCTTTCGAGAATAACTTTTTATAAATTCATAGTTATTTTCCAAAGTAGAGGAATGTTTCAGACGAAATGACCAAGAAATTTCACGTTTACCTGTCAATTTTATTAGCGGTTTCAATTTGTTTGATTCTGTTCTATGTATTGATTATATTCAAATCCATTTCATATGCTTTATTTCAGATTATAATTGTAGCACGTTTTCTACATGTTGAAGCAAGAAATAAAAATACGCATTACGTATTTTTATTTAATTTAAATTACAAAATAAAAAATATGTTCTTTATTTCAAAATAAAATGTGTATTTTTCATTTCAAAATAAAAGGCATGTTCTCCATTTCGAGGTTGGTTAGTTATTGCCGACAAATTACTTCAAAGGTTATTCTGCGCTAACTAAGATGAGTATCAGGGTACGCAAGGGGTTGATGGGGGTTGTAACCCCAGGCTATCGAAATTTTGGCCCGCATTTAACATAGGAAGAATATAGGTTCTGCGCTCCACCAATCCCCATTGAGTCTAACTCCTTGGTCTACCTATGGAGATGAAAGTGAATCATTCGAGAAGTGGGGGCATTCTACATATTCAAATAAAGCTATATTCTGTATTTAAGGAATTTATATTCTTTCACCATCTAGTACTTCAATTAGGAAGAAAAATGCATTGCTGAACTTAAATACGCTGCAAAATATACTTCGATAAAACTGGAAACACCGTGAACCCAAAGTCCAAAGTGGCGCATATATGCTCAAGTAAAAGTTGCTTTTATATATTTTACGACATGTGGAGTATAGGAATGTAAGCACGCTTCGTGTTCATACATCAACCTTATCAAAGGCGCGCCATCTTAATGAGCTGCAGATAAAGCAGCACCCAAGAGGGTCTTACGGGAGCCAGATACTATGATTGGGATGAACGTGAATGGAATAATTATCTTAATAACAATTAAAAACTTTCTCATTATCTCGGGTGGCGAGAAAATTGTTAGGGGCCACCGTTCACGAAGCGTACGTTCGGGAGTAAATGGAAGCAATGTCACGTTTTACTTTTCTATTGCCAGAATGGCGCCTTCTCCAAATATCTGCTTGTCACGATTTAGGTTTGTAGTCTGCTAAATAAAGCTAAATAAGCAACTGTACAATCGTCCTTTCATTCTAGCGTCTCTACTCGTCCAAGACACCAATCCTCTGGCCACAATTAATTACAGAAGTCGTAATTCGACGTACAGGAGACACACGCGGTTTTCGCCGCATTTTCGGAAGCTTCGTTTGTCGACGAAGAGACAGTCCCTTCTCCACTTCGACACAGCGACCACCCTTAAAAACGACGTTTGGAGAACCGTGAAAACTAAAGGTGAAAATTATCGTCTTTCTTTTTTTGTAATTGACAATTTCTTTTTCGGACTATCTTATTTATTGTCAGTTGCAAAACGAATAAAATTTGAGATGCGAAATTGCAGCATTCGGTTTTGTATTTTCTGTTGCTTTATCAAGAAATATCATAGTGCATCATCAAAGAATATCATCATGGATGAACAAAGAGTATTATTACGTATCATCTGCGTATTGTGGTTTGTGATTGTGGTGGTTATCATGGTTTGTGGTGGTTATCATGGTTTGTGGTGGTTATCATGGTTTGTGGTTCATTCATTTATTTTTGAACGCAGCCTTATACTTCTTGGATTAAAAAAAAAGGAAGAAGAAGAAAAAGAAGAAGAAGAAGCAGCAGTGGCTAACAAACCTTTATATAACTAGTTCGTTTTACATGAATAACGAATTGCACAAAATGATAGAAAGCTAGACAAATAAGAATTGTAAAATAAATTATTTAAATGCAAACAATGACATAGCGCCGCTCAAAAGAAATGCAATACAACTAAGGTTCTCACTATATATACACACACAGTAGAACCTGCTTAAAGCGACCACCTTTGTGACTGGAACGATCATGTGGTGAATATACACGATAGACTTTGGTATGGGCAAGATCAAGTCCCTACCAGTTTACTCTAATAAAAAAGTGGTCGCTTTATACAGGTGGGCAATTTACGAAGATATTCACTTTACCAGGTTCCACTGTATATATAAATCGCTTATATTACTAAAGAAGATTAGCATTTTCCAACTGAAGTTATCATCAATAACTAACTGATTGTTTTCATCGATAACTGATTGTTTTCATCGATAACTAACTGATGGTTTTCATCGATAACTAACCGATTGTTTTAATCGATAACTAACTGATTGTTTTCATCGATAACTAACTGATTGTTTTCATCGATAACTAACTGATTGTTGTCATCGATATTATGTCGTTATTCAGCGATCAGTTTCTCATTTAATCGCTTATTCATATTATCTTCAATATTTTGCGGGTGTGTGTATGTTTTTCTGATCCCTGAAGAAGTTTTGTTACAATGCGTTCAATAATTACGTCCACACATTTAATTTCACCATATCCTTAAAGGTAATTATAAAAATGGGCGGAGTTCTAAACTAAGTTTGCCCTATGTTCAGTATTGAGCGAATTTGGCATCACTTTACGTTAAGCTACAGGCGCCTTAACAGTAAAGCACTCGACCGGAAATCAAGGGATTACGGGATCGTGTCTCACCAGAGGTCGATAAATCATCATTCATTTGCGAGCAATTCATCATCTAAAACAGTGACTCTCAATAGGCGGCCCGCGAATAATAAAAACTGGCCGGGCTACAAAAGATACGAAACTGAAAATTTTCTTCCAGGGAGGGGCTATTTTTTTTCTAGAGGAGACTAAAGCTCTTACCTCAATGCTATTTCATTGAATCAGAAAATTTGTAGGGAGGGGATAAGCCCCTCTATCCCCCCCCCAATATCTATATAGCGTGTAGGATAATTTTGTTTTCATATTTTCTGCCCGCCGACCGAAAAAAAAAAAAAAAAGATTCAAAATGGACCGCGACGAAAACTAGTTGAGAACCACTGATCTATACCCATGGCAAAGCTAACCTGGTGCACTATTAAGGCTACGGCGACCTATTCACGACCGAGCAACGAGTATTCTTTCGCAGATTGGCGAAAAATGAGGTAGCCCTCAATATTATTAGACTATTTGTCGCCTAATTTGGAATGCAGAAAAACGCGGTTGCCAAACTTCCACGCGACAAATTTCTCGCCAAGCAAACGAAGTCCTCTGAGTGGTCAGTTACTTGAATGACGTCATCGTTCGCTATAATGAATGTTTTTCCTAAATTTAATAAATACGAAATTTTAATTGCACATGTTTATATCCACATGTTAATATCCCATGTTTTATGTATTTGAGCATTATTTTAATGTTTTATGTACGAAATGTATCTTCTATTAACTCCGTTAACGTAAGAAAGGGCGAACTATATTGCACTGGCGAAATCATACTGCTCCGAGCTTTGTCGGTGTGCCAGGTTTGCTTTACCACGAGTATAGAGATAAAAAAGATAATTGATTGAAAGCCTCGAAGTTTGAATATTCTGAATAATAACAAATTTGTTCCTCGTTTGTGTCTTTACGATGTGCGGAGAGCAAAGATAATGATGCACTGGAGCCAATACTTATTTTAAGGAATCCGGACAGTAGGCCCCACGCGGAACAAACCCCGGATTACGATAGGGGATAGAAACGGCACGCGTTCTAAGCTACCATTGGGAACCGAACCCGGGTTAATAATAAAACAGACGAAAGCATTATCACCACCATAGAGAGAAATGGACTTGCCTTTTTCCGAGGAAAATCTGAGTGTTTTAAGGCTCAGAAAGTCAACTCGGCCCGGGGCTTCAACGAGTAGTTAGTCGACGCTCATTTTGGGGGGGGGGAAGGGGGGCAAAGTCGCAAATAGGTGATCTTGTTACTATTGCGACCCTGCAGGGCTTCTCAAAGCTTCGATTTTTGATTACAGTGGAACCTCGTTAAGACGAACACCAAGGGGAACAGAAAATCTGTTCGTATTAACAGCAATTCGTTTTCTCAATAAAGGATAGTATTCTACACAATCTGATGGGACTTCAGAAAACGGTTCGTATTAAAAGTAATTCGTCTTAAGCGTGTTCGTCTTAACGAGGTTCGACTATATTATGTAGATTGACAAATTTTTACAACTTCGAATTCTTGGATTACAACAATCAGAATATAAAAAAAATAAAAATACAGTTTTAAAAAGTTTTTATGCCGGAAATGTATTGTTGGAAAAGTCTAATTTTGGAGAAGGGGGGGCATGGGGCCCATATGGGGAAGAAGGACTCGAGCCCTCCCCTAGTATTTTAAAAATTTGATTTGCCCGAACCTGCTACGCATTTACTTTCAAAAGTTTTACAGTCACATTTTAAAATAAGGTACTTTTTAGCTCATTACTAATTGTCAAGCAATATCAATTATTTTTGTAGCGTTTTTGTACATTCATTAAAATTCTTGTGCATTCATTAAAATTCTTGTACGTTCGCTAAAATTGTTTCACATTCACTAAAATTCTCAACAGCTTTAAGAAGTAGGTAATAATTTTTGACTGCCCCAAATAGAAGTACTGGTGTGGGAGCCCGTGGCGGGTATATGGTGATATTCAATTTCACTTGTTGGAAGTAAACTACTTATAGACTTGAAAATAACGGAAAGGAAATTGTCAAGGATGTTTGAAATAGACATATTATTGTTAATTCCAAAGATGGAAAAAACATGCGACGGAGTAGACATCATTTGAGGCAATAAATTTTGGATCTTTCAGTGGAATTAGATTAGGAAAGAATAAAATGCCATATTTCTCCGGAATGGCAATAGTGGAGTTCGTGTTTCCATCACGAAGTAAATTTTTTGATCATTTTCAAAACTGATCATTCGTCTTCATTTAAATAACGTTTGTGGCTTGGATATAGACGGTTAACGTCCACTCTAAATTGAACTTAAAAGGCGGCTTTTTCTGGACGTCTGGTTATTGTAAAAGGGAAACCATTTTTCCCCCTCAACATATGTCAGAGATGGATATAGACAACTTATACATTATTCATAGCCTTAGGGATCTTAAAAGGGGAAAAATAATGCCTCTAATTAGAATCGGGGAATTTTCCATAACTGGTGTCCATCATTTTCTCTGAAGTTAAAGTTTGGCGCTTTGTTTAATGCGGGCGTTAATTAAATTTTGTTTAGGTCGAGGGTCAAAGTTCACCTATAATGTGACTTTATCCTGATTGATCCCCATTCGCTGACAGCCCTGAAAGTTCAATAAATTCGCCTGACAGGGTCATAGTTTATTAAAACCAGCGATGATGGATTTTTGAATAGGTACACAAGGCACATACCTAGGGCTGAGAATATGCCTAGGTTGAGACTCTTAAAAGTTTAATAGTTTTTGCTGTCAAAATAATGTATAAAACTCTAGAGTACATTGCTATAGGCTACTATGATTTTAAAAAGATATCGGTTATAACGACCGAATTTGCACGGTCCCTTGGAGGTCGTTATAACCGATTTTCGCTGTATATATAAGACGTATAAATGTGTTGTGTATATGTAAGACGTAAAATATGTTGCATATATGCAAGACGTATACAAGTACTATGTAGCACAACGAGATGATTTGGTACATATATTGGAAATATATTAGAAAGCAAATAATGAAGTGATTTCCTAAAGAAAGCACTTATTGAGAAAGATCCAATATTAATAAAAAACTTTCAGTAGCGGAGTAATAATAGCATTTATATGCCTGCCTATTCGCCCGATAAAGTGAGGAGTAATTCTCGAAACGCTGCTTCAAAACGAGAGAGAGAAAGAGAGAGAGAGAGAGAGAGAAGCTACTCTAAAAAATCTCTACATTGTAAAAAGAAGCATCTGGGGAAAAATGAGGCTCTACAAAAATCAGCTGCGCTATACAATAGGTTTGGGGGGGTCGTATCCATATTTAGAAATCTTTTCATGTTCATGCGCATAATATATATTCCCATGAACTCCCTCCCTCTAATAAATAAATATTACACGCACCCGAAATGCTCCAACGTAACCACACACGGTTCCACTGGAGGCAGGTAGATGGAGGTTTTTTTTTTTATGGCGTAAGGACAAAAAAGGGCAAGCTGCCCCGTGACTTACAGTTTCCCATGGAATCCAAACCTCTGCTGTCAAGGAAGCTAAACCCCGCGCTACGGTGTGCAGAAATACGGCACGCGTTTCACGTTGTCATTGGGAATTAAATCTCCCAATGCATAGTTAGCGGCGCCATAGACAAATGAGGTGAAACTGCACAATACGTCACCTACCGAATTTTTTTCAGCGTCGGCAAAAAAAAATCTGGCGACGGGCGAAGTAACCTTCCGCCATGTTGGAAATGTAGCTTACGGAGGTTTTTTTTGAGCACTGTAATTTTCCTGAATCTGTCAATGCTTTGTGGGTGTGCCCCTACACTCTCTGCTACTAAAAAAAAAACATCAGAAAAGCCTGAAATTCGAAAATGTTGATCCAGTAAAGAGAACAGCAGTGAGGAAAAACAAAAGTGAGGTATGATGCCAGAGAGAGAGAGAGAGAGAGAGAGAGAGAGAGCATAACGTCACAAGCCTAACTACTGCAATTTTCAAGTGATTTCAGCAGGGGAGAGAACCCGGTGACGAATTGTGCAGTAGCGCCTAAATGCGTTACCACTTCAGTACACAGTAGGGCAATGTGACTACAAGTTTTCGAGGAATACGAACCACTTGAATTCTAGAGAAGCAACCCACGAAGAGCGAAGTGAGCAGTTAGTCGGTAAGTAGCGTTTTACTTATTTTATTAGCACTGTTGTGAGTGGAATAGGGCTGACGCTAACAATAACGGACCCTGGTACCGATTTTTTTACGGGGCCCCTTGATAAAAGCATGTTCGGTATCGTGAGCCCCTAGCAGCCCCGAGTCCGGGTAATAAAAAAACAGTGTCGCGGGCCCCTAAAAGCTCCGGGGCCCCCTCGAAACGGTGGCCCTGGAATTGAACCCAGATAAATAGCCAGTAGGCGAATGCGTAACCACTGCACCATTTCAGGAACAAACAAGCAGATGCGTAGAGCAAAATAACTTAAATTCTATGGTCAGAAATTGGTGATCATTACAGAAAATTATAAACTTTATAGGAGTGGTCGTGATATACAGGTAATAATGAAACGGGCGTATCAATTCAAAAATTGTGGTGGCCTCAAGTGGTTAAAAAAATCAAGCTATTTAGCGTTAAGGAGATCTATGGGCTTCGTTATTCAATGGGGGACTTGGGCCCCATGCCTACGCCACTGTAGGGGAAAATACTTCCATTATTATAGTTATATAAGGATAGTTATATTCAATATCATCAACAGAGAAGCAGGGGAATATGCATAATAGTAAATAACAATCATTCATGAGGTTGGAAACATTTAAGCTGCAGTCGCATTTTTCGCAAAATGCGACGAGTTGCTCGAAAATGCGAAGAAAAAATTATTGCCCATCGCGAAAATGCGACAGGCATTTTTAACCACAGTTTATTCTCTGAAAACAGGATTTCCCGATTCCAGAATATCCGTTTTGCACTTCAGCGATCTTTTCTTGTTCCTTTTTGTTTCCTCTTCAAAATTCTTAACAGCACCTGTTACGCATCATTGATATAAATAATTTCATGGATAGGGTTTTTCGAGCAGCGAAAGCAACTAATATTTTTTAGCATTTTGCTACAACTTTTTTGCCCCATTTTAGCATTTTTGCGACAGCATGTTTTGAGCCAGCTTAAACCCTGGTTAGGAAATGATAATGCACATGACCTAAAATTATTTAATTGTCTAAGTGGAATGGCCCCCACTTTGTGTTTCTGTATTTTTGGTACTTTAAACTTTCGGAGTTCTTCCCCCCGCGGGGTTTACGTTGTCCTGATAAGGCTCACCATGGGGTGGGTTACTAAATATTTTATATTATACAGTATAATGTTTTTCAGTTTCTATTCCTATATATTTCATTGTAAGTTGGATCATTTTTAGCCATCGCGTAACTTCTCAGCCTTTTCCACTCTTATTTGAGACCACCCCTGAAAACAGCCACGACTTAAAGTCACAGGATCCCTGTTACATTAATGCCCCCGTCTTGTTTTCGATACACAATTGGCCCCTCTTAAACGAATATCGACTGTTCCAGCGTATGTTGTTCGAATAAGCGAGGCATATCCGATTACCCGGGAAGGAATCAATGAACAGCCACATATATTTTTAAATATATCTCACCTTGATTGGCGCAGAATGACCTTAAACAACCAATCAATTTAAATATCATAATACATACGTAATAAATGTTAAATATTAATATTGAAAGAATAATATTATGCACAGAAAAGAACGTTATGCGTGCATATGTATTTTATAATGAAACAAGGATGGTGCATTTGCATACACTTGCATTTTTACTTGTGTGCAAGTTTGAAGCTCTTTTGCAATTTTGTATTGCCTTTAAACCTTTTAGGTTATTGCACATATTCAACGCCCATCTGAGAAGGAAGTATTTCACAACGTGATGATTGGCGATCAATGATTGGGATTGGCCTAATTGGTCAGAAGTGAAAAAATTCCCACCTCGAATTCTAAGGAAAATGGGGACTACAACGTATACTTCATAATTTTGTATACGTCCTATGTATACCCTTTGAGTCAAAATATAGGAGACACTGAAAATCCTTCATACAACCAGGATCGGAGTGGGGTGTGGGATGTTTGAGAAGATAAAGCCCTTTGCACACCCACTATTTGAGCACTGATTTTAATGCTAAGATTACCATCTTCATTCGTTTAACAGAGGATAGTCCGTAAAGATCATTCGTTAAAGCGGGGAAATTTAACATTGACCCTATGAGGAAAGTTCAGTTTTTTAGTCAGAAACAGATAACTTGTGTGCAAATTAAAAAGTTAGATTTCGGAAGAGACAATAGCTTATATTTTTCACCAGATGGCGCTAAAATACGAATAAAAAAAGACTGTTGCCAGCTTCCATGCGATTAAAGCTTAAAAAAGAAACAGGAAATAGTAGTATTTTTTGGTATAATATAGTATTTTTTAAGAACGATTTCGCTCAGAGCTTTCAAATTGCTAATGTTTTTTGGGATGCGACCTTGCGCTTAACATGACTGCCGAGTAAGCTTTCTCGGAATCGAACCCAAGAATTCGGGGCAGGAGTGTAGCAGAGATGTATCAATTAAAAAATTAAGGGGGGGCTTCAATAGCTTTTAATGAGATTATGCGATTCGGTGTTAAAAAGAAAAATGCGCCTTCATATTCAGTATTGGGGGGGGGGGGGCCTAGAGACCCCCCAGACTTTATTACGTCATTGGGGTGTAGCGATTAATGCTCTATAGCCATGATATCATAAAATGCCTTTGCTATATGTATTTTTTTCCATTACACATTTATTTAAATTTTATATACATTATTTGTCAAAAACTGTTGCATCTCCCAAGAAGGAACCCACTTCTGGGTGCAACAGTTTAGAGAGAGAGAGAGAGAGAGAGAGAGAAAATGGAAGTAACACCAAGTTATATGAATGAATGGTGTGTCAGATCGTTCAAAGAACGAATCACTAAACCATTCTTCTCGCTTCTGGTAGATGGGCAATATCATTCATTCATTCGTGAACGATTTTCACAGCTATCATGTGAAAGAACACGTGATCATTGATTTTTATACGTGTTGGTCAAAATAATACCATTATTGCAATTAAACAACCAGTCGAAATAAGGTTTAAGTGGGAAAAATACGAAGTGCAATTCTCTTTCCCAGTCACCGTTTGGGATAGCTGATTTTTAGTGAAAAGACAGGTGGCCGCATTAGAGAAGTTTTTTACGGTATTCAATCTGCAGTTGTCGATCATCGGCAGAGATTAGTAAGTGTGACGGTAAAAGTCTACTCTGGCCTGCGGCGATCGATAGGATCTGTGCCGCGCAAGTGGCGAAGTTCCCCTGGGGAGCCGTCCGATAAATTGAACCGCCTGATACGCCCACGCTTACCCCGTCGGCAGCGGCATTGGTCACGGCTTCGAACGCAGGAATCTTGCCGTCCACCTCATCGTTCTCAGTGCATCAACGATGAAATTTTAAAATACAGATAATATTGTATTCAATAGTGAAAGTTTCAGCTTAATTCTCTAATTAACCAAATAACTTTTCCGATTGTATGGTTTTTGAAGTTTCTTTATCAACTTAGTACTGAAAATATTAATTTTTGTTTGACACGTAAAAAGAAAAAGAAAGAAAGAAAAGAAAAGAAAGAAAGAAAGAAAGAAAGAAAGAAAGAAAGAAAGAAAGAAAGAAAGAAAGAAAGAAAGAAAGAAAGAAAGAAAGAAAAAATAATTGTGGAGGTACCTCTCTGGCCACCTCCCAAATCAACCAGAAATTTCAAAGAACATTTACAATTCATTTGACATAAAACGAATATGATTTCCCCCTCTTATTTCCACGCTCACACCTGAAAACGAATTTGCAACTAAAACCTAGGTGGTCGTGATATGCAAGTTTTGTCGTATATACTTTGTTTATACACACTCAACAAGTAAAAGTATTCAAATACCTAGGTTAAAAAGAAACAGTACTATTTTTACCCATATCAATGACATCGCTATGACCTTCTCTTTATAGCAATGACTGCATTTGACCATAATTTTTCCAGTGGAAAACTTCCGTAACCTGCTAGTATTAGGCCTACTGTAGTCAAACTCTGTAGTCAACAAATTCTGTAACCAAACTGAAAATTTTCGTAATTTGTTTTCTTATAAAGCATGGTTGAGTCAGTATAGGATTTGCTGCTCTTGCACAAGTCATGACAGTGGGCAGTTCAGATTAACTTCCACGATAACGCTGACAATTTTTCCAATGAAACAAAATAGAGAACTATTCAACAAAACAAAATAGAGAACTATACAAAATAGAGAAATGGCTGAACAGTATGATGCAGGAAACATGCAGTTCTTTGGAGAAAAAAATGGTCTGATGACGAACTATTTTTGACCGGTAGATATTGCTGTATCCTTTAGCCAGGTGTGCGAATATTTTGTCCGCTTAGTGTAGCTTCCTATTGCCGATGGTTAATCCCCAGTGGCCGCTCCTCCTTCCTTCCTTGCATCCTCAACACTCGAGGAAAAAATCGCTTTTGTTTTTGTCGCTTTTGCAGATTTGGTAATCGTCGAACGTGTAAACGTCAAGACCGTCATTTTCACGAGAACTCGTGAAGTGACAAGCAAAAGGTCGGCTTCATCACTGGCAGATGTCGTTGTCAGAAACTGGCATCCTGTTTCAGCAAAATTCATTTTCAATTCTGCTGGCGACGTTTAATGATTGAGATTGCTTAGGTGCTAACAAACCAGTAACTGTTTCGCTTAGCAGACAGTTATTTGTATCTTAGCAAAATGGAGGGAATTTCATATACACATATCTAGATTTGTTTTATAAGAGAGAGAGAGACAGATTTTTTTTGTAATATTGTTCAATATTTTGGAATATATGAGACATAATGAGACATAATCAAGGTTGGATTTTATTTCAGTGGCAGTATAGAATGATTAAAAAAATCTAACGCATTGCATGGGGTGTTCTTAATCAGGGGCGCCAATTTTAAGGGGCCACAGGTTGCATCGGTCGCCTTAAAAAAAAAACAAAAAAAAAACTTGGAGGCCGGTAGTAACGTAGAATTTTTAAAACTACTGAGGGGCTAAAGCACATATTATATATATATACTTATATATTCAGAAGCAATATATTGCTTCTGAAGCAAAACTTCAGGAATTGGAAGAGGAACTAGACAAGATCAAATGGGACATTGTAGGACTCAGTGAAATTAGAAGAAAAGGTGAAGAGTTGGTGGAACTGAAAAGCGGACATTTGTTTTACTATAGAGGAACGGAAACTGGAAGAACAAGTGGTGTTGGCTTCTTAATCAACAAAAGAATTAAAGACTGTCTTCTGGAAGTTGAAAGTACATCAGATCGAGCAGCGAGGCTTGTTGTTCAACTAACCCAGCGATACCAACTTCAAATAGTACAGGTATATGCACCAACATCAAGCCATACCGACGAAGAGGTTGAAGAATTTTATGAAGAAATCAAAGAGTTACACACCAAAGGGAAACAACATATCAAGCTCATCATGGGGGATTTCAATGCAAGAATTGGACAACAGGAACAAGGAGAGACATCGGTTGGTAAATACGGATATGGGGAAAGGAATGAACGTGGCGATCAACTCATCGAATTTGCAGAAGCTGAAAACCTTAGCATCATGAATTCATTTTTTAAGAAGAAACCGCAAAGAAAATGGACATGGAAACACCCAAATGGGGGAACTAGTGAAATTGACTATATCCTGGCAAACAAGAAATCAATTATTGAAGATTGCAGTGTACTGAACAGATTTAATACTGGAAGTGATCATCGAATGGTGAGATGTAAAGTGCACTTAAATACTAAATTAGAACGACAGAAGCTCATTAGGAAACAAGTAAGTAAGAGGGTGGATCTAATGAAACTGAAAGTAAATACCGAGGCATTCAAGTTGGAATTAAAAAATCGCTTTTCTGCACTGGAAGGACTTATTGATGAAAGTGATATCTCAGAAGCAAATGAAAACATTGTTAAGACAATAGTTGAAACTGCTGGGGAAATTGGTGGTGTAACCTGTAAAAAGCACAATAGCAAATTATCTGAGAAGACGAAACAGCTCATGAAAAGGCGAAGAGATATGAAGGTGGACAATCGAAATACCAGTTCCAGGATTGAGTACATAGAACTTTGTAAAACTCTGCGCAAAAGCATGAAAGAAGACATAAGAAAATTCAACTGTGAGCTAGTAAGGAAAGCCATTGAAAATAACAAGAGCCTTAGGGTTGTTAAAGGAAGTTTATCTGTTGGGAAGAAACACATCATTGCATTAAAAGGAGAGGATGGCACCGTAACAAGAAATAGGGAAGAAATACTTAGAAGAGTTGAAGAATTCTACAAAAAACTATATGAAAGTAACAGTGGATTAAACGAAGACGCCGAAATAGTCGAAGGAACAGCTCCTAAAATCTTAAAAGAAGAAGTTTCATTTGCAATAAAAAATATGAAGAAAGGAAGAGCCCCTGGTGATGATGGTATTACATTAGATATCCTAAAAGAAGCTGGAGAATATGTAGAAGACATACTTGCAAAATTCTTTACCAAATGTCTTAACAGCGGTAACATACCAAACCAATGGGATTCTGCAACAGTAATTCTTTTGCATAAAAAAGGTGATAAAGAGGATTTGAAAAATTACCGACCAATTAGCTTGTTACCTGCTATTTATAAAATCTTCACAAAAGTGCTAACACATCGCCTGCAGAAAAAATTAGATGCAGCTCAACCAAGAGAACAAGCTGGATTTCGAAGTGGATTCAGTACAGTGGACCATATTCAAGTATTAAGAGAATTAATTGAAAGAACACATGAATATGAACTTCCATTGTGTGTTGCATTTATTGACTATGAGAAGGCCTTTGACTCTATAAAAACATCAGCAGTCATCAACTCTTTAAGATCAACAGACATTGAGGATGTGTACATTGACATGGTGAAACGTGTGTATAAAAATGCAAGTGCAAAATTTCGGTTACATAAAGATACCAAAACTATCAAACTTGGCAAAGGGGTGAGGCAGGGAGATACCATTTCTCCAAAACTTTTTACTTCTGCTTTACAGATGATTTTTCAGCTGATAAATTGGAATAACAAGGGAATAAAAATAAATGGTGAATATTTAAATCATCTGCGGTTTGCTGATGACATTGTTATTTTTTCAACGGACCCATTAGAACTCCAAGACATGGTACAAGAGCTCTCAACTAGAAGTGAAGAAGTTGGACTCAAGATGAACCTACAAAAAACTAAGATCATGTTCAATAATTTTGTAGAGGAAACAAAAATACAAGTTGACAACATTGAGCTAGAAATTGCTGATTCATATATTTACCTTGGCCAGCTGATTTCAATGGATGGTAACATTATGAAAGAACTCAACAGACGTATTAAACTTGGCTGGAGTGCATTTGGAAGAAACAGTTTTATCCTGAAGGGGAAATTGCCTTTGTGTCTAAAAAGAAAAGTCTTCAACCAGTGTGTATTGCCAGTCCTCTCTTATGGATCAGAGACATGGAGTCTAACAGTTGGAGCAATACGAAAGTTACAGACAACGCAAAGGAGCATGGAGAGGTGCATGCTTGGAATAACTAGGAGAGATCGAAAAAGAAACACTTGGGTGAGAGAGCAAACTAGAGTAGAGGACATCATTGTTAAAGTAAAAGGACTGAAATGGCGATGGGCTGGGCATATTGCAAGAAGAACTGATCAACGATGGACAACAGAAATTCTGAACTGGATTCCAAGAGACCACCGAAGACCTAGAAAACGTCCTCAAACTAGATGGGTGGATGAAATAAGAAAAGAGGTTGGGGTGACGTGGAAACGAATGGCCCAGGATAGACTTGTGTGGAAAGCATTTGGAGAGACCTTCATCCAGCAGTGGATAGATAATGGTTGAATATGATGATGATGATGA
>QLNU02015270.1:84718402-84733936 GCA_006491805.2 Dysdera silvatica
AAAATTGAGTATGTAAACTTACTGAACTAAGAACAAAACAAGTTAATTAACCTTGAACGAAAGGTTGTTTTAAAAATGGGAATGTGTAAAAAAAAGTTTACACACCTACTACGAAAATATAAGGTTATATTATGTTATTAATCTGCTGCAATACAGGAGAAAGTTTTTAAAATAAATAAAATCGTTTGCAGGTTTAAAAAATTAAAAAACTGGTGCGCATCAAAGCATCGTGTCATTTTTAAATACGTCACATTGAAGAAAAATTATATTAATACTGTGCTGAACACACCAAATGAAAAAAAAAGACAGAAGAAAAAACTTGGAGGGTTGATATTCTAAGAAAAGTGTGCACAACAAATGAGTAAGGACGAGTAAGATATATAAACAGCAACAGAGGAATAAAGAGGTCAAAGTTCATAGTAGAGAGAAGACACTTAACGATATTCCTGTATTGATGGTCCTACATTGATACCTAGCCATGCTTTTGATTAGAAGTGGTATAAGAGTCGATGTCACATAAAGCAAATTAGCACCTAAACTTAAATTATTTGACACTTAATACATTATTGCCTGATATAGTTACATGATTTTTTGTTACTATTAATATCGTTTGTTTTAAAATAGGTCATGTTTTAAAAGTAGGGTGGTTAGACACGGGAACATTTTGTGTGTACACCTTTTTCTTTGCCTAGGTTCTAGCGGACCTCTCTGCCTAAGTGAAATAGATAAATCAATGAGGTTTGAATATGAGTGATGATGATGACTTTATATTACAATAAATGTTAAATTTGGAATTTTAGTTTAAGGAGAATTTCATGGGGGTGCTAGAACCTTACAAGGGCTCTATATAACTTTGCATCTTAGAGGGAATGAAGCTCCTCCCACCAGTAAAGGGACAATAAAAGAGTAAACATATAGTTGAGAGTGAAAGTAAAATATATTAATATATTACATAAAAATATACTTAGAAATATACGTAATACCTATATAATTATATAAACTCATTATCATAAATTGTTTTCCCATCTCCGGTCAATTCGCTTTATGTAGGTGTTTCCCTTCAGCTCTCCCCCCACCGTAGTTTCTTCAACTTGACGCTCCTGATCGCAATTAAAATACGAACTGCAAAAGTAAGAATAGTTCTTATACTTTTTTTTTTTTTTTGCCACCCACGTTTATGTAGCTCAAAATAAAGTTTTTTTGATTTTGGAGAAGAAAAAGAGATGCTTTCTCCGTCCTGGATTCGAATCAGGGTCCCCCCGTCTTGTCCGGAGTGTCTTAGACCGCTAGACGAACGAGGATAGGAAACAACGCTTTCTTTCTCCGTATATAAGGATGTAAGATATTATTACCCTTCACAGGGATAACACAATTGCCAAATATGGTCAACACAGAAAAGCCTCCGGGGCGAGATTTTTGTGAGTTTTTCGTGGAGAATTTATTACACAATAATTTTTGCCACTCACGTATATGTAACTCAAACTGTAGCTTAAACTAAAAAGAGACGCCGTCCCCAGGGGGACGGCGTCTCTTTTTTTTCCTAAAACAAAAAAGCTCTAGTTTGAGCTATATGTACGTGGGTGGCAAAAATTATTGTATAATAAATTCCCCCACGAAAAACTCACAAAAATCTCGCCCCGGAGGCTTTTCTGTGTTGACCATTATTTGGCAATTGTGTTATCCCTGTGAAGGGTAATAATATCTTACATAAACACAGTTCACATTGCCGTTAAGAAATGAAACGGTTTAATACTGTATAACTTCCGAAATACCCTAGGTATTATATACCAAATTCCTAATACCCTAGGGCAGCATGCCTGTAGGCAACACGTTCGCTATCATGCAGTTAACAAGGGTTCGATTCTAATTATACCATGGGGGGTCTCGCCTCCAAGGCAACAGAGACTCGGAGTCCTCGGGAAACTTTGGGTCCCATCGCCGCATGACCTTACCTGTCCGTGCGCCGTAAAGCACAAGCCAATCGATTTCAAGGGTGATACCATCACTAGCGTGAAACTTGCATGAAACATACACGTGGAGAAGAAAAAAACCCAGGGTTCTACGAAGAGTTCCTCAAACTTGACTACAATGTATGATAAGCGTTAGCAACTACATATTTCCCATGGCGTTTTCTCATCTTGTTTACCGAACCCTTGTTCTTTTTTGAGTTAATGAACCTTTGCATCAACTACATTTGATCACACTTTCTTCCATATTCTGTAAATTATGCATGGTTTGTTGATCATTCTTTAAGTTTGTGTATTAGTATTGCATTTTCTCGTTTAGTGGTCACTACAGTTCAGTGTGCGTTCAGTGTGGTTCAGTGTGTAGACTGGTGTATTTTCTATATCACGCCATGTGTAAATAAGAGTTTTTCTTTTGGGTTTTGTGAAAAGTGTAAAATGCCCAATACTTTTGTATATCTACGACAAATCTATGTCACTAATTTATTCAGAAAAAAAGTACTCGACTTCTGTTTTTAAACGAGAGGATACTTTGCATTTCATATCTTACAAATTGATTGTGATATTGCTTTAAGTTCCCGTTTTCGGACCGGGCGACTTATACAAGGTGTTCATAAATTCTTCCAACAATAAAAAAAAAAAGATAGGTGAGAGAATACATTAAGATGAACAGTATTTACAATGGAACTTTGCACCGCATTTCACTCACAGTGGTAGTAAAGAGTAAGTTTAGAAAACGTCCAGATGTACAAGTGTTTGCAATCAGTGCACGACGAGAAGCGTAAGATGCGATGTCCTAATCACTTGCACATTTCATCAATTGACCTTCATCAGTTGACCTGTTTTGCATCTTGGGCTCCTAATGCGCTGGTTGCAACAAGCATTTGTGCATGCTGGACTTTTTTTTTGAATTTTCTCTTTTCTGATACTCTGAGTGGAATGTAGTCCTATGTTCCAATGTAAATATTATTCGCAGGCCTGTAATCAAGCCGGGGACAACAGGGGCATGACCCTAGTTGCCCCACCTATATATATATATATATATATGATATTTTCGAACGATCCCCAGGTTCTCTGTGCCCCAGTTGCCCCTTCATCCTAGCTGCAGGTCTGATTCTTCGTCTTGATGGGTAGTATTACCCTTCATGTTTTGCTAAAACAGTTTGAGAACACCCTGTATATGATGTCTTAAGGCGTAATACCCTAAACAAGCTGAAACGGAAATTGCAAAGAATATTACCTCTCGAGATACATCCTCAGAGGGAGAGAGAGACAGGCGTATATGCGATGGAGGCAAAGGCGCAGAAAATTTAAAAATTATTTGATGGTTTCAGTAGCTTTATAACATACCATGTTAAAACATGCGTTAAGAGTCCATCTTGTTATCCAATGGGGGGCTTGAACACCCCACCTTTCCAACGCCACTGGAGGGAAGTATGCAAAATGGTTCACTAATCGAAGCAGTAGACGACTCAGCTCATCTATTTTAGATGGGCAGATGCATTCATTAGGTCAATGAGTAGCTCTGACACCAAACTCAGTTCCTGTGATTCTAAAATCCGTTTTTTTGCATGTTTAGTCTCAAGCGTTGTTTGACGGATTACCGGAAATGGGCTCGATGGCTTAACGGAAATAAGCTCGACGGCTTAACATGACCGCTGAATTACATCACACATCCAAATAGGATCAGGCTTACCGGGACTCGAACCAGGAGCGAACACAGAGTTTCATTTGGGGAGGGGGTGGGATCAAGGACAGAATTTGCCATAGTCTTGGAATAACACCCTTCATTTTTCATAAAAGTTGGAATTTTTTACAGTAAAAAAATATATTTTTCGGGGGTCGTGATCCTTGTGACCACCTCTGTGTCCGCGCTTGACTTGAATTGAGTTGACCAAACCCAAAGGTCGTGACCCCGAGCAGTGGAACATCAGGACACATAGAAATTCAAATCCACATTTTACACTTTCTTATGTTTTTATGCGTTCGAAACGGGATTTTTCAATAAGAAAATTCCATTAGAGGTTATTTTTTAATGAAAAAAAAAAAAATTTGAACTAGCACAGCTTATATCTAAGAATATCTGTGGAAGCTTTCGTATTCCATTTCCCAATGGAAAGAGCTTAAAAATCGCTCACAACAAGTTTTTGGACGTTTGTAAAGAGAAATTTGTCTTCGAACGCTTTTTTTCCACTGATCTGGGCATTAATTTTCATGCTACAAGATTGTCCAGTCTTTATTTAATTATCTGGGGACCGCCCGTGAAGATTATTCATTAAAGCGGGGGAAATCTAACATTGATGATGTGGATCTAATGTATTTTATTTTATAAGCGGGGTATTTATTCGATTATCCGTGACTTGATTAAATGGGGCAGAATGTATATGTAATTTCTAAGTTTAGGAGGAGAGGCGCTTCGATATTTTTGCTAATGATAAATTTTTTTGACCCTCAGAAGGGCAATAATATCAAAAGTACAGGTTTAAAAGAAAACCCATCTCATAAAGATCACACTGCTGACTGTAGTCTGGGGTTTGATTCCCTGGGCTTTAAGAGATTCGGATTCTACGGAAAATTTTAGGTAGAGAGGTCCATATTCTTGGGAATACAGTAGGTCCTGGCGCAGCATGACCATTGTAGTCCTTGAGCTGTAAAACTACAAACAAACAAAAGAAATACAAAAATTGAATATATAGTTCGTTCACGAAAAGTAGTCCGATGGTACCGTTAGAATTAACGGGAGCTGAAGTCACAAACGGCCTAGTCGATTACAGCAGAGGGGAGGACGTCATTTCAGAACTGGTTTTTGGCGCAGACAAACGTTCGCTAAGAATCAGTTCTGAAATGACGTCCTCCCCTCTGCTGTAATCGGCTATGCCGTTTGTGATGTTAGCTCCCGTTAATCCTAACGGTACCATTGGACTATTTTTCGTGAACGAGCTGTAAACAACGTTGAGAAATAGTAGCGTAACAATTTAAATATTATAGGGCATGCTCAAGTGGCTGCAAAAAAGATTGTGTAATCCGATGTTACAGAAAATAATGTACGTTTGATATTCAATGGGGGGCTTGGACCCCCTGGTCAACCCCTTTCCTAGGTCATTGTCGAGAAACTAGGCCCAAACTTTCAGACTAAGTTTACCATTACAATTTTTGCAGCTCATTAAATTTTGGTTTGACTATGCCGATTTCAAATCTAATTTCTCTTCTTTGGATGTTATTGCAGCAAAAATTCCTAAATAGCAGAATGTGCTTAGTCGTTTTATCGTTCTGTTTTTACATTTCGCCCGGATGTTTGTTTTTCCTGTTTCCACCGGTCTATTTCTTCACTCTATTTGCATCAGTTTAATAGATGAACACTTGTACAGTGTCTACAAAAAGTATCTGCTCACCATAATTTTTCGCTTTAATTTTCATAGAAAATACATGAAATATAAAAACGATTGGATGTAGTTTTACTTCAAAATGCACCGTAATTAATAAATACTTATTTGTCTTTTAATTCATTTATTAATTACAACGTAATTAATAATTGAATCAAAAAATAAACAAGAATATTTCTCTGCAAATAAATAAAATAAATAAATAAATAAATAGAGTAAAAAAATGTCTGAATACTTGCAGTATATAAAGCAAATATATTCCTTCGTATGATACGTGTTCTAACAGCCATTCTCTGCTAAGGACACCGGCTGTTGACAGATTTGAAGCAGCCTAAGTAACAGCCATTCCCTAGGAGGGTGACACAACGAGTCCCGCCTCGCGTAGGACTCCGGCAATGGTGACCGATGGTCCGAAAACCGAGCCTACAGTTTCTGGTAAAACTGGGGATACAGTTGGCCTACACGTCCAGCCAGCGTGGTGAGCGTAAGGTCTATCTCTCTGTATTTCTTTCACTACGTTACATGTGTGTAAGCATGGCATTCGCATCGATTACATCAGTGTTTCCCCAAACTTCCGTTGTTCACGAACCATGTTAAGCATTTCTTTACTGTGGACTATCATAGGGTTCTGCTACACTTACATGGATTATTAGAGAGTTGCTTGTGGACCACTTCAAGCACTTCTTATTGTGGACTATTCAGAGGGTCGTTATATTTCTGACTATTAGAGAGTTGCTTGTGGACCACTTCAAACACTTCTTATTGTGGACTATTCAGAGGGTCGTGTTATATTGCTGACTATTAGAGAGTTGCTTGTGGACCACTTCAAGCACTTCTTATTGTGGACTATTCAGAGGGTCGTGTTATATTTCTGACTATTAGAGAGTTGCTTATGGACCACTTCAAGCACTTCTTATTATGGACTATTCAGAGGGTCGTGTTATATTTCTGACTATTAGAGAGTTGCTTGTGGACCACTTCAAGCACTTCTTATTGTAGAGTATTCAGGGGGTTGTGCTATATTTCTGACTATTAGAGAGTTGCTTGTGAAACACTTCTTACTGTGGACTATTCAGAGGGTTGTGTTACATTTCTGACTATTAGATAGTTGTTTTACGGACCACATTACGCATTACTTTATTTATTGTGTACTATCAGGAGCCAGGGGTGGAGCTAGGGGTGGAGTAGAAAGCCCACGCCATTGGCGCAGGAGAGGAAGGAAGTAAAATCTGAAATAATTCACAGGGGAAAATATGTCCGTGGATAATGGGGGGATAATCTGGAAGGTTCTGCCAGGAGCGCAAAATCATCTAGCTACAGTGCTGCAGAGGGGGAGAGGGAGGGAAAAAGTAGGAATGGGGAGCACAAAATCTGCTGACCTTTCCCCGGAATTTGAAAAAACATATTTCCTGAAACTGTCATTTGTTTGGAAGTTTGTATCTTCAGTGACAAATAAAAATTATTATTTTAACATGTTTAATAATGCTTAATCATTTATTTAGTTGAATCTTTTGGGGTGATCAGTTAGTTTAGTTGATTTAGTTGAAGCATTTGGGTGATCGGAATACGTTAAACTTATCTTTCAACAGCTTTTTGTTTTTTTTTTTTGGTTATCAAACAGGTAGTTTTCATATTGTTCGAGTTCCTATATTCATGGCAGTAGCTGGTAATTTCGTTTCTTAACTATCCGATAAATAAATATATTGTACCTTTAATTTCAGTGCTAAATTCTACATGCCATATTGATAGAATTACTGTAGCACACCAAATAACGCATTTAGTCATCGCCTGTTTGTATTTCATGTAAATTTATAAAGCAAAACCATGGTGCGAAGGTAGTTTCCTTAGGCAGTGTATGTATTAGTGTATGTGGAAACTCTAGAAGGGCGAGTTACAGAACCGCAAATTCATATACCCATATGCACATATCAAGAGCCGACAGGGGTCGAGAAAATACATATTTTTTCACTGTAAAAAATTCCAACTTTCATGATAAATGAAGGGTGTTATTCCAAGACCATTGCAAATTCTGTCCTTGACTCCCCCCAAAATGAAAGCCTATGTTCGCTCCTTGTATATACAGCATACAAAATTGCGTTGTAAAGGGAGTTACGACCCCTATAACCCCCCTGTATACGCCAGTAACTCCAGGTCCTTATTTAAGGTTGCTATTATGACCATATCATCAGCATACCTCAAGTTATTTAGAACTGTCCAATTTATCTTCATTTTTTTCTTTCCTTTATGACTTCTATTAGTAGTGAAGAATTTTTTATTAACGTAATTTATTATTAATAAATATTTTATATCCATAAAAAGAAACGCGCAATAGTTAAGATTTGTTCACATCTGAAATATACATAGGAAAAATAAACGGGAAAAAATTGAGCGTTCGTAAAAGATGAACGAAAGGAAGGAAAAACAGGTAAAAACGGACCTTTTCATGCGCCGCATCGGTTGGAAGGGGCCGAGGGGGGGCGATAGTTAAAAGCCTTATAAAATATTACACTATCTGTTTCTGGTTTAGTGAACCAGGGGGTAGGGACTTGTTATCAGGTCAATTTCCTGCTCTGCTCTTTGCGTCGCGTCAGTATCCATTGAAGCATTTTTTTTTTCTTCCCCCGAATAGCTTCTGTTGCTCCGCAGCCGTCTCTTTCTTCTCGTGCTCTTCGTCTCTTTCCCAACGGAAACTATTGCATTGCCAGGGGCGGCTCGGGTTTCGAGTTCTCCGTGGGCGGTCCCAGTCTGTCTCGCAACCTGAGTCGACTATTGTTTTGGAGGAGCATGAGGTGGCAATACACTTTCTCCCCTAATATGGGTATTCCGTAATGGACTAGGCTATTTTGTATATTTTCGTTTGGTTTATCTCCTTTCGTCTATTTCTTCTTCGCATTATTATACACAGGCCACGGTGAATATAAACTACTTATATCTTGCCGAAATGACTTTTGTGATCAACTTTCTCTAAGTTATGATGTAAGAACTAGTTCAGAAACTGAAGGGGACTTCTAGAAATCTAGTTTTATTTATTTGTTTACCAGAGACTTATAACCAGGGCTGTTCTGAAGAAAATTGTTGAGAGTATGCAGTGTTGTCTTAATTAAAGAGTATTGAAATTGCGGGGTTACTGGACTTGGTGACCTCACAGCGCCGAGCTGACTGTCATTTGACTGGTCGTCTAATCCAAGGTCAAGGTGGTAGTGGTCAGTTTCATCAATTTTTCATTCCTCTGCTGGTCGTACGCAAAATAATATTTTGAGGCTTGTGGGATTCAGAGGGTTTTCTCATTTTCTTATTTGTTTCAATTCAAGTTTGTAAATGACTAGCAAAGAAAAAAAAAAAGCTGAACTTTGTTGAAAATTGCCCTAAAACCAGAAAATACAAAAACTTTCTTGAGATCTTGAGAGTATGCGGTGCGTACCCTGTATTTTTCAAAATTTCTTGAGTGTACGCGGCGCACACAGCTCATTCAATGGGGACAGCACTGATTATATCTTGTATCAGCGTTTCCCAACTATCTTCAGCTCTCGACCCCCTTTTATAGTAGACAAGTAATCCGCGACACCCTTTTATAGTAGACAAGTAATCCGCGACACCCTTTTACGGTAACCAAATAGTCTGCCCCCCCCCCTGGTTTGCCGCCCCATTTGCATAATAAAAGCCTTTTTAACAGGCTAAAGAAAACATTATACAATAATTTCTGCCACCCACGTATATATTATACCTCAAACTAGAGCTTTTTTCTTTTTGTTTGTCTAGCTATCTAAGACACTACGGGCTAAACGGAGGGACCCTGGTTCGAATCCAGGATGGGGAAAACGTCTCTTTTTCTCCAAGAACAAAAAAGCTCTAGTTTGAGCTATATATACGTGGGTGGCAAAAATTATTGTATAATAAATTCCCTCACAAAAACTCATAAAAATCTCTCCCTGGTGGCTTTGTGTGTTGACCATTATTTGGCAATTGTGTTATCCCTGAGAAGGGTAATAATATCTTACATCCTTATGCATACGGAGAAAGAGAGCGTTGTTTCCTGCTTTCGTTCGTCTAGCGGGCTAAGACACTCGGGGCTAAACGGAGGGACCCTGGTTCGAATCGAGGACGGGGAAAGCGTCTCTTTTTCTCCAAAAAGAAAAAAGCTCTAGTTTGAGCTATAATATATACGTGGGTGGCAGAAATTATTGTATAATAAATTCCCCCACGAAAAACTCACAAAAATCTCGTCCTGGAGGCTTTTCTGTGTTGACCATATTTGGCAATTGTGTTATCCCTGCGGAGGGTAATAATATCTTACATAAAGAAAACATATTAAATATAAAATTCTAATATACTACTTACATATATGTATTAATAATATATACTAATATATATTATAAATATGAAGTTAACATCCCCAGTGTAACGTCGTAGAATTCTCCTTTTGACGGACTTCGGGTAACATGGTGGTCAACACACGATGTCACAGCTTACAATGTTTATTTACAAATTTAAACAAAGTTCATTTACAAATTTAAACAAAGTTTATTTACAAATTTAAACAAAGTTTATTTACAAATTTAAACAAAGTTTATTTACAAATTTAAACAAAGTTTTTTTTACAAATTTAAACAAAGTTTATTTACAAATTTAAACAAAGTTTATTTACAAATTTACAAAATTATTTACAAATTTACAAAATTATTTACAAATTTACAAAATTATTACTGGGTCACATATTACTCGTTTTCATTCGATATTTGGGAGTACAACAATGCCTGAGCCATCAAGGGGTTAGCCACAACTCTCAAAACCAATTCATACTTCTGTTAATCCAAACATTCAACAACCGAGAGCGTCAAACAACTCCAGATGAACTAAATTAACTATTTTATAGTTTTCCATTCACGTTCAACTTTTTGAAGCACGAGTCTGGAAATATCAATTGTCGTTACATAATAAAAAATAAGTTACAGAGATTGAATTCATCACGTATTGTGGAGTTTATAATAGCAATGTACTAGATGGCAACTTCAGTTCCATGCACCGATATCGGTGACGTCACATCTGTGACGTCGCCGATACACCAGTAATAATGACGTTACATCAGACGACGTTACACCAGCAATAATTTTTTTTGTTTGGATTTTTTATGGCGCAAGAGCATCTGGGCTATATTGGCCAATCAGCATTAATCGAATGTTGCGCTGTATTATTATGTAATGTATTATTATGTAATGTATTATTATGTAATGTATTATTATGTAATGTATTATTATGTAATGTATTATTATGTATACTGTATTACTATGTAATGTATTATTATGTATATTGTATTACTATGCAATGTTACTATGTAATGTATTAATATGTAATGTTACTATGTAATGTTAATGCTTACTGTATTATTATGTAATGTTGCATGTTGAAATATAAAAGTGTTGGAAACATTTGACATGAAATTCTTTATAAACAATAATTGCAACTCCAAATAATTGCGATGACCCCCATGTTGGGAAACACTTCCTAATATTGCAGTTAATTGGCTCATCTGGAAGGGGACTGAAGGCTGAAGGTTACTGGCTTAAAAGTGGGGGGTGTAGTAACGCTTAGCCCCCTTGAAAAAAAAAAACAAACGAAACTGACTAATGTATGTCACGTGTCAAACATGAAGGCGGGAATTATAGCCCCACCCAACCCCCTGTCCACCCCTTAAAAATGGGGTCCATGGAGGCAAAAAAAGAAGTACTTCTCTGCGAGCTGCACTGGCGTACGCAGGGGGGGTGTTGATGTAACGAAATTTTGTATATTTAACATAGGAATATATGAGTTGTAACTCTGTACCCCCCCCACATTGAGCCTATAACCCCACTTATGAACTTTCAGCGTAGACCTATGGCAAGCTGTGATGTACTCTGCATTGAAATGAAGAGACGTGTGGAATCGTGAATATATTTGGAGACTACCTATTACAGATTGCCTAAACGACCTTCGTTTAGCTCAGCAACACCTTCGCTGTCCATGCGCTATGAAAATTCAATTAATAGGTAAGCAAATATCTATGGAAGACGACAAGTGTGAAAAAAGGCAATAGACACTCAGTAAAGGTTGGTTTCAGCGTTGTGGAGCAAAGTTTTAGATGTTGGCTAGAATATATCGACACGTTTCAGAGAGACCAAGCTATTCTTCATCAGGAAGCGAATGGAGTGAGCTTTGTGTTTACTCCATCCGCTCCACTGTGCTTTCAAAACGTTCTAGCTAAATGTTAATGCCATCATCATATTCAACCATTATCTATCCACTGATGGATGAAGGTCTCTCCAAATGCTTTCTACACAAGTCTATCCTGAGCAAATTTTAATGTAGCCTACTCAATGCAATATGTGTCTATTTTTACATTTAAATTACCTGAATTGCATTAAATTAACTCTGAATTTAAGTAGAAAGTTAAGTTATCGCATAGGTTTGTTCCCTAAAAATTATTCAGATTAGATTATCTAGTCTCTTTCCAATTAGATTTCCCAATCACTGTCTGATTAGGTTTTCCAATTACTTTTTTTTATTAAAATATCTAATCACTTTCTGGTTAGAATATTTAGCGTTTTCCCGATTAAAAGATCCAATTATTTTCATATTAGAATATCTATCTGCTTTCGGACTCAACTAGTCAATCCTTTCCTAATTCAACTGTTCGGTCATTTTCTGATTTAGTCATTTCCCCATGATTACACAAGCGCTTTCCGCAGGTGTGTAGCCAAGGCGGGGCCAGGCCCCATTTGCCCCATCGAGCTATATATATCATAGGGATCATAGATTTCTCATGGGGGTGGGGTTATTGTGATACAAATCCATGTATTTACATGTATATGTACAAAAGTACATCTCAGTAAGGGGGAGTTATTATTCTCATTAACCCCCTGCGTACACTAGCGGCTGCATCGACCAGAAATATATGGGCGGTTGGGATAAAACCCTTGTTGTTTAAATTACTTCTGTTTAACAGTAACTTATGACAATAAATTGATGCACACGTTTTGAAGCTCATATTAGAGCTGTTTTAGGTATAGGAGAAAAAGATACATTGTCTACGTCCTGGAGACGAACTAGGGTTCCTCCGTTGAGCCCGGAGTGCCTTACCCGCTAGACCAACGAGGACAGGAACAACAATCTCTTTCTCCGTTTATAAAGATATAAGGTATTATTACTCTTCTCAGGGTTAACACAATTGCCAATATTATGGTCGACATATAAAGCCACCGGGACGAGATTTTGTGATTTTTGGGAGGATTATTATGGCAATAAATTGCTCCGAGTGCCTTGACCGTTAGACTAGAAACTTCTCTAAACAACGACAAATTTTATATAGTAGTTACCATTGGCGTACGCAGGGGGGTGTTGATAGGTGTTGTAAACCCCCTTGCCATAAAATTTTGTATATTTAACATAGGAATATGAGTCGCAGTTCTGTAACTCCTCCGTTGAGACTATGATCCCCTTATGAAATTTCTGCGTACGCCTAGCAGTTCAATCCTAAAACAGAAACAATCTTCCGTAGTTTTGAATCGTCCCTCAAACCGTGGGTTTTAAGGGGGTCGTGATTAGTCGCCATGCCACCACTTGCAAAATTAATAGAAACCATTTTGTTTTTAATTAAGAGCCAAAACTGATATCATTTTTCTTGTTATTACGATAAATAATCTACGCAATCCAACAAGATGGGTCTATGATTTTCTTTGTCTCTCTGTATGTCATTGTACATCACTGTAAACACCCCCTCCGCTGTGTCAAAAGTTATTTGAAGCATAGTCATCTACTATGTGTTCTTTTAGTGTGAACAGTGTACATAGAAATTGCATCGATAAAATTTCAGCTCATGTATATGCCCATTAATAGTAAATTTAATTACAATGCATTTCATGTAAACATGATTTAAATAATAAATTCGGAAATTACTATTTGCAATTTGTAAATCTCCCTCTGCGTTTCCTTTCCTCGCCACGGTATAAACATTTCGTCGCCAAACGAAAACTTCGTCTGGAAGGGGAAAAAGATATAAAAAAAAGGGACTTTTATCTTCCCCGTCGGGTTTTTTCTTTGCTCGCAACACATAACAAATTTATGATTTTAATATTCCTAGTTCATTTCCCCCTATTCCGCCTCCTGCATTTTCCTTACTTTTTCGTTTAACAATTTTAAAACCACCTTCGCCATGACAGTGTTGCCATCACACTTTGGGAATAGGGGCTTAAAAAATTCATTTTCGACTCATAACAAACATAGCTCTGCGAGACGAGTTTATTTCACCGCCGCTAAAACCGTAATAAAACTGCAAAGAATTTCAGAAACACACAGTGGCAACCGCTGAAAAGAATTCTCCCGCTTTTTTTTTAATCCCTCTTTTTCCCGCGCGCGCGAATCCTCCTCAGATGACTGCCTTGGTGACTGACGCAAAATTCAAAACATTCTCTCTGTTTGGTTTTTGTCGGGTCCAGGGAGCTCAAATTGGAATGTTGGGATGTTTGGAGTACAAAAATATGAAAGAGAGGAAAAATGGTTAATTTTGAAAAACTTCTGACGTACATAAGATGTTGAACGACGCAAGAGGAAGTACATGAGGATATGGGAAGGGATGAGGGGAGGATAGGAAGGAAGATATAGGAAGGGATGAGGATAGAGGAAGTACGATGCAAGAGGCAGTACATCTAAAAAAATGTAATAAAATTGTGTTGTATACACTTTGGAATATTTTAATCTGTTATTATTATTATTATAGAGTCTCGTTATAACGAGTATCGCTATGAAGAAAAATTCACTATTACGAAACCAAGACCAATCCACGTTTCAAATTAAGGTAATTTATTATTAATAACTATTAACTATAAGGTTAATGTAATTAATTATAAGGTTACCATTAAGGTAATGTATTAAAATTTCAATTTAAGGAAGTAAATTTTGGAAATTTGATGATGGGAAAAAACATTGTTTAAGATCCATTATTTTCTTCGATTACGCAAAAAAAAAAAAAAAAAAAGGCATTTTAAATACAGAAATTCAAAATGCAAGAAATAAAGTGTTGTATTTTTTGGGGAGAAAAATGATGAAGGAATAAATGGCATTTGAACCAAATTTTTCTGCTGTTTCATATTCTTTTTCTGTGTTTTCTAGTTTCCATTTCCCTCGTCATGTTGCGTATCTGATAAAGAGCTGGTGGGCAAAAGGCTAACACGTGACAGTGAGCGGAATATTTAGCATCTATTCTGCCGTTATCTGTGTCCGGTATTAGTTGCGATATTTTTTTTCTTTCCAATTCCTTCAGCAATGGTGTGGAAATGACAGCAGTTTTCTTTGGAAGAAAACAAAGCTACAATTTCTGAGACCGATAAAGGATCCCGGAACGGCAACATGACCAAAACATATGACATTATCCCCGTTTACTTCATTTACATATATTCAAAATATATATATATATATATTCAAAACTCATTACAAAGTACTTTTATAATCTGCAGCTACGAATTCGCTTGTACGAAAATAATAACGGATTTTCTGCAATAGCGCAAAGGAAGATTAGTCTTTAATTTTCAAATTCCATTTCAATAAATCATTCTAAATATTATAATTAATTAATTATTATAATTATTTTTCCAACAAAACCATCTGTGGTTAGGATGAGAAATACTTCAAGTGCTACACATTTATGTGGAAATATTATGTAAAATTAATAAATTAATATAAATTCTGTTATAACGAAGCCAGTTCGTTATAGCTCGAATCTACTGTATTATTTTTATTACGACTTGAAAATTTAAAATAATCTCATAAAGGATTAATTTATTTAATTAATACATATGTATAGTAATAGGTACTGAAATTCTAACTTGCACACTTACATAAACTTATATTCACATACAAAAACATATATGAATGTACACTTACTTTGCATTTGAAGGCATGGTGCATATGTGCCGTCGTAAGGGCAAACACAAAATGTTTTCTGAAGAATATTTAGTTCACAGATTTCTTTATGTGTGTATAAAGCCGTTTTTAATTTAGTTTAAAACGCAGGGACGTGGGGGGGGGGGCGGACGAAAAAAATAGAATTTTAATAAAAGTTATAATTGTAAAAAAATTACAAAGATAATTGAAAAAATTACAAAGATAATTGAAAAAATTACAAAGATAATTGAAAAAATTACAAAGATAGTTGTAAA
>QLNU02015270.1:84758146-84783843 GCA_006491805.2 Dysdera silvatica
TATAATATATATTTGCTACATTACACTAATGATCAGTGCCGGTTTAAGAGTTTTGTGGGCTCTACGCTGAAAAAATAGAATGGGCCCCCTTAAGAATATGACCCTCGTGATATTCAATTAATAAATCACTTTTTAAGTTCACTATCTTTAATATTCAGGTTTAGCAGTAATAAAACTTTCTCAGACATTTGTAAATAAACAAGATTAGAATAACGCTTAAATTTTGATAACTAACTTTAAATTTTAATAACTAACCCACATGGTTCTGCTTTATGACTGTCAAGTCGCGTCGTTATATCCGATACGAATTTCCCTACTTAGAATCTACGTAGACTACAAAATCGCCGTCGTTATAGCAGGTTTCGTCGTTATATACGATGTCGTTATAACCGATATATTTAGTATGGAGTAGAATAGCAAACCAAACTTCTTGTAAAAATTCCGTCGTTATATGCAGATGGTCGTTACAACCGGCATCGTTATAAACGATTTCCATTCTATTATTTATTGGAATACTTGATGGTTAAAAGAAATTAATGCGAGCAATAAAATAATTGCAATACTGTATTAAAACAGTTTTGTACGCCTTTTTGCCAAAATCTCCGATGACACATGTTGACACATGATTACACATGTTGACATGATGACATAGATTGAAGGTAAATCGAGGACTGGGCTTTTTTGGAATACAATTATAGTCATTGTTGCCAAACACCAGAAGCTAAATATTGTACAGTAATTGCAAAACATGAAAAGGAAATCTGTATTGTTTCCATTTGTAATTTTTGCCATTACACATTACATATTATATTGTGTAATGTTATAATGTATAATGTTATAACGTATGATGTTATAATGTATAAATATATATAATATATACATATATATTATGTATATTTATATATTAATAATTTTGTCAACTGTAATTGTAGGAGGTGCGTTGTCAGGCTGTCTCTGTGGCAACAGCCCATGAAGCCTGTAAAGCAAAACGCTCACCATAGTGGTGCTAACCTGCTGTTTTCCCTATAGCTGTCCTTTGAATAGAAGTCGCTACAGGTGATGGCATAAATTTCTTCTTCTTCTTCTTCATCATCAATAACTTTTGAAAGTGTGAAGAGAAACTTTTCAAACACCCTGTATATTTAAAAGAGTATAATTGTAGGCAGGTAAAGAGGTGAAGTTATGTAATTTCTGTTCATTTTCTCTGGCATTTGTTTTGAAGTATGGTTGAGAGATGAATAAGTAGAGATGTGGGTGGAAAAATTTTCCACCCTCAAAATTTTTCGCGGAAAATTTTCCGGTCTTGAAATTTTAAAAATTAATTTTTCTTTTTAAAAAATGTCATTCTTTTTTCCTTTCTCTCTCTCTCTCTCTCCCTCTATATACGTATATAACTTTAAAAAGCATAAGCATAAGTTTAAACATAAATTATGGTATATAATACGTATATACAAATTGTATTTTTCGATGAAATTACTGTTCCGCCTGAAAGGTTGTGGGGGGCACTTTTGCCCCTCCACCACTTCCCATATTCGAATTGGACGACAGGTGAAGAAGCAGGACCACCCGCAAGAGGCCTGTCTCCGCGGACAAAGGGGGGTCAAAGGAGGAAAAAGGCGGCCCGCTGAAGAAACATGTCATGACCGGCTCGTCTTCAAAAGCTTTGTCGCTGTCACGTGACGCGAGGAAAACTCTTATTTTTGGCTTTGACGTATCCCGAACCGACAGAGATGCTCTTTGCTGATTCCTTGCCCAGCTTTGGAGTAATGCAAAGCGTAGGGAGAAAAATTCCTTATCACCAGAACGATAATACATTCCGCCCTCTTTTTTTCCCCCATTTGGGGATTTTGGCATACTTTCTGGACTTTGAAGAAAAACTCCATCTACGTATAGAATATGCACACGGAAATATTTCAGATCATTAGCAGGACATAAGGAAGAACTGGAACATAAAAGGGATGAGATTTATTCAACAAGCTTAAGGGATTCGACTTATATTCGTTGCGGTTTTCTGTCAGGGGCGACATGCAAATTTGACAGAATTTTATCACATTTCTGAAATAGACAACGTTTTAATTGAAGTCTTTTTATAATTGTAATCTATTTCTTTTTACTTGTCTTTATAAATTTAAACATGAAAGTACCCGTTTTTATAGCTCTTTTTGAGAACAGTGTTTGATCATAAAATTATAATCCTATTACCAGTTGTTGTTATAGAATTATTAATTATAATTAAATAATTATAATATAAATAATAATAAATATAATTAAATAATTATTAATCATACAATTATTTCCCCTACTGAAGAACCTTAAGTTATTTACTTTTAGGCGAAGGGACCTATCTATTATTTCTATCTATCTTTTATTCTATCTATTATTCTATTCTATTTCTCTATTTCTATTTCTCCATTATTTCTATTTCTATCTATTATTCTATTATCTATCTATTTTACCACATACACTATAGATATTTTATACATAATATCGGGGGGGGGGGCTATTATATCACATACTCACTCAACTAAACCATACTACTAAAATAAAATGAAACCTCTGATTAACGGACACCTCGAAATTTGAGTCCGCTATTCGGGAGAGTTAGCGGATAACAAGAATATTGGTACTGGGAATTTGTAAAGTGTCCGTTAAGTAGTGTTTTCCACTATTCGAAAGTGGCCGTTAAGGGAGGTTTACTGTATAAATGGAAAATATTTTGTTCAATTAATCTTCTCGTGCAGTATACTAACCACTTTCTTATGGATACTCTAAAATTTTCATGCTTGGATATTTCAATAATAAAACAACAACAAAAATAATAACCTACAAAGATTTGCAAATCGAGATGAAAAGATTTGGGAAAAAGGCAGTTACAATCGTTCTGATTGAAGTCAGTTTCCACATGAAATCTGCAGCATCGTCGCAACATATTAGAAATTGACAAGTTCTGTCACCAAACTCAAAACGTCGCACTTTTGAGGGCATTATACAAAAATACCTTTAATTAGCTAAAGCCTTTAGAAGGAACTTGATAAACAAGAAAAGAAACAATACAGATACAACATAGACTTTGAAATTGGCACAATAATAACAATAATCTAAACTAAATTTTCATGTCCTGATCATTTTCAGTTAGAGGATGGAGTTAAATTCGCACAGGATCGAAAGAAATTTTATTCACCCCATTCTAAAAACTAAATTTGTAAAGTATGATATAATAATAATACCGACCAAATAGCCTTGCCATGAAAAATAATACGAAAAAACACCATAATGTCATTAATAAAACCGTCATAATGGTGTCAACTAAGGTATAATATTGCCATCGATCCCCCCAAATGTTATAATGGCATCCATTATAATTTTTAAAATGATATGAAAATAATATAACCTCTTCGCTCGGTGTAATAATGGGATTGATCAAAGAGCAAAATTGGGATCGATGAAAAAGCAAAATTTTCATCGAACTTTGTAATGACGCGTAAACATACTAAATCACTAAATAACTCAGGATATGAATAAGTTTTTCCACCTTCATAAGATAAGAAGCGACCGACTAGGGTTAAACATTTTACCTCTATTTTCACCCCCCCCCCAAAAAAAGATATTGACACCATAAAATAAATTACATTTGATCACTCCATTTCGTGACCAGCCCTTAAAATAATCATTTTTCAACAAAGCCATACAATATTACAAATCTTGTTAAAAAAAAAAAAGCACAATGGGCACAGTTTTTAGAAGTATATGTTTTAATACAGTTTGAACAGTATTTTTGAAGGTTTTTAGCCCTTTAAAAAAAAAAGAGTTTCGAATAAAGTCATTATTTTAAACTTATTTGTTCCAATATTATGTAAGCTTCTTTGAAGAGGGCCAAAAGCCTCCGGAAAAACGTTTTAAAACTTCATTAAAATATATACTTCTAAAAACTGTGCTCAGTGTATTTTTTTTTTACTAAGATTTGTGATATATTTAGCACAATGAGTCGTTTTACTTCCATTAAATCTATAAATATTTGTCGTAAAGAAATCTCATTATAATCCATTCTTGAAGTACAGATCGTTATTGTTTGCATTGTACATATATTCAACAATTTTTCCTCGTGATCGTTTTTCATTTACAACTTCTTCCTCTCGTCGGTTCACCTGTCGCTTTCATCTGAGCTTTTAGGCAAAATTAATTAATTTTCTTGCCAGTTGGCGGGAAACTTGACATGCATATTCCCAAACTGTTTTAGAGGGCAAAATGTGGGGGGACAGGAACCACAAGATTCCTAGCCGTTGAAGAAATATGTCTTATAGATAAGTGAACGTGCTAACCGCCCCTTCTCGTGTCAAGACCGACTGCTAACCTGTTCCAAAGAGGGGAGGACCTCCATTTTCTCCCTCGGGCAAAAACCTCACGTGGAAGGGAGCCAAAGATTCAGTTCGCCAAATGAACGAAGATTGCCATCCGATAAACAGTATCTTTCTAACTACAGTGCTCCAGAAAATAACGCTATGTTAATTGCCAAGAGTTGGATGCACCGTTTGGTAATACAGAGCGATTAATATTAGTCACCTTTCTCACAGTGATACCCACTCATGAGTGAGTCTTCATTTATAAAGAGTATTTTGCAACTGGATACTTAGCGCCCATCTGACAGTCATCTTTGCAAGCATACATTCTTTAACGAGAAAGGTCTATTTTAGTGCTCCCCATCTTCTATTAAAGATGGTGATGGAGGCTACCCAGAAATTCCATTCCAAACGCATTTTTATTTCAAATTTTCTTATCGTAAGATTGAACCCTAACCTCCAACTAAGATTTTCTTGACTTTTCGATAACATCTTACATTTCGATACCTTCATCTCAACTTTCGATACCTTCATCTCAAATTTCGATGCCTTCTTCTCAAATTTCGATGCTTTCATCTCAAATTTCGATGCCTTCATCTCAAATTTCGATACCTTCATCTCAACTTTCGATACCTTCATCTTAACTTTCGATGCCTTCATCTCAACTTTCGATGCCTTCATCTCAAATTTCGATACCTTTTCGATACCTTCATCTCAAATTTCGATACCTTCATCTCAACTCTTTCCTCTTCTTCCTCTCTCTCTCACCCTCTCTCACCTTCTCTCTCTCTCACAATCACACATTTCCATTTTTCATGAGTACTAGAGCTAAACTTTCTTCCAATCACCTTTCGGCCTACGGTCAGTGCTGGCCTTGAGTTAATTTGACCGCTGTGGCTTAATAGGGCCCCGCGCCTAAAGGGGAGGCCCGCGCTTTATGGAAGGGTAATCTTTTTATACATGGGAGGTTCATTCAAGGAGACCCGCGCTTTATAGAAAGGTAACTTTTTTATACATTTATACATGGGAGGCTCATTTGAGGAAGCCCGCGTTTTGTGGAAGAGTAATCTTTTTATACATTTATACATGGGAGGCTCATTCAAGGAGACCCGCGCTTTATAGAAGGGTAACTTTTTTATTCATTTATACATGGAAGGCACATTCAAGGAGGCCCGCATAGGCTAGGATCGGCCCTGCCTAGGGTAGTTCAATTGTAAGGCGTTCGCCTGCCAGCATGCCATGGACCAAGTTCAACTCTTAATGAGGGGATGCTTATGCCGCTAACTGTAGTCGGATGGCTGGTTCCCTGGACGCACTAAATACTTGTACCTAATGTCATTTAAACGTGCCTTACAGCGGCATGGTGATAATACACTTGTTCACCGCGCAGAAAAGCTGGTTTCAGTCCACTGATCTATTCCAAGATCTTATATTCTAGGTGATAGAGTTTCAGCTTCTTTAGGAAACTGCCGGTTCCGGCATAGAATGGCCCGTCCTTGCGCCACAAAAGTCATTTTATGGCTTTTACGGCGCTAGAACAGCAAAGGTCATGCTGCGCCGGGACCCACAATTTCCCGAGGAATCCGAACCTTTTCAGACGAGGGAGTCCAACCCCCGGACTTCGATGAGGAGGAAACGGCATGCGTTCTACGAAATCATTAGGAGTCAAACCCGGGTTAGGGACACGCCGGACGAATGCTTGTTACCCCTACGCTATTGTTGGCCAGGGGTCCTACGTTTTCCCGGGGAAACCTGAACCCCTTAAGGCCTAGGGAACCAAAACCCGGACCACAGCCAATCAGCAAGCGTTTTTTTTTGTTCAACCGTTCGGAATCAAACCCGGGTCCTTGTCACTCTACGAGAACACGCAATCATTGTGCCACTGCAAGACCAAGCCACTGGCGTATGCAGGGGTGTGTTGATGGGGTTGAATCCCCATTGCAATGAAATTTTGTATATTTAACATAGGAATATATGAGTTGTAGCTCTGTAACTTGAGCCTTTAATCCTTGAGCCTATAATCCCCCCCACTTACGGAATTTCTACGTACGTCTATGGACCAAGCCAGTCAAAACTAGTCGTTTTTGATTCTATTCTATTTTGTCAATGAAGTTTTTAACTGACGTCTCAACTCTGGGCAAACTTTCTATTTTTTCCCCCTTAACTTTCACATAATAATATTTCAAGCATTCATCTTCCCATATTCTTCTAAGTTGTTCTCAGTCTTTGCACTGCTTTGTAGCTACGCTCTAATTATTCTTTACCTCCAGAAGAAAGAACTGGTGCAACGTATTAAGAACGTTTGACGATTTCTTTATTGCTTATTCACATAAAAGCCGCTTATCTTGTCGTTATCCATAACATTAAGAAATTAACGCCATCTGTTCTTCATTTTAAGTACTTCTGGACCGTGGATACAGCAACTGACAAGGAAGCGATCATATCAGATGAAGAGAATCGTTTTTAAATAATTGCAAGTTGATACTTATCTTCAGGTGTCTGTTCCGAATTGTGAAAAGGACGAGGATTTACTTCAGAGTAGCTTATATCAATTCTATCCAGATCAAATCGCACGAAAAGGACTAGTGCTCCATTTCACAAAGAACGAGCAGCTTTGGGTCGCACGAGCACGTTTGGGTCGCACAATCATTTCGTGATGACTATTTGGTATTTACCTTTTTTTTTATTGAATGCGAAAGAAAAAAAGGAAACCAAAGAAAAGAAAATAGAAAAAAATAAGGTAGAAAAGTAAATTGGGAATGAAAATAGAGTAACAAAAGGAGGAAAATAAATTAGAAAATTTAAGGAAAATAAAGTAAAAGGTCGAAAATGATATTAAGTAGGAAGAAATCGAGAAAGAAAATAGAATAGAAATTTCTTGAAACTTGGGTGAATTTTCAATTGAGGAATCGGGCCATTAACATCTCAAACCCATGCCATTAACATCTCAAACCCATGCCATTAACATCTCAAACCCATGCCATTAACATCTCAAACCCATGACATTAACATGTCAAAACCCATGCCTGAATCATACAAGATTTGTGCAAGAAGATGAGGAAATCATCGTACAATCTACACGAAAGATATCAAATCAAGATATCAAATCAAGATATCAAATAACCTCTTTCCTATAAGAACTTCAACTCAACATTTAAAATGTCAGAAAGCATCTATTGAAAGTGATGCATCGAAACGCCTCAATTTTTGGCAGTATATCTACATTGTACATATTGTGTACATGAGTTATATAACTTTTCTTACTAAACAAAGCACGCTCTACAAATTTTAATTGAAAATATTTCTCCATCTTAATTATCTTTCGAGATAAAATTTTAACTTTTTCGATTCTCCACTAGTGGCGCTGCTGTTAACCTCATCTGATAGTACATATTCATTTTACTATATTAATTCTTAACTTTCGCTACAAGAGCTGCTTTCATTCAAAAGTTTATTCCTTGGATTAACTTTAATTCCTAGGAAATTCCTAGGATTCGAAATTTCCTAGGAACCATGTATGATGGGTTGGTAAGTGTACTGTAAACACATACGTAATATAAAGGTACATATATAATAGTCTAAGTGCACATATAATATAAAAATATAAATTTTTTATAAACTAATTATATGTATGCCTGATATTATATATGTTTGAAGTTGAATAAAATATTAGTATTGCATACATGGGTACATATACTAAGGTATACACATGATGAATAAGTAATGAGTGAGTATAATATACTGTATATATAGTAAATAAGCAAACATATATAGTGAGTTAGAAAGAGTGTTGTGAAAAATTTCCAAGGCAATCACATACGCGTGGTCGCCAACTACAGAATATTTTGTGGCGAAGGACAAATCTTAAAACTTTATCAAATATCAGGAGATAGAGACGAGGTTTGATGAACAGATGAAATGGAGAGAGAAACCACATCAATTACAATTGATATATCAAAATAAATCGATATCAAAAGGAAAAAAAAAAGTAAGTCAAAAGGGAAGAGATGATTGTAAATAGACTTCGGTCAGAGGATTGACAATTGCTGAACGTGTCAATTGTCGAAATAGACAATGGTTGAAAGCGACAACACGGATTCCCCTCGTCTCTTTCAAATATGGAGAAAATTCCATTCTTCTCGGAAAAGCGCCACCTGCCGATGAAAGTCGTTGAAAAATGTCGGCAAGGGTGAGTATCATTTATAACGCCGATTGTTTCTGGTGCCATGATGGGTGTGTCCGATGTTACATGGCCAGACGGATCTTCTATCACACTGTTAGAACAATAGGCGTTCTGTAGTGTAAGAGACACGTGTTTGGGTGGGGCTATGTCACTAAATGATAATGTACAATACTGCTAGAGTGACAGAGAGCGTGATATTCTTTTTTTAGTGTCACCATTGTTAGTTGGCATTATAAACTATGGGGTGAGTAGCCGACGCATGTCCCCTAAATCTGAAATATTCATCATGGCTCGTGTAGCAATTATCTCTATGAAGTTATTACATTGCCTACCTTGACGTTATCGCTATAAATAACACAGTTGATGGTTTTTTTTTACATGCATATATATACACACACACGTAGTCGAAATAGCTTATATCGAACTCGGATATACCAAAGTTTTCTCTTGTCTCTTGAACTTCGTAATTTTCATCAACCGGTATGAATATATCGAATAGTTTTGCTACTATCAATACTCCCAACGGCTTCGTTATAAGGGTGTTCAACTGTATGTGTGTGCATATAAATAAGAAATAGTAGATAATGTAAATATAAATGGAAGTGTAGAAAATCAAGAAAGTAAATGAAAATTATTAATAAGTAAGTGCAAATATATGCGGAATACCAATATTCACACAGCCACATCTGCATACTATATAAAATGAAATAAAATAATAAAGGCCTATGCACTAAAATGTGCTTATACAGGATTCCGGGCCCTATCGCCTCCATACATAAGCGTATATACAATATAGTTGTAAATGTATGTACATCATACCACAATTACAAAATATACATTCATGTGTAGTGAAAGTATAAATGAATAGACAAGTTTATGACAAGTAGTCACTCTGTATAGCACACTGCAATTAATAATGACGCGCTAGTGACGAAAGTGAAAAATTGAAATTATATGACAATATATTGAACCTAGGCATGCATGTACAATCTTTTTCAAGGGAACAGTTATACACGCATGCCGGACACAATATATAAGATCTGCAAGACAATGTTTCTGAAACGCCAAAAAACCGTTCGACGAAACCCCGAAAAACACTGTCAAACGGCACAAAGGCATTCTGCTCCAAGGGAGCAGAATGTTTACTATTTTCCCATTTATATTTATATATATATAAGAATAAATCTCATGTTACGGTAATAATTAATCATAAATTACGGAAATATTAATTACAACATGAAAACAGCCCCAAATGTTTGCTGGAATTCTAATTGCAAATTCATATATATTGTTTTTGTTTTTTTAAATAAACGTAACTCGACTTAACCATAAGGCACTTTTTTATAGTTGGTTATGTCGGTATAGAACAAGGGCAGCAAGGGTCATTCTGTGACTTTTTTTAAAAAAGAAGAGAAAAAAAAGAAAAGAAGAAAAAGAAAAATCAAAAAAGAAGAAAAAGGAAAAAACAAAAAAAGAGAGAGAAGAGTCTCATAAACTACTGGAACAGAACCCAGGGCCTTTTAGTCGCATGCCGAATGCTCTATCAATTAAGCTATAGTCGATACTCGACTTCCCCCTCCTCTCTCTTTAAGGCTTGTAAAGACACACACACACACACACACACACACACACACACACACATGTATGTATTCACACAGGGTACACAATGAACTCAGGTGGTAATGGTTATAGAGTTACAGCAGTTGTGTTGTACGACCATACTACTATAATAATTCTTAACGATAGTAGTTTCAGAGGTAGAAATAACTTTGTGGCACGTATCGTAGGCGGTCAGGTACACAAGACCGGTTTTGCGTATACAGTGGAACCTGTCTAAAGCGACCGCCTTTGGGATTAGACTGCAATGGTTACCATAGGCAGGTGGTCACTATACATGACAGACTTTGGTAAAGGCGCGACTAAATCCCTAATTGCCTTCTCTTTTAAAAACCGGTCACTTTACCAAGGTGGCCACTTTACCAGGTTATTATAGAGGGGGGGGGGGGGACAAGAGAAGGAAAATAGTTGTGAAACATCGCAGTAAATTCTTTTCTATTATTTGTTTGCGTTGTACGGCCAAGAACAGCTAAAGTCATATATTAGAACCTGCCTAAAGTGACCAACTTTGGAATTGGACGGCAATGGTCACTATAGACAGGTGGTCACTATAGATGACAGAGTTTAGTAAAGGCACGACTAATTCCTTACCAGCTTTCTTTTATAAAAAGTGGCTACATTATTTGGGTGCTCAATTTACAAAGGTCGTTACTTCATCAGGTTCTAACATTATTTTTTTTTATATTCCTCGCAGTTGCTTGTTTGTTTGTTTGTTTTTTGGTTTTACGGCTCAAAGACTACAGTGGTCATGCTGCGCCGGGACCTACTGTTTTCCGAGGAATCCGAACCTCTTAAGGCCTGGGGAACCAAACCCCGGACTACAGTGAGCAGTGCGATCTTTATGAGATCTCTGAGTAAGCGTTCTTTTTGCACTGCTGGGAGTCGAACCCGGATTAGCCGCGCAATAGGAGAACGCGTTACCACACTGCGCCACCGCAGGGCCCTTACAGTTGCAGTCTAAATAGGCCTTTTTCTACGAATCATTAATGTATACACTTCTTTCTCTTTTTTTATAAGTTTACGTATCTGTTACTGCTCCGAGCAGATTAAAAAAATAAAACTGCTCGGAGCAGTTAGGCAAATAAAACTTTTGATTAATTACAGTCGAGTCTCTATTTAACGAAGTGCCATCGTTCCTCTGAAAAACTTCGTTATAAGGAAAATTCGTTAAATGGAAATTAACATAAATGATGAAACTTAATTTCGATAAAATGAAAAAAGCTAAATTTGGACAGTAAACATTCATTTTAGTAGACACTTTTTTTTCCAACAAGTTTAAATATTTTTCATATACAAATACGTAAATATTAATAACAAAAAGAAAAGACAGAGGTTCACCTTGCATCTGCATGATTCTACTACTATATATTTGAAACAGAGAAATAATCACTAATTTTGCTTTGTACAAGTTTCTTATAAAAAACGTTTTATTTATAGAAATTCTCACACTTTTGTAAATATCGGAACACGTCATCTATAACATTTTCTTCAAATTGTAATCCCCGTCGGATTGTTTCGAATGCTTTTATTACTTCATCTTATGAAGGTTTTTTCAATAGTCTTTTTATCTTCATCATCTCTTACTGTAAATTCTTCATTACATTTTTTAACACTTTACAAGATTTCATGCTCCGTAAGATATTCGGCGGCCACAACGCCTTCATTAAAATTAAAAAAATCAGAGAGCTCTGTATGTTCTTTAACATCTTCTTTCAGCTTTTGCCATTTTTCATTTACTAATTTTCCAAGCCCATGTCAGATTCTGATTCATTTTCTTCGATGTCAGCTTTTAAGCTGGCTTTCACAAAGCAGTTGTGGATAGCGATGCAATCACATCACATTCCCAACGTTTCATCATCTCCGATATAGAAATTCTCAAATTAATAAGATTGTCTATACATTGGCTCTTCTCTATGTCTAGGATAACTTTTTGAAGGTTAGGTTAACTTTTTAATTAACTTTTTGAAGGTTAGGTTAACTTTTTAATTAACTTTTTGAAGGTTAGGTTAACTTTTTAATTAACTTTTTGCAGTATACGACACTTTTTACTACACTCTCCGCTGCATATAAGTTCCCAGTTTAGAACAATAGAATTATTTATCACACGGGCAGTACATCCACAATACAGGAGGCTACCTCACCTCCATCTTTTTGCTTAAAATGCTCAACTATTCCTTCTAGCTAACCATCCCGCTGAAAAATTGTAAAAGGTAATTTAAAAATAAAATCAAATTCTTTATAAAAAAAACTTCGTTATATAGAAATTGTTTTTCGTAATATGGAGACAAATTTACATGTTAGTGCCATTCAAAGTCAAGGTTCCGCCGAAAATTTCATTAAATAGAAAACTTTGTTAAATGGAAGTTCGTTATATGGAGACTCTACTGTATTTAATTAGGTTCGTTAATATCAACACTGCCTTTCTAGAATACATATGTATTTATCTTAGGAAAATAGGGGAGGCTGGTGAGCGAGAAAAATTATAAAAACACATATTTTGTGTCAAATTGAATTATTCTTTGCGAATACTAAAGAAGCGTTCAATCATTACGTAAGCACCTTGGAAGAAGGGGTGTTGCCGTTGGTCTTATTTTCCTATGTTAGCCAATGTTAATTTTTGCTTACTAGGGGGGGTTGAAATGGCCAAAATATTGCTTACGTAATACTTGAACTGTCCCTAGTGTAAGTTACCTATTGGAATATCCTAAATACAACAATCAGGGACCTCTTATTTATTTTAAAGTAGCATAGGTAACTAGGGCGAGCTCCATCCCATTGCAGGACCCTTATGTACACCACTGCCTACGTAGCTAGGCTCCATATTTGAAAAAGCTCATCGTTTCGTAAAGTTTTGAGGGAAAATCGTTTGCTCCAATTTTGTGGAATCCTTAGCTCTTTAATCTTTTTCTCCATCTTCGTTTTTGGACAAAAACTCTTTCATTCCAAAGCAGGGCATTTGTTTCCCAGAAAATGATTGCGATCACATGCATCGTTAGTGACTTTTTGCTAAAAATGAGCTTTAATTAGCATTGAGCAAGAAAATGAACAAATGAGTGAAACTGATGGCAAAATGAGGCGCCGGAAAACAGACGACTGGAAAATATGTTATTTCAAAACCTGCAAGTAACAATACATGCTTTTTCTTGCCATGCAACCGAGAGGCATTAACGCTCAAACACAAATATCCCGGTTTACTGATTAATATTTTTAAGAGTTGTAAAAAACGGCTCTGATTAATAAAAAAAAAAGAGATCATTTTCTAAAGAAATTTGAAAATTTCCTGATGACATGGTGTTGTGATGTTTTGTAAATACAAAACCGTTATGCACAACTGCGCACGCAGAATGTTTATAAGGGTGGTGGGGTGCTGGGCCATAACTATATATATATATATACAGTCAAGCCCTGCTATAGCGAACCCGGTTTATAAAGACCACCCCCCCCCACCGTATATAACGATGAAATTTTTGGTTTCTTTTAGTCACCCATTATTTTTATCGATCGGATTAAACGAACTAACTGAAATAGAGAACCAAATGTTTGGTCTTTTGAGGTTCGTTATAAGCGGGGCTCGTCTGTCTGTCTGTCTGTCCGTCCGTCCGTCCGTCCGCATATATTACGTGTGTGTGTGTATAGAAGGGAAAGGGATATAAAGGGGCTTTCCCCACTTCTTTAAAATTGAAAATGCAAATATTTTAAACTTATATTTGAAATTAATTTCAATATAATTAATAATTAATCCATAACTTAACAAATATGTAATATTAAAGATATAGTTGGAATAGTAAACAGGAAAATAAAAAAAGTATGTGGTTAACGGATATTATAAATGAAGTTGAAGTTTCAACCAGTGCTGTATTTCTCAATAGGTTATACTAGGCTATAGACTAGGGCGGCAAAATTTTGTGTATTGAGTCTGATATAACAAATTTAATACCATATGATATAATCAGATGTTTTGCCGAGAAGAAAGCTAGACGTCATGCTTTCCATTTAAATACCAGTGTTCGATAGGCTTTTATTTTTTGCTAAAATTAAAATTTATTTCAATAAAATTGAATTTGATTTATTATATACCAAGAAGAGATAATACTTCAATATAAGTTAATATTGTTTAATGTTTATGTTTCAATTTATGAGTTTGTTTTTCAACATATTTACTGTTAATATAAACTTTTGTAGCGTATATTGAATGTAACAATTTTTATGTTCCTACCACTGATTGGGAGGATCAGACGCAGAGGCGTAGCCAGGGGAGTAACCCCCCATCACAATGAAATTTTGTATATTTAACGTAAGAATATATGAGTTGTAGCTCTGTAACCCCTCCCATTAAGCCTATAACCCTCCCCTTATGAACTTTCTGCCTACACCACTGGACAGAAGGGTAGGAAATTGTGGCAAAAAGTAGCCTTAGGGCGGCAAAAAAGTAGCCTAGGGGAGGCAAAATGGCAAGTCCGCCCATGTTTTATAACTTAATGCAATTTACAAGAAGTTTCGAGGACAAATGAATTTCTAGGCAGAATAATTTAATTTAATTTTTTTCATTTCATATCGCGGTCACTCCTTAAGACGTCCAGTTTTTAATGGCCCTGAAGATGATTTTCTTGAAGGAATTTCTCTCTAATTATACTAGAAAAGAGAGAGAGAGAGAGAGAGCGCACAATGAAAAATCACTGATAGATATAAATTCCCAGACTTTTATTACAGGTGTAATTACTTCTTAGTTGCAATTGTTATTGTCTTTGAGAGATAATATTGAAGTTTTCAAAGGTATGTTAAAGGTAATTTGGGTAAGTTTTCTATGTTATAGGTAAGTTGGGAAAGTTTACTAAGATATATTATAGGTAAGTTGAATAAGTTAAAAAAAAAGGCATAGAATGACCCTTGCTGTCCCTGTGCTACACAAATACAACCAACCATAAAAAAAAGATGCGTTATGAGTAAGTTCAGTTTTAAAAAATATACGTTGTGGGTAAGTTAAGTTAAAAAAAACAACCAGATACGTTATGGGTAAGTTAAGTTAAAAAAATACGTTATGGGTAAGTTAAGTAAAAAACAGACACGTTATGGGTAAGTTAAGTTTAAAAAAAGATACGTTATGGGTAAGTTAAGTTAAAAAGAAAACAAAGATATGGGTAAGTTCCTAAAGATACGTTAAGGTAAGTTGGGGTGCAATTTTATTTATTATACAAACTATTGACTAAGTAAGCAATTAAATTACTAAGCAACTAATTAGAAGGCCATCAAGTAGTCTACTGGACAGTTAGCCAACATATTAGGCAATGAATCTGACCGTTAAGCAATAATCGGTTTATTAAGCAACTAACAGAGAAATTAAGCTATCAACCAGCTTATTCAACAGACTAACTGATTTACTGAGCAACTGACTACTTAAAAAGACAATCAGCTTATTAAAGAGCTAAATAATTACTGAACAGCTAGCAAAATTATCAACGGAATTACTATAAACTAGCTAAATTACTAAAGACTAACGAAATTACTGAGCAACTAATTAAATTATTAAACATCTAATTAAACTATTAAAGTAATTAAAATATTAAATAATTAACTAAAATAATAAGCAATTAAAATATCAAGCAATTAATTAAATTATTAAACAATTAATTAAAGTATTAAGCAATTAATTAAATTATTAAACAATTAATTAAAGTATTAAGCAATTAAAATATCAAACAATTAATTACAACATTAAACAATTAATTAAATTATTAAACAATTAATTACAACATTAAACAATTAATTAAATTATTAAACAATTAATTAAATTATTAAACAATTAATTAAATTATTAAACAATTAATTAGAATATTAAACAATTAAATGATTAAACAATTAATTAAAATATTAAGCAATTAATTACAATATTAAACAATTAAATTTCTAAATCACTAACTGAAATACAAAGCATCTAGTTAACTTATTTATTAAATTATGTACAGCCTCATCATAGGCGTAGGCAGAAAGTTCATAAGTGGGGTTATAGGTTCGATGAAGGGGTTACAGAGCTATAACTCATATATTCCTATGCTAAATATACAAAATTTTATTGCAATGGGGGAGGGGGGTTTACAACCAACCAACTAACCAACCAACTAAATAATTAAACAGCTAAGTAACAAATTAATATGTTAAGCCACTACTGTGTACCTACTGTGCATTCGCGCTCAGTTGACGCGTGATACCGTTAGCAGACGGGTTAGTCCATTGCAGTTTAGGGAAGGCCGTCTTGGAGGAACTGGTTTTTCCCGCGCGAAAAACCAGTTTCGGCAAGACGCCCTTCCCTAAACTGCAATGGACTAATCCGTCTGCTAACGGTATCAGGCGTCAGGTCTGCGCGAACGCACAATACTAAGCAACTAACTTACTAAACATCAGTTTCATTCATAAACCATTTTACTACGCTACAACTAAGTCATGTTTCATATGAATGGCTTCCAAGCGTAAATCACATTTGACAATTTTTGTTCTTGAAGTTGTCAAAGCAACAACTCTTCATGTTTAAATTTCAAATTTTATTTGTAGTCGGGTTGGTTCATTTTAAGTAAAATTAATGAGCTTTCGAAAAGTAGGGAACGTAAAAGGCTTTTGAAATTTCGAAGATGCTTCTGAAGGTCGCGAGACTTCTCACAGAACCAGTTTGCACTCCAGACATGTAAAGAAACTTTTCCATCTGCAAAGAATTTCTTAATTTCTCGCCTTTGACTTTTTTAATATACAAACGAAGTTGCTTTCTCTGTCTCCCTGTCCTCCTTTCAGAGGTTTGAAAACTATTAAATGCAGGGTAATCTTTTACAGGTGGCCACAGAAATGGTCGCTTAGAGAGATGGCCGGATTGAAAAGTTAAATTGTATTTTTACAAAGGCATTGTTCTAGATTTTATTTTCAGCCAGTGGCGACGGTTCTGGCGGACAGTTAGTCCTCACTTAGGGCGTAACATTAAGATTAAAAAATATTATGAATTTTAATTGCATTTTGCTTTACGCAAAGGGAAGCCGTAGCTTTTAATCACAGCTTCGATTCCTATCCCGACCACTTCTAGCCCCGGCCACTTCTTTACTATAGATCCGCTTTTTAGAAGTGGTACATATTTTTTCTTAACTGTAAAGCTTGCACTCTGGACAGTATACAGTAAAACATGCATAAGACGACCACCGTCGATTCCATGAAAAAAGGTCGCTCACAAAGGTGGTTTCTGAATGGAGGTAAATTTAGCATTGGGTCTATGGGAGAAGGCAGAAAATCCGTTTCTAGAAAAAATGGTTGTTAAGGGAGGTTCTCTCTGAATAGAGGTGGTCGTTAAGGGAGGTTATACTGCATTTAATATTAATTTCTTTCCTTAGTCCGCGACCACTGCTTAAAGGGATTTCTGAATCAGGTTTTAAAAGTCTTTTTAAAGGAGTTTCAAATAACTTTTTTGAACGTATTTTCAAAAAAATATGCAGCGTTGTGGATAGTTAGAAACTTGGTCAGTTCGGCCACCTTTGCGAAAGGTCGCAACTTTCGAAACAGTTGCAATACAAATCGATAATATTTCGCTTCCCTATTGTACGGCAAAAGTTACAGATATGGCCGCCGCTGGCCGCTTTAGCGAAGTTTTCTGCACATTGTCCACGTGTTTGATGCAGCATGACCTTTGCTGTCCTTGCGTCATAAACATTCGACTGTACAAGCCTATCCGCTTGTTTAAGGAAAATATACTTTGTACGCTACGTTTAACAATTTTATACTTTGACACTGCTTATGGCGGTCACCCTCACAACGGCCAGGTAAGCGGTTCTACTGTCAGACTTAAAGACTCGCGCGACCAATACATTTCGATTTTATCGTCTATTCGGCTACCACTCTCTTAAACGGACAACATTTAGTGACTGACTTCTAAAAGACATTGTACTCTATTGTTTTACCCCTTTCCCATATTCTGCTCACACGTAGTTTGACAATTTACCGCAAATGCTTGGCGCAGTATAGCCCAGATGCTCTTGCGCCATAAAACACCTAAACAAACAAACAATTTACCGCAAATGTATCGCGTTTGGCTCAGCATGCTTCCAACTGTCCCTTTGATATAATAAAATCAATATAATATTCCTACTACACCTTTTTTCTACCTTTATTTTTACCTATCAAAGTATTTTACATACTTCATTCATATTTTAAATATTTTATACCATTGCTCTCTTATCTCTCTCTCTCCTCTCTCATATCTCTCAATAATATCTTTGGGCGCAAAATGACCCTTGTTGTTCTTGCGCCGTAAAAATACAACCAACAAACCAATATTACTTTTCGTGCACATACGAACTCCTCATCATATTTTGTAGGCTACTTTTTATTATATGCACATCATATGCACATTAATACATAAATTCATACACAGTATTTTATGCCTTCATACACTCTATAGTACGCTCATGCAGTCTTGCATACACTCATACATATTCTTTCGTATACTTGCGTACACATTATGTCTATATTAATATTTATTATGTATGAATATATGCACAGTCTTGCATATACTCATACATATTCTTTCGAATGCTCATGCACAGTCTTGTATATACTCACATTATAGTATAGTCTTTCGCATATTCATGCACGGTCTTGCGTATACTCATACAAGTCTCACATGCACTCATACATACTATTACATACATACTTTTTGTCCGGACAACACAGATAAATAAAATTGGACCTTGGACTGAAAAAGATTGAAGACCCCTGTTTTAAACAACATATATATAATTTTAAATTTTACCTTTAAATAAAATATTTTATATTTTATTTTAGGGTTGTTTACTATGGTAAACGTTCTTTCTACATTTAATAGCAAACGTGCTTTAAACGAAATGTTGCTGATGAGAGGCGCCAAAATTAACGTTATTTTATTCCTGATAATTCAATAACGTTATCGGATCAATGTCACTTTCATTTCTCCTAATATGCTACAATCTCCTTTAAAAATCGTCGATTTCTACTGTGGATGTAATTAGCGTCTTGGAGAAGAACTTACCGCAAAGAAGTGACCTTCTTCGTTACGCGGCATTTAATATACCATCCCTGCAAGATTCTCAACGCGAACTTTGGAACCGGAACGACCATTCCGGTTTTAATTATGTGTGGCAGCCACTCAAAACAATGAACGGATACTGAAGTCAGGTGTTATTTACATAATGTGTGTGGTACGTTTGTGCTTTCTTATTTGCGACTTACATGCCCCATGTTCTACGGACCGTGAATGCTCCGAAAGACGTGGACAGCAATGTCGTCCATCTTACCCAGTGGGACACTGACAGCAGGAAACCATCGCAGACCATCTGCACTATCTGCTCCTCCATTACCCCCCACTTCCATACCCCTGAAAGTTTGTATGAGTAGAACTGCGGAAATTGGCTAATTAAACTTTTGAAATGCAATATATTAAGAAACTGTTGATCAGTTACCTGCTGTTGTTGCGAAAGACATTGCATATTCAGCATTTAGTTCAGATAATCGACTGCGAAAGAACTTGTTTTCACATCGGCTTCCTCGACTATGGTAATTGTGTCAGTTATCGTAGAGCGAAATTCTTGTCCAGTATTGCAGTCTTGGTCTATGTTCTCCGAAACGTCTTCCATGCCATAATACAGTTAATTAAATGTTTACGGCTCAAGGGCAGGAAAGGTCATGCTCCAGTCGCACGCAAATAAACTTATCGAAAGACTGCTAAAAATATTTATACATGTAAAGGGGTTGTCGATTTCGGGCTTCTCCCGTACTTCTAAAGAAGGAAAAAATTTGCCTAAATGTCTCGATTGATATTTATTTTCTGATAACAACAATAGTAATAATATGTATGTATGTATGTATGTACATACGTACGTACGATGTATGTGTGTATGTGTGTATGTATGTATGTACGCATAAAGGGCATAAATTTTATTCCCCGAGTTTTCAGGGATTTAGTTCAAAATTTTTTCGATAGACGGCGCTGAAGCTTAGTGGAGCTGTAAATTAATGAATATTGAATGAAAATAAGATTACGATTTTTAAAACTTTTCAATGAATCAAAATCACATTGCATTATTTTCGAAACGTCTACTATTAGCCGCAATCACACGTTGTAATCAAAGGACGAAATTATCAAACATTTTCTGCAAAGTGAACAATGGAATGGCTTCACAGTCTTCACTGACTATTTCTTCAAGCTTCTCAAGTGTTGAAGGATTTTCTGGTGTACTGTATCATTCGAGTGACCCCAAAAGAAGAAATCCTAAGAATTTAGGTCCGGTGAACATGGTAGCCACTCCATTCCCTTGCCTTTGAAGCAGGGATAATTTCTAGCAATGATACGGTTATCAAAATAGTCCTCTAAGAAGAGGGATACTATGGGGAATAAAATTTATACCCTGTCACGTGTATTTTCCGTAAGAATGGTTTCTTTAGCATTAACTGTTTTCCTGTTTTTTTTTTTTTTTTTAAAACGGTCAGTCTTTTTCAGGACACCTGTATATACAGAATATACAGGCTTGTAAAAAATGCTTGTAACTTAACAAAGCGGATATGGTACGGCTCCATGGTGAAGAATTATGTAATGTAAATTTGTTTAAACTTCGATAGGTCAAGACACTTAGGGGAAAGTAGTGCAAAGCGGATCACTTAATTTCATCTTAATAATAAAGTGTGATAAATAAATATATGAAGGTTGAAACTTCATTGTTTACTGCTGTGGACATCAAAGAAACATAGTACGTATCATTAACGACATTATTTATTACTGAATTTAAAACAAAAATGTTTGAAGGAGAAAGGTCAAATTATTCACCTTGCCCCAACCCTTGGGAAAAGTGGATGGGTTGTTTTTGAAATAGAAAACTCTGTGGTAAAAAAATTGTAAGGTATTCAAAACATGCTTTTAGAAGAAAAAAAATTAACAAAAATGTTTCCACATATTGCATTTAAGACACGTATATTCTCCTATGCCTTCATAGGGCGTATAGTTCTCGTGAGTTCATTCGTTAGAGAGGGAACACTCTTTCCTCACGATGAGTTCATTCATTCGTTAGAGAAGGAACACTTTATCCAGTTCCCTATTGGTGGATCAGCATATGGTTTATTACATATTAAGTAAATTAAGACTGCGACGTAGATTCTGTCTCTGTGCCAAGATGCTCGATGGTATTCTTAGGCTTGCCTGTACTTTTTGCACACCGCGTTTTCTTTTCACGTTGTGCTCGAGAAATGTTCCTGACAGGGCTGTTTGTTAAAATTTCTGCACCTTTTGACTGTAATCAACAAGTACAACAAACACATGTAATTGAACTTACTCCCTCAACTGAGTGAAGTACTTTGCAATCAGGCGTTGCCAGATCATCAACTATAAAAGAAAACCGTTCTCTAGTGAAAATTGTGTGGCCCATGTGGCTAAAGGTGCATGTCATCAATTTCATGCTAGTTTGTCAAAATCAAATCTGAGTGAATTTAAATTATATTCAAAATTGCACTGACATATTACAAAATAAAATCAATAAAAAATATTTAAAAGAAAATTGCATGACTTTACTACCAATGAAATAATTTTAAGGTCCCTAACTTCTAGGGTCCAAGACCAGGTCCCCGTAAGATTACCTATCCACTTTGCCCCCCCCCCAAAAAAAAAATGATCTGCTCTGCCCTTGAAGCCATTTTGACAAACAGAATACTGCCTATGCTGCAATCCTTAACAATAATGACACAAAAATATTATCTAAGTCAATAGACATAATGCCTATTTCAGGCATATAATTCATAAATTTAGTGCGAAATAGTTTTTATTATATTAACACTTAACTAACTTACACTAACACTTAACTAACTTACAACAATTTTAGTGAACAAGCAAAGAAAAAAAAATGTTTTATTACTTTATTCGCTGCGCATGTATTTCATTAGCGCTGAAATAAGTGCAATTTATTCCTACGCACACCTTCAACACTTTTGCACTGACCACTGTTGCCTCCTATGTTTGGATTATTAAACATTAAGCTGAACCGCTTTGACCCCTATATCCACTTTGCCTGAATTTCCCCTGCATCGAAAGTTGAAACATGGAAATAAAAATCCGCAGACAATATAAAATACAAACACAAATAAAGGCGACAATAAAAACCACAGTGTCACCAGTGGCGTAGGCAGAAAGTTCATAAGGGGGTTATAGGCTTAATGGGAGGGGTTACAGAGCTACAACTCATATATTCCTATGTTAAATATACAAAATTTCATTACGATGGGGGGGAGGGTTACAACCCCCCAAACCCCCCTCTGGCTACGCCTCTGAATATCACTAAGAAAAGCTACAAAAAATATGATTAGAATGGAAATCATTTCAAGAAACCGGAGAGATCACAAGCGCCGAAAGCTTCACAGAACGTCAAAAGAGTCACATGGGACAACGATCCTTGGGCAATGAGTTACAATTGAAACTATGTCCGTGGCCCTGCGGTGGCGCAGTGTGGTAACGCGTTCGCCTAGTACGCCGTTAATCCGGGTTCGACTCCCAACAGTGTACAAAGAACGCTTACTCAGAGATCTCATAAAAAGATCGCACTGCTCACTGTAGTCCGGGGTTTGGTTCCCTAGGCCATAAGAGGTTCGGATTCCTCGGAAAACAGTAGGTCCCGGCGCAGCATGACCATTGTAGTCTTTGAGCCGTAAAACCACAAAACAAACAAACTATGTCCGTATTGTTAAACAATTTTTTCAAAAAAAAAAGTTAAATTTGTTGAATTTTTGTGATAATTTTAATTTTTATTATGTGGATTGTAGTTGGTTTATGGAGATTGCTTTTTCATATTCATTTTATTAATCATTGTATAAAAATAATTTCACGCATACATATACACACATTCATGCTGCAGTTTACGCGGTTTCCAAATTATGATATATTTTCCTCTCTCACGTGATTGTATAAACTTTAATGGGAGAAGACAGTTGGATTTAGACCATAGCTCAATCCATAGAGCATTAGACGTGTAATCAAAAGGTTCCGAGACAGCATCCCGATGGCCTTGCCATCTTTTCTCACGCTTTTTGTTTTAATTTATTTGTTATATATTTACACTTGTGAATCCTAGCAGCACGGGTTCTATGTTATATATGTTAGTGCAAACGCCTATATTTAGCTTCCTTGTTTGTTAGAGAGAGAGAGAGAGAGAAGAAGAGATATATATACACTTAGCATATTTCTTTGCGAACTTAGATAAATGAAACAAAGAATCACAAAGGAACAAAGATTACCAAAAGAATTACATAGAAACAAAGATCACCAAAAGAACCACAAAGGAACAAAGATCACCAAAAGAATCACAAAGGAACAAAGATCACCAAAAGAATCACAAAGAAACAAAGATCGCTAAAAGAATCACAAAGAAACAAAGATCACCAAAAGAATCACAAGGAAACGAAGATCACCAAACGAATCACAAGGAAACAAAGATCACCAAAAGAATCACAAAGGAACAAAGATTACAAAAAGAATCATAAAGAAACAAAGATCACCAAAATAATCACAAGGAAACAAAGATCACCAAAAGAATCACAAAGAAACAAAGATCACTAAAAGAATCACAAAGAAACAAAGATCAAAAAAGTATTATAAAGAACCGAAGCTCTCAAATCCACGTCTAAATCCGTTTCAAAGTGCATTCATAACAGATGAATAATTATTATTAAACTAGAATTAATCATTTCGAATTTATTCATACACATGATAACATAAATACTTAATGATGTAAAATATTATTTACAAAATGTTCTGTTGTTGAAGGAAACATCTCTTTCATCGATTAAGATAAGGAATTCGATGGAAAAGAAATCAAAATCTGTTGATATAGACTGTGTCTTTGTAGAATGCTGAAACAGACTTCAATCACTGTTAAATTAGTAATCGTCAGTTACGCGGCTAATGCAAATGAAGAAGAAATTAACATGTATAATGACAAGTTAACATAAGGTTACGGTTGACCGTAATTGCCCAAAGCGCATAATTATCGGCAATTAGAATCACGGATTACCAATTACAAGATGTAATATTTAATTATCACTTTGAGAAACCATCGCATGTCACTTTGAAATGACATCTGACTCGCCATCGATCGTTTACCCGACGTGGTCTACATAAAATGAGGAGAGTCTGTGAAAATTAAGAGTTCAGTCCAAATGTTGTTAATGTTGTTATGAAAGGTGGGAGGACATTTTCTGAAACTGTCACGAAATACAACATGTCCAGGACGTTAAAGCGCCCTTTCCTTTGGGCATTCTCCCGAAAAGAGTTGTAGACATAGACAGCATCTGCGTGACATGCTTTTGGCTTTCGAGGCGATTCAACTTTCAGCCAAAAAGTTATTTTGGGAGAGAACTGTAATTGAAAAAAAAAAAAAATCCCCAGTTGGATTAATTCATTTAATATAGACTCTCTCTCTTTATATATATACGAATACGGGGAAACAACATATCAAGCTCATCATGGGGGATTTCAATGCAAGAATTGGACAACAGGAACAAGGAGAGACATCGGTTGGTAAATACGGATATGGGGAAAGGAATGAACGTGGCGATCAACTCATCGAATTTGCAGAAGCTGAAAATCTTAGCATCATGAATTCATTTTTTAAGAAGAAACCGCAAAGAAAATGGACATGGAAACACCCAAATGGGGGAACTAGTGAAATTGACTATATCCTGGCAAACAAGAAATCAATTATTGAAGATTGCAGTGTACTGAACAGATTTAATACTGGAAGTGATCATCGAATGGTGAGATGTAAAGTGCACTTAAATACTAAATTAGAACGACAGAAGCTCATTAGGAAACAAGTAAGTAAGAGGGTGGATTTAAAGAAATTAAAAGAAAATACCGAGGCATTCAAGTTGGAATTAAAAAATCGCTTTTCTGCACTGGAAGGACTTATTGAAGAAGTTGACATCTCAGAAGCAAATGAAAACATTGTTAAGACAATAGTTGAAACTGCTGGGGAAATTGGTGGTGTAACCTGTAAAAAGCACAATAGCAAATTATCTGAGAAGACGAAACAGCTCATGAAAAGGCGAAGAGATATGAAGGTGGACAATCAAAATACCAGTTCCAGGATTGAGTACATAGAACTTTGTAAAACTCTGCGCAAAAGCATGAAAGAAGACATAAGAAAATTCAACTGTGAGCTAGTAAGGAAAGCCATTGAAAATAACAAGAGCCTTAGGGTTGTTAAAGGAAGTTTATCTGTTGGGAAGAAACACATCATTGCATTAAAAGGAGAGGATGGCACCGTAACAAGAAATAGGGAAGAAATACTTAGAAGAGTTGAAGAATTCTACAAAAATCTATACGAAAGTAACAGTGGATTAAACGAAGACATTGAAATAGTCGAAGGAACAGCTCCTAAAATCTTAAAAGAAGAAGTTTCATTTGCAATAAAAAGTATGAAGAAAGGAAGAGCCCCTGGTGATGATGGTATTACATTAGATATCCTAAAAGAAGCTGGAGAATATGTAGAAGACATACTTGCAAAATTCTTTACCAAATG
>QLNU02015270.1:84783943-84794350 GCA_006491805.2 Dysdera silvatica
TTATACATTATGTATACTGGTGTAAAAGTAAAAAATATTTGAAGTTTTTATCTTACTTTTGCGTAACTGACAAACTTTGAGATAATTTTTGGTGAACTCGAAAAAGCTGCCTGGTACGTAAATCAGTCTTGAATAAATAAGACGCGATCCTTCAATTTTCAAATCAGAAGCAATCATCACTTGCCTGTAACTTCATTATTTTTGACATTTTTAATTCTTTTGTTGGAAAGCGTGGAATTTCAAGCCTTATTTGTCACCATGTCTTCCTTTTCCACCATAGCAAATTACTTTTTTTTTCATTTTTTGTGAAAAATATGGGAAGCCAGCTGATTTTGTATCAGATTATAAGATGGATATTGAGAAAGAAATATTTACATTTGCCAAAACTTTGATAAGTGGGTTAACATACAAAATGAATGACGAGAATACACTTCATATTTGTTCAAATGAAATGAAGTATGATGCAATACAGGGTAATGAAATGAATGATGAGGAATGGGATGAACAAACTAATTACTATACAATAATTTTTGCCACCCACGTATTAATTAGCTCAAACTAGAGCTTGTTTGTTTTGGAGAAAAAGAGACGCTTTCCCCATCCTGGATTCGAACCAGGGTCCCTCCGTTTAGCCCGGAGTGTCTTGGACCGCTAGACGAATGAGGACAGATCCAAGACACTCTGGGCTAAACGGAGGGACCCTGGTTCGAATCCAGGATGGGGAAAGCGTCTCTTTTTCTCCAAAATTACATAAGCTCTAGTTTGAGCTGTAATTAATACGTGGGTGGCAAAAATTATAGTATAATAAATTCCCCCACGAAAACTCACAAAATTCTCGCCCCGGAGGCTTTCTTGTGTTGACCATATTTGGCAATTGTGTTATCCCTGCGGAGGGTAATAATACCTTAACACCTTTACATACGGAGAAAGAGAGCGTTGTTTCCTGTCCTCATTCGTCTAGCGGTCCAAGACACTCCGGGCTAAACGGAGGGACCCTGGTTCGAATCCAGGATGGGGAAAGCGTCTCTTTTTCTCCAAAAACGAATAAAGCTCTAGTTTGAGCTATAATCTATACGTGGGTGGCAGAAATTATTGTATAATTAAAAAGTTAAGTTGTAGAATACTTGGATATAACATGATCGCTAAATTATGACCACATGTTTAACAATTCATGGTACATCCTTTTGACTCCAGTACAACAACTATCTGAAGAGATACAACAACTATCTCATGAAGCATTGCTTTAATAATAAGTCATAAACGTATCGTGGATATATGTCCAACCACTTTACCTGCAATAAAGCCTTTCATACATCACGCTTAGACATTTACTGCTTATTGAACCATTAATGTCGTATATATACGTCTGTACTCCTTAGTTAGCAAAACGCACAATCTCAAAAGCCATATGTGAGTAACAAGTACCATTCGATTTGCATCGAGGAGGTTGGCTACAATTTAGTGATCACTCTGTTCACTCAGACTTGGCTACATCAGTTTCGGAACCGTATAGTCAATTTCAAGAACCAATAATGCTGATGTTGGTACCTGAGGTGATGATGGTGCACATTACATTCTGTACTAAGCTTATGTCTTTTGCATTGAAGTATGGTTAAATCCACGAGGATCCTCAGGTATTCTTAAAGAGAGAGAAGGTTATTGAGGAGTGCTGTATTTCAGTGAGAGGGGCATCTGTCCCTTCTTGTTTTCCTTTCAGCACCCCCGCCACCCAAACTTCTGAAGTCTTTTACACACGCAAAGGCAATTTTCTACCAGAGCTGTATTGTCCTGGCAACAAGGACACAGCCATCATTGACCAATCAGCTTGCGAGGGAGTGTAAGTGGCGTTACGAACAAGAAATCGTCCTCTCCCAGAGTTAAAATCAAATAATACACTTATTATGGCACCCTTGCGACCACCACTGACATACGATCCCGGAATAGCGGTTCCGGCATTTACTGTCGAAGCGTCCGCGGCGTGAGGACGTCTTCTGGACGTTATTTCATCGGCGACATTTCCCAGTGTCCCTTGGGGGGTCGTTTAGGTCCCACCATTTCCCCCCTTTCACTCCTCGTTAAAGCCCCTATAGGATGAGAGAATAGAAGAAGCGACAATCTCCTGCCGGAAAGGCTCCGGAGCGGGAGAGAGAGAGAAAGAGAGGGCATCAATTTTTCAGGAGATGGTGGCCTCATCTCGCGCTGGAAAATTATCGAAGGCAAGACCAAATCTTTTACCCTGTATCAAAAATTCATAGCACAGGCTGTAGCGAACGACTGTTAACAACATGGGGAGGGCACTCGTGTTTTATATAGATGTCCCATAGTTCAAATGGGGGGCGTTGGAGCCGTAAAATCAAATTAAAAATTACTTAATTACTCTGGGAGGATCATAAGTAATGAATTCCCTGGGGGGATGAACATTATTATCTTACTATTATATTGATATTAGCAGGGGTGTAGCGATCACAAATTATGAGGGGCTCAGTTGTCTTTGAAAAAGTTTGTTGTTCGATGTTGAGAAGAAAACTGTGCATTGGTATTTAATAAGGGGGTGGCTTGAGTTCCTTGAATCCCCTCCTTTTCTACAGCGCTGAATACTGGTATGAGATCATGAATCACGTTAAAAAAGAAAGATATTCATCATCAGCCTCAAGAAAAATATAATTAAGCTACAACGTATGTTCCAAACGTACTAACGACAAAAAAAAAAACCCGACTAAATATACTACGACGTATGTTCTAAACGTACTAATGACGAAAAAAACGACTAAATGTACTACGACGTATGTTCTAAACGTATTAACGACGAAAAAAAACGACTAAATATACTACGACGTATGTTCTAAACGTATTAACGACGAAAAAAAACGACTAAATATACTACGACGTATGTTCTAAACGTACTAACGACGAAAAAAATGACTAAATGTACTATGACGCATATTCTAAACGTACTAAAGATGAAAAAAAACTCGACTAAACGTACCAACGATGAAAAAATCCGCTAAATGATTAAACATACTAGGACGTATGTTCTAAACGTAACTAACAATAGTAACACAACCACAGAATTTCTCCATATTTTGAATAATAGCTTCAGTTTTCTATTCGCCAACTGCAAAAATATAGTCGTCAAGGGCGAAGGGAGTTGTCGAGCAATGAGCACGAATATGTTGGGAAGAACGTGTAAACATCGCCCCAATTTGATCACACTGAACATTAATGACATTATTAATCAATGATATAAATGACATTATTAATCAATGATATAAATTCCATTATTAATTAATGATATAAATGACATTATTAATTAATGATATAAATGGCATTATTAATTAATGATGTAAATGGCATTATTAATTAATGATATAAATGACATTTTTAATTAATGATATAAACGACATTATTAATTAATGATATAAATGACATTAATGACATTAATTAATGATATAAATGACATTAATGACATACATTAATCACATTATTCAGTCGCTGAAGAACGTTTATTTTTCACTTCTGATAAATTGTGTATTATGTCGACGGACGTCATTTGTAGCGAATATTATTATTTTATATGTGTTCTCACACTTGGGGGTGCAGCCTTGAGATGGGCAGAGCCAAGTACTCAATACTTCCTTCCGTAAATGATAATATACACACTAGGTTTCCGTTATAACGACAGATGATATAACCAAAAATCCGCCATTAGGAAATTGTAACTATTTCCCGTTTCAAATACCATTCAGAATATGGATTAAAATTTCCGATTTCATGAAATAATTTTTTCGAAATCAACTTATAATGAAAAATATATTCAAAATTATTTTTTTTTTCAATTATATAACAAAATAGAAATAGTTCAAATGCGGAGAACTCAAAATTCGAGTAATAAGATGTCTCGATTCTTTTAAGGAATGAAAATGAAGGAACGAAAGGCATTTTAAACTATTTTTTCCACCGAGTTGCCCTTTGTTATACATGTATATATTTGTCTTATAATCTATGCAACAGGAAATTTAATAATATCGAAAAGTTAAAAAGTTAAAAATACGAAAGTTAAAATAACAATTAAGAGGAAAGGTTTATACTTAAGAAATGATAAACCATTTGATTAAATATATCGAAACTGAGTTGTGATATTTTGGTTATGAAAGAGATCACGATGTTTACTGAAAGATTAAATCTTGCTACGATAGATTTTTTGAATGTTTAACTAAATGTCCTTTTTATTATTATTTATTTTGTTAATAAATATTCTGTTTATTGTTATCTATGATTTTCTGAACATCTATAAACTAACAAGGGGAACCCACAGTGAGTGCCCCGCCGATTTTGATGAATTTTTTTGATGAAAGTAGAGCCAAAATAAGGAAATACGTGTCTCGGCATTCATGCCAATGCAGCTTATTTTCGGAGATATGAATTTTTAAAGATTTTGCATATTATATATGAGCTTAAAACACAACGCCCTCTGCAAACCAATCGGTAGCTTGGGCGGTAAGTTGTCGGCTCTTCACGCCGTATTTTTGTGTTCAATGCCCGGGGAAATCGATCACTTTTTTTTATGTGTATCCTTTTTACATGTTTGCTTATGTATTTTTATTAGTAAAAATACTTTGCTTACAATCGAATTTTGCTCATAAACTGACTTTAATAAAATTCATATTTAATTCTGTGATACTATTTTTCGCAGTTATAATTTTTACACGAATTTTAATTTTTAATTGAAGAGTTGTAAAGGTACAAAAAGTTTAGGAGTTAGCTGTAAGTTTTTATGTGAATATAACTTTTATAAAATTTGCGTATTCATTATCAAATTTGCATACTCACCTGTGAAGGGATGAAATTACACCAATAACGCAGTTTTGTTTTATTTAAGGATGGAAAGATTTTTTTCTGAAAACTTTTAACAATTCCATTAAATAAAAAAGAAAACTGCGTTAATTCGTCTTATTTTGTCATTATTAGCCTTTGCAGTCATCCTCTATTAGCATCTATTACGCCTAATATTTTTTTAAAATATATTTATCTATTGAAAAATGTATTTTTAGTATGTAATATTTTATTTTATAACATATAAACATCATTTTGTTTTATAACATATAAACATAATTTTATTTTATAACATATAAACATTTTATGTGCATCTCATTTATATAGAAACATTTTATTTTATAAAATGCAATCAATTTTATTTTAAACTGACTGATTTTGTGTATTTTTTGTGTATTTTTTTTGTGTTATTTTGTGTATTTTTTGTGTATCACTATCGGAGGTGTCGGAATTGTCTACTGGTACACAATTTTGGATGATAATTATCATAAAAACAATAAAAACATAAAATATTTCTACAACGTGAGCATTTTATAAATGAATTGTTCGAACAACTGGTTTTCTTTGTCTAATATCATCTGGAAAACAAATACCATTTGAAACTGCGACACTTCCGTATTACCAAGGCATTTCAGAACGCATCGCCAAGATTCTCAGAAACCAAAAGTTTGCAGTTTTCTACAAACCAATTACTAAGCTCGCCAACATCCTCCCCCATCTAAAAACTCCCAACTCCAGCAGATCAAACCATCTGAGTTATTTATTCAATACCTTGCAGTAACTGCGCCAACAAATATTATGGCCAAATTAAAACAACCCTCAAAACTAGACTCTAAGAGTATGAAAACAAATTTAGAACTCAAGATTTTAGTTCACATTTTGGCAGCAGATGTGACGCTGGTGGTGCGCGGCAGGTTTGAATAATTGTGACGCATGGTCATTATGGCGCAAGCGCAGTATTTTCTGTTCAGAGGTTAAATACCGATGTTTAACTAACTTGTACTCTCTTGCTTTTATTCTGTCCCCCGAGATTTGGTCGACGGATGAATTGTTTGAGATGCCACTTAGTTTTGAATGTTTTACTAACATAACTTGTTCTAACCGGTTAGTTTTTAGTTATTAGTTCTGGTCATTACCAGTATTAGTAGTGCCAAAGGAGTTGTAAATGTTGTTGAATGAATAAATCGTTGTATTTCATTAGCAAAAAGGTGAGCTCATTTGATTTAACGTGATTTTGAATCAAACGCAAGATATACAGCCATTTTCCTAGAAAGTATTATGGAGTCAGAAAGAGTAAAAGATGTAGACTTTCCGTGATTCTGGACGTATCTACAACTTGTCAGAAACTGCGCCAACAGAACCACATCCCATGCTGGCATAATGCGAAAACCTTGCACAGAAACATTCATAACTATAATAGTCAAATATTCCTTGAAAGTTGGCAATCTATCAACAATAGACATCACAACGCGTTAAATGAATTCCACAATCTACCCGCAGAATATGTAACGCTCAAATAATATTCCAGCATTCAACAATTTTCGCATTGAAGATGAAGCTGCGATAGCTTCGAAACGTTTGCCTTCAACTTGTTCTATGTACTTTTAATGGCTGCTTCTCAAAATGCTAATGTATTTGTTTAAATACCATCCACATTTTCAAAAACGCTTCTTTCGTTTGTTAACTTTGCAACAAACCAAGAGTACTGTAATGTATTCTTAAAATTCGGCGCCGAAAGTTGATTGTGAATAAGTGAATGGATCTTCAAAGCATCTATCTGCTCGCGTGTTTAAATGACTATTTTTTTGTAAGCTTTCAACACAATTTTGTAACCTTTTAATGAAATTTTTTACTTGACGGAAGAAGTACACATCACGAGGTTAACAGTATGGGGTACAATGAGGTGGAATTACTTCAACAATAATGACCATGCTGACCATACGCACGTTTTTAAATTTTTAAAAAGTACTGGTTTTTACTACAGTCTTTGATTTTACCATGTTTGGCGCAGTATAGCCCAGATGCTCTTGCGCCATAAAAAAGCCAAACAAATCCCAATAGTAGAAGAGGTGCCATCGTCATTTGTAAATGACGATGAATTATTAAATAATTATTAATTATCATTATAATTTAATGATTATTATTATTAATCATTAAATTATTAATGAATTATTAAAGTGTGCTGGATCTACTTAACTACATAACAGGCTGGATGGCTACACCGAAAATTTTTCTACTTTTTAATAATCAACAATTAAAATTCGAGTAGAAATTATCACTGCCCATAAGCGTACAATTAACTACATAAATATGAATTTTATTAAAGTAAGTTTATGAACAAAATCCGATTGTAAGCGAAGTATTTTTACTAATAAAAATACATAAATGAACATGTAAAAAGGATATATATTAAAAAAAAAAAGACCGATTTCCGCGGGCATCGAACGCAAAAACACGAAGCGCTAGGCCGGTAACTTACCAACTAAGCTATCGATTGGCTTGCAAAGGATGTCGTATTTTAAGCTCATATATAGGAATCAAAATCTTTAAAAATCCATATCTCTGAAAATAAGCCGCATTGGCACGAATGCCGAGACACGTATTTATTTTGGCCCCAGGTTCAAAAACTGGTGGCACTCACTGTGGGTTCTCATTCTAAGTGAATTAACATAGATATTAGTTGTACATACCAAACCATTAATATTTCACATAACACCACAAATCACAACACAACGCAATGTTACTTCATAACATTACATAATTCCCAAAAATACATTGGAAATTGTGTAACCGTATTGGAAATGAAACAATTTAAATAAACATCTATATGACACTTTAAAATAAAACAAATACATGTATGAGGATCGTTTCAACATAACCCAACAACAACATGACGCTGATTAAAATTTTTAGTAAAAGCTTTGATTTAAGGATGCTTTATTTAATAATAATTAATTAATAATAAGTTTTGATTTAAGGATGAGGAAAGAAAATAAATGCTATGATCACTTGAAGACAATGCCGTGAAAACAGTATGAAGACGATATGAAGGTTATATACGATAATATTAGGATACTATATAGCAATACATTCAATACATAAAAATATGAAGATAATATACAAATATTTTATGACAATGTAGGTAATAATGTAAACATTATATAGGAAAATATGAAGCTATGGGACATTATGAAGATATGTGATAATATGAAGATGGTAGGTAGTAATGTGAAGATCACACAAGACAATATAAAGTTGATTGAAGAAGCCATTTTCTTGTTTACCAAAGCGAATATTCTATGGTATATCACCACCAGTGACTGCCCCAGCGCCACTGGTGGTCGTACACGTCAAACGTCAACTCAATTTGGTCCAACTTGTGTGCAACTTGCAGGGTATTGGGTATAGCGGTCCCCATTAAGAACTATTTCCTAATGGGAGAAGCCCTACCGTGAAATACCAGCTTGTAGAACCTGTTCCGCTCACAAATGTGGAAAATACTTGCATATAAGCTTGCTCACAACAAGTAGTTTAGTGTCAGGTTTCATGAGAACTTGTAGTTGCAGAGGGCCGGATGATTGGGCGCTGTGACCCCCATCGTCTGCAGTTGAACACAGATTAATGGATCACAGTGAACGGGGGCGCCGTACAGGGCATGTACTGCGAATGTCTGCTCGCTTAGAAGTATCCATACCCTTCTAGAAGCTGTGAGAATAAGACTGCTTATTGTGCACCAAGGAAATCTATTTCAAGAAGCAATTATGTCAGCAGTTTTTCTTGAAGGAAACGGGGTGAAACTTATGGTCTTGGACATTCTTAAATCGATGTCAGTTTCTTAAAAGCAGCTGGGATGCGGGTCTACAGAAATAATATTAACAAATTCATCCTATTCTGTTTGCCACCATCTATTCTGACTTCCAGCTTCCTTCAGAATCACAGGTGACTTCTTTGGAGAAGATGCAATGTAATTAATTAATTGTAAGAGCAAGAAAGAATTTCAAATACACTACCACCTCTCAATTCGATCACCTCCAAAAAGGGTAATAAATCTTTCGGACCATTCAAAATTTAAAAGCCAAAAAATTGATGACACACTCTAAATCCGAAACAACAAACAGACGTATCTCGAAATTGTTTTTCAATAGAAACACATGTAGTTGCAAGGGATGAGGGGGGGCGGGAGGAATTTTAATACTTTTTTCTTAGTGTAAATAATTTTAAAATATCATGATCCCCATCACTATAACCACTGTTATATATTTTATCAATCCTATATACATCTACATATCAAATTAATACTTTTAAAGGTAAATTATGCTTTTTAATATTACATATCTTTGTGCCTTTTACCGCTGTGAAAAAGTGTGTTTTTCTATTGGATTTTTGTACTAAATTTAATTTTTTCTTAATTTCGTAGTTTCAATTAGGTGCTCCTGTTTTCACCAATGTATCTTAATGGCGGATGCAAGAGGTAAAATACAAATATCACACACTCATCTATACTGGAACTGAAGGAACTTAGAGTACGGAAAAAAGTTGAATGCTGTTGTCGCCGAACTGTCGGAGGCTGAGGAGCGGCTTTGGTCATCAGGGATTCCTGCGTAACCGTAGAGGATATGATAGTCATGTTCTAGAGCTTCGTTTTCCCAGGGACCTGCATTTTTGGTTTCGCAACAATTACGAGGAATAGTGGTGTCCTTGTCCAACGTGTACTCCTAATCTATCCGTTTGACGCGTTGGGGGTGGTAGGATGGCGCCACGCCGGGTCGTATCCGGATGTTGTTTTATACCTAAACATCCTTTACACCCCTGTAGTACAGATTACCTATGACCTAACATGTTTACAAATGTTTTTACATCATTTAAGAGATCCTGAAATTGATATTTTCGTTCATATTTTAAGATCCACAAGTTTGTAATTTTGCGAAGCAAAGATCGCTGAGGATGCGATGGAGCGGAATCTACAGTTTGCTGACGAATGCGAACTGCTGCTTTCGGGGGAAGCAAACCCTAGACTACGGTTGGCAGAAAAACTGTAGGCGTTCCACGGTACCTTTATGCTCGATAATTTTGATAACTAAAGATAAATAACGATACCTTTTGAGGGTCAAACCCGAATTGATGGCATATTAAGATAATGTTATATATTACTGCGCACCACGGGCATTTGCGCACACATACACCAGCGCGCTTTAAATTTATATGCGTGGAAGTTTCAAATTTGTTTATGCTCACAAACTTCGAATTTGCACATGCAGATGATGAAAATTTATACACTTAAAATCTTCACATTTATATAAGTACAAGCTAGAAATTTTTACACGTAGGTTTCAGGCGTGGACTGGGTCCTCTCAAAAGGCACATACCTTGGATTATTGGAGAACCCCGAGTCCTGTACTCCATGAGGGCCCGAAGGCCGGTTGGCCGGCGGTATAGTCCGCCCCTGGAAGGTTTAGGTTTGCATATCTTGAGGTTTCAAATTTGTGTTCATATAAGCTTCAGAATTGTAAGCATATTCCTTTCGAAAATCCAGAAGCGTTTTCATATTTCCACCAACTCGAAGTCGACGTTCCG
>QLNU02015270.1:84796482-84811677 GCA_006491805.2 Dysdera silvatica
AATCGAAGAAAAAGATTTGATAAAATCGCCAAATACAAAGGTCTGCAGATTGAAATTCTGAAAGGTTATGGAAAAGAAAAAGAAGCATATTCTATATCATCCTTATACTAATAGGAGCATTAGGTGAAATTCCATCAAATCGTGAAAATCACCGGAATATAACAGGAATTGATAAAATTATAATACACCAACTTCGAAGTTGCAGCCTTAGTTAGTTAGAACTGCTCATATCCTGCGAAAATACCTAGGATATCTCAATCCCCACCTGGAAAGGTTCAATATGAGGACCGCCCAGTTGTCAAATTGAAGATGGACTGTACGTTTATATCATAATAATGATCTTCATTTATTTTCCACGCTGTTCATAATACAGTCAAACCCCGCTATAGCGAACCGGGCCGGGCTTATAACGAACCTCCGCATATAACGAACGAATTTGTTGGTTCCATTCAATCAATCATTATTGTCATTGGATCAAACATAACGAACCCCCGGATCTAGTGGACAAAAGTTCGGTTTCTTGAGGTTCGACTGTATAATTAGTACCCAAATAGCAAAAATCGTCCTAGGGACGTCTTGAGGATATCCAGGACGTCTTCAGGACGATCTTTTCTATCTGGGTATACGTTAAGAATTATTTTCCGCATTGTTTATAATTAGTAAAATATACACTGACGTACTAATCCATAAAATTTTAACACGCTACCATTTAGAATTTATGAATATAACGTTCGAGGTTAGGAAAAAATGCGTAAATACAATCGAATCCCCCTAGAAGACCGCCTGCATATAACGGGTATCCGGATTTAGCGAGCAAAATAAGGATTTTTGTTTGGTATAATGTTAAAGTGTAACATAATTTAATCGATTTGGCCGTGCAAGACTTTTTTGCATTCACCGCATTTAGCGAGTAAAATATGGATTTTGTTTGGTATAATGTTAAAGCGCAATACAACGTAATCGCTTTTAGCGTGCAAGACTTCTACATTCCCCAGATTGAACGAAGAAAAACGTCCAATCAGTTTGACGTTTAAAAAAAAATATTGGTCTTAAATTAATCGTAAAGAAAAGAATGGTTTTCCGGTGTCTGGGGGGACTCGAGACCACGACCTCTTGATTGTCAGTCAAGTGCTCCACCGACTAAGCTACATGCGTCAATCATTTCCTTGTTCACGAGCATATATAAGGCTTTCTATGGACAAGTACGCTATTAGTGTTGAGGTGCTGTGACTACTTTGTAACCAAAGCGACAAGTCAAAGGAGCAAGAATGTTCGATAGGAGCAGCCTTACATGTGCTCGTAAGGGAGGAAATGATTGACGCCTGCAGCTTAGTTGGTAGAGCTCTTGACCGGCTATCAAGTGGTTGTAGACTCGAGTCCTACCAGACGTCGGGAAAATCATTCTTTTCTTTACGAGTAATTTAACATCTATTGTTGCCACATCATCGGTAAATATGGAAAATTGTTGATTTAATTAAACAGTGGATCATTTGGACCACATTGTCCGTAAACAACTTGTAAATAATAATAATAATAATAATAATAATAATAATAATAATAATAATAATAATAATAATAATAATAATAATAATATAATATAATAATAATAATAATTTATAATAATAATGACAACAACAACAACAACAACAACAACAACAATAATAATAATAATAACAACAACAACAACAACAACAACAATAATAATAATAATAATAACAACAACAATAATAATAATATAAAAATAATAATAATAATAATAATAATAATTTATAATAATAATAATTTATAATAATAATAATTCACAATAATTTATAATAATAATAATTCACAATAATTTATAATAATTTATAATAATTTATAATAATAATAACAATAATTTATTATAATATGTGTAATGAAATTTATTATAATAATAATAATAATAATAATAATTCATTGAATAATAATAATAATAATAATAATAATAATAATTTATAATAAAGCCCTATAATAATAAAACTGAAAAGATTAGTGAAAATGACAAAGTCAAAATCATGTGGGACTTCCGAGCCTAAACTGACCAACACCCTGTATATAATACATCTGACCTCAAAATAGAGGAAAAGAAGCAAGTGTGGATAAATAGATGCGATTTTACCTGGAGACTCAAAAATCGAAGAAAAAGATTTGATAAAATCGCCAAATACAAAGGTCTGCAGATGTCCGATGATACTCCGTTATTCAATTGGGGGGCTTAAGCACCTTGAGCTAACCCTTTACTACGCCACCAATTCTAATCCAACACTGACTGTTCCGAAGTGGTGGTGATGTCACTGCATCGTCTTTCGTGAATGCACCTATGCTAACCACGGAGCAACTGATCGTTAACCGAGATCTCACTAATAATAGCTTGTCGCTTGCTATCTGTGAGTGATCGTTTTCACTGTTTGCTTTCTAATAAAAGCAAACAGTGATCATTTTCACTGTTTGCATTTATCATAAACTGATTGGCTTTACAATTGAAAGGTGATTTATTGACCCGTCGACCATTAGTCGTACCCGAACAAGTTGGTTTATCAATCGAAAATAACGTGTATGGAGGTCACGTCCTCTACGGACAATGCGATCCTAGTGCAAATGGCATAAATGAATAGTTTATCCACAGCAATAACAGATATAATTACTATAAATGATTATATGAAAACGGGCTTTGCTCTTAAGATAGATAATCTTACGCTTGAAATCTTGGGCTGAAAACAAACTTAAATGAATAAAAGATGAACAATTCACTTTAATTCGTCTTTGAATAAATGCAAAATCGCGTTTATCTACTCATCATTGAATTCTGATATTTGTTTACTTTCGTGGAAACCACGTGTTCTACTTGTCTGTTTAATATATATGTTATATATTTTAATATCTGTTATATATATATGTTGTATATTTTAATATCTGTTATATATCTGTTATATATCTTATACATTTTAATATCTGTTATATCTGTTATATCTATATATTTTAATATCTCATATCTGTTATATATTTTATATATTTTAATATCTGTTATATCTGTTATATATCTTATATTTAACATATATAAATATTATATATTTGAATATCTGTTATAAATATTATATATTTGAATATCTGTTATAAATATTATATATTTGAATATCTGTTATATATCTTATATATTTGAATATCTCTTATATCTTATATATTTGAATATCTCTTATATATCTTATATATTTGAATATCTCTTATATATCTTATATATTTGAATATCTCTTATATATCTTATATATTTGAATATCTCTTATATATGTTAAATATTTGAATATCTGTTTAATATATTAATGTACTGAATTCGAGAAAATATAAAATTTGCACGAAGGACAAAAATACTATGACCGAAAAACTAGAACATGCGAGGAAAATTCAGGAAATATCTGTTCGTTATAAGAACTGTTATCTGTTTGTTATAAGGACTGTTATCTGTTACTGTGGGATTAGCAACATACCATCAATTGTGTATAACAAAATTGGTCATAATCTTTTTTGTAATTGAAACATACAAATGCCGTTTGAATTACTACACACGAAATTATGGGCAGTACAATTAGTAATGACAGGTAAAGTTTGGATGACTCAAATTTAAAATTTACAAATTGTAAGCATTTGAGTCATCATACAAAATAAGCAGCCAAATTCTCTTTGAGTCAGTCAGCTTATGAGAGAAAAAAAAAGTAGACATTTGGTTCGATTTGATCGAAGTTTGAGTCGAACACTTCTGATCATTTTTTGTCTTGATCTTCGACGCAATACATATTGTGAGGCCCAGCGTTGGCGTTCTGGTAACGCGTTTACATAGCGTTCTGTTTATTTGGGCTCGAGTCCAGACAGCGCCGTAAAAAATAAAGTTCACGAACCAACTGCTGCTCACTCTGGATTAGAGTCTGATTTCCTAGGTAGGTTCCTAGGCTAGGTTCCTCGGGAAAATGTGTGTTTAGTAATCTATGGTAATGCTCTTGTCTGCCATGCTACTGAAGCGTCACGACAGACGTGCTATTAAAGCGGCTTCGATTGCCAATGGTGTCAGAAAACACACGCCGTTTGTTCGCCCACAGGGGCTCAGGTTCCTCGGAAGACTCTAGGTCCCAGCTAGAGATGAGTTAGGGCTCAATTTTCGAAGCCCGAGCCCGCCTGCGCCCGAAACTTTAATATAGAAAAGTCAGCTTTCGACCAGTTGTATCCGTCTTATGTGCCTGGGTCCGGGCTGGGGCCCTGGGCTGAGCCCTTTTCAACTCTAGTCCCGGCGCAATATAACCATTGGTGTCATCGCGCCGTAAAATGGCACACTGTGATTGAGACGACCATAACGAGATTAAGGACCAAATCCTTTAAGATGTGGCGACATCAGGAAGTGCGCAATAACAGATTCCTAGCACCCTGTCTTCAAACATTGAAGATTGATTCTCGAGAAGTCCCACTTGCCAAATGGTTTCGATTCCTGGAAGCATGTCGGAGCTAATAATAGTGTGCCTCTTTCGTCATAAGGTGGAAAGAAATTCAGGCAATTAAGTTGGAATTAAAGCCTCTTCCAAAATCGCTCTTTTTCTGGGGAACGGCCATTCGCGCATTCCGAATTGCTGCAACGCCTCCTGAAATTAAGAAATGCAGGCATGCTGTAGGTGGATAAGCCAAATTGATTTCCAATTCTTACTTTCTTGGCTTTTAAGTGTAATTATCCGATTCCTTCGCTGCATCATCAGAAAAAGCTTCGGAGGACAATGGGGAAGCGAAATTGATTACTCGAATGCTTATTTTCGTCGAGTCAATTACGCAAATGGTAATTACAGGACATTTAGGTGGCTTAGGTCAATTTCATACCCTCCAGCGCGCATTATATACAATGTTGTGAAAACACAGAAGTCTCAATGAAGGTGTATGCGACGTATTGACCTACGAACCTACCCATCTACCTCGAGTTTAAGTTGGAGCAGGCTTAATTCTGGGCTTACAGAACAAATTTCAGGCTTGCCTTACGGACGGAAGGATGAAGGTGGGGAGTGGGCTTGAAGCAACATACTGACCTTTCCAGCTGACAAAGTGATATGGACAACAGGTTCTAGGTGGGCAATATAGTAATTTCTCTTGTTAACCAAACTCAAAGGACCATGAAAGAGGGCTTTAATTAGAAAGATTCGTTATAATCAGAATGTGTATTAAGTAAGAACTGATTATAAGGTCTCAATTGATTTTCTCTCACCTTTGCAGGTTTGGGAATGTCAGTACATTTCATAAAAGCATTGGGGTGTTTAGAACTATTTACTATATATTATCACTATTATTATTTATATAATATTGCTATTATTATTTATATATTATTACTATTATTATATATTATTACTATTATTATTTATATATTATTACTATTATTATTTATATAATATTACCATTATTTGAATGACATCTTACAATTTAATAAAGTTGCATATAATATAACAATAACACAGTATAGTGATTAAATTATGATTTACATAATGTATATTTTTATTTATATTGTTGTTTGATTTAATCTGCGTAGTGTTCGATTTATATAAATAAATTACTATTATTATTTATATATCATTACTATTATTATTTATATAATCAATTTACTATTATTATTTATATAAATAAATTACTATATTATTTATATAAATAAATTACTATTATTATATAAATAAATATAATATAAATTACTATTATTATTTATATAAATAAATTACTATTATTATATATATCATCATTATTATTATTATTTATATATTATTACTAATCTTATTTATATATTATTACTAATCTTATTTATATATTATTACAATTATATTTGTATATTATTACTATTATTATTTATATTATTACCATTATTTTATATATTATTACCATTATTTGAATTACATCTACAATTTAATAAAGTTCCATATAGTTTAACAATAATACAGTATAGTGATTAAATTATGATTTATATAATGTATATTTTTATTTTCTGCTTAAAAAATCCCGAAGCGTCCATGCCTGGACTTCGGTTGTGTTCATAAAATGTTTTCTTATTTTAAAGAAAGATTTCTTAAATTCTTAATTTCTAAAATTCTTAAATTAATGAAGACTTTAACCAATTAAAACATATTAATTTCTATGTCAGATTAGATAATATGTCTGCGAAGGACACTAAGAGCATTGGCGTACGCAGGGGGGTGTTGATGGGGGGGTTGTAATCTCCTAATTGCCATGAAATTTTGCATATTTAACATAGGAATATGTGAGTTGCAGCTTCGTAACCACCCCATTGAGCTTATAACCCCCCCACCCACTTCCGAACTTCGTAAAACGGTCAAAGATATTAAGAAAAATCTGCAAAAATCCTTTTGTAAATTGCGGAGAAAGAATCATAAGAAACAATAATTTCCAAAAAGGATTAAATCCTTTATGTATTCGAAAAAAAAACGATGACAAATAAATGCAAGACGCCATGTCTATGACATTGTAATGCATAACCACACTATGGCGACACCCATACATCACTATGACATAATTATGACTAACAAGACTATGACATAGAAACAAAATAACACTATGGGAATACCACGTAAAATTAACTTAAACCAGAAGACAGACTTTGCACGAAACAAATGCAAATACAAAAAAAAAGTAAAAACCAAAATTTGGAGAATGAATGGAGTGGAGGATTTTACATGAGCATAAAACTGATCAACGGACAATATCAATTCTAAATCGATATCATGAGGCTATCGAAGACATTTATGAAAGTATTTTCATCCATCAGTGAATGGATAATTGTTGAAAGTGATGATATTCATTTTACTTCGAACAGAGCTATAGCCATTCTAAGGCAAAAGAGGGGCTCAGCGCCCCCCCGGAAAATAATAATTTCTCAAAATCAAATATTGTAGAATTTTATTTTAAATTTTTTGTTTTGTATAAAATTGTACATGACAATGGAAATTGTTCTTTGACGTTAAAAATATATTCAAAATAGCTTTCTACGGTAGACCCTGTGTACATCGCATTGGCGTACGCAGGGGGTGTTGATGGGGGTTGTAACCCCCCATTGCAATGAAATTTTGTATATTTAACATAGGAATATGTGAGTTGCAGCTCTGTAACCCTCCCCCCCATTGAGCTTATAACCCCCCCACACGAACTTTTTGCATACGCCTATGACAAATGTGTTTTTTACAGAACACACATGTTTTTTACAGAGGTTTGAGCAGGGGCGGACTGGGTTCTCTCAAAGGGCGCATAGCTTGGATTATCGAAGAGTAAGGGTCCTAAAGCCCATGAGGGCTCACCAGCTCGTGGGGCCGGTTGGCCCGCGGCTCAGTCCCCCGCTGAGTTTGGTTTCTCTACTTTAATGATAAGGAAAATCATATATTTTTGTCACATATCTCTAAGTTCGCAAGACAAAATTTACGTCAAGAAATTTATTAATGAATCTTGAAAATATTAGTCCGCTTAGATATTTAGTATTATTAAATATATTAATAAAATACATCAAAACATTAACGAATTTTAAGCCCCGTAAGAAGCATCTAGCTACGGGCCTGACTTAGCATGAGTTTTAAATAACTTTGCAGGTTTGCCCATCATTTCTTTTATGTGTCGGAATGGACGAATGGAGCTGTCATGACATAGCCAAATGACACTCGTCGTGGACAGGTCTCATTCCCCTCAATCGAGAGAAACTGGCATGTGTGTGTATAGCGTCTATTAAACACGCGCAGGAAATAGACATTCTAGTCTATTCCGTTAATGGCCCTTTTTTGATCACATTATTTAGCAGCGATGGCCTCCCACTCACGTGCTCTGATGCCAACGCAGAACTATTCCAACGTTGAGGGCATCCGTCAAGAAGAGACGGAAAGGGCAGAGGAGGAGCAGAACACGCCAAGGAAGAAAAAGAGAGAGTGAGAGAGAAAGAGAGAAAGAGAGAGAGAGAGGGAGATCCAGCTAAGCAAAGAAACGACAAGGAAAAAGCTCGCTAACATCTCAGAGCAATCTGTCAAGCTGAAAGAGACGCTTTGTCTTATTCCCTTGCCCTGCAAATGAGATAGTAGATTCGTTTTCGCTTTTTTTTTTTGGGGTTCCTTTTCTCAGTGGCCCCTTCCTTTTGGGTTCGCCGCAATTGAAAGTCGCTAAAAATGTCGCCCTTTCTTCGGGGCGCTGCCAGTGTATACTTTCTTCCTGTGGTAACTGGAATGCCTTAGCAGAACCGATACGAAAACATTAGCATAGGCTCGGCGCCATGATATTACTAGGGAACGGCGCGGGGAGATGAAGAGCAGAGGGAGCGGAGATGGAACTGATGGCAGAAGGAAATGCTCAAGAGGAAATGACAGATTCTTTTCAATTTTCAGGCTATTATCTTTCTTAGAACTGTGCTAATAACACAACAAATGACAAAAGCGCCCACATACATATCGATGTAAATAAATAAACAAATAAATAAATAAATATGTGTGTGCACGCATGTATGTATGTGCGTGTGCGTATGTATGTATGTGCGTGCATGCCTCAACAGACTTGGACATTATGGCATGTAAACAACCTCATTTTAAGTCAATCACATTGAAACTGCTGAAATATTGAAATCCAACAAGCAAAAATCAATTTCTGTAGTGTTCATTTCATACTCACAGATTTCATGTAACGCTACCTAGCAACTTTTTCCCCTAAATTTCTTTGATTAGAGATATTAAAGTCTTTCTCTTTGTGAGAATGAAGTCAGAATGTTTTCGAACAGACCTCGAGTATCTGACCTTCTATATTTGGGGAGGAGGGGGCACAGGGGAGTTAGATGAAGACCCCCCTGCATTCAAGATTGGATGCACAGATAATGGATGAGGAGGTTATTGGCGCACGAACTAAATTTAAATACATTGCTTTCTATGCACTGTGAGTCGTGCATGTTTTTGAAGATGGTCCTTTGATTTTGAGGACAGGTGTTTGCAAATTTTTAGGTTCCAACTCTTCGCCCTGTGCTAGGTGGTATGCGTTCCACCCGTCTGTCCTTCGAGCTGAGATAGCATTTGCAGGTAACTGAGCTCATTGAAAACTGAAGCCAGTCCAGCTGACCCTATCGTAGCTGTCATAGTATACCTATAGTAGCTATCATAGCATAGTATACTATATATAGTAGCTACCTATCATATAGTATACCTATAGTAGCTATCATAGTAGTAGCTATCATAGCATATATAGTAGCTATCATAGTGAGCCATCATATAGTAGCCATATCATAGTACATCTATAGTATATAGTATACATAGTAGCTATATCAGTATACCTATAGTAGCTATCATAGTATACCCATAGTAGCTATCATGGCAGTATACCCTATCGTAGCTGTCATAGTATACCTATAGTAGCTATCATAGCTATTGTAGCATCAGTCGTGCGTCAGTTTATACGTAATCATGTGTTCATTCTATGTTGCTATCATCAGTTTCAATGTTACCGTAGAGTCTTTGAAATTGACATATCGCTTCCCGATGCCATTTCGTGATCTATCAGTCACTATGTGTGGATCCATTGAAGAGAAGGATGTGAGATAAAAACGAAGTTTTCCCACATAGTCAATGTCAAGCGTTGGTGACGCCATTTTATTCTGACACTGCAGAGGCATCTTTATCAGTGGAACCTATCTCGGCACCATCTATCTAACTGTAATTTCTTATCGCACGATCTGCAATTGCAGTTTCGTTCCATTCACATACGATACCACAGTTCGCCTTTTTATGCTGTCACCTTCCGTGACGCTTTCGAACCTGATATACAGGAGGCATTCATTCATTCCGACCACCCCTGCAAGCGGCCACATTTTCTATCGCCACGAGTATTCAAGGCCTTAGAATTAATGTTGGTCTGTTTGGTATTCAGACAGGTCACTCGCTTGAGAACAACCACTGATCTCTCCCCCATTCCCTCCTAATTTAAATAAGTCATATTGTTTGCTTATCTGATTTGCTTATCTGTTTGCTTATCTGATTTCAAAGATGCATATATTTTTAAAGCTGCAGAATGCCTTTGAATGGCCTGAATTTTTTTTCAGTTCTTTAAAATACGTATGAATGGTGACCTACTGGATATGTATCTATGTGTGTTACGTGTGTGTGAATATGTGTTCATAAACAGTGGCGTACCCAGAATATTGTCAAGGGGGAGACAATGGTACACAGAATTTTTGGTGGAAAAGTGGTCTAAGGCCATATCAGTTACTAAAACGATTGTGTTTTTTCTTTTTGAGAATATTTATCATTATTAAATTACTAACAATTCTGCAGTACAAAATAGTTAATCGATTAGAAGATGTAGTAGTAGATTATGATTATACAATACAACACAAGTAATAGATGAAGATATAATTATGTTTTCTGGTCTGCTTATAGATTGTTTTCATTATATTATTTGGATCAATTTCAACCTCACGATGAATGTTCATTGCTGCAAGTCCATTCAGTCTAGTTTCAATCATACTATTCCTCAAATAAGTTTTTGACCTCTTCATCGTGGAGAATGACCTCTGAGCAGTGCTTGTTGACACTGGGAGAGTAGCATACACTTTTAAAAGTTCAAATGCAGTAGGAAAAGTCCTTTGGTCACAAAAGTTAAGCAGTTCAATTGGGTTTTTTGTTTCGTTATTTAATGCAGAGACCTTCATGTATCACAAATGAAGTTCTGCATTAAGAGTATTTTCTGATCTAGGCCCCGAATCATCTGAAAATCTCCTTGACAAGGCAACAAATCCTTCGTGTTCTTCATGTGTAGGCTGCCTTCCATTCAGAACGACAGATGTAAAACGCTGTAGAAATTCCTTACGGTTGAAAAAATTTTCGCAGAGATGGGTGATGAAATTATCGATCCATGGAATGAAAACAGAAAGTCTGTAGTATTTTTTAGGAGTTTGTACGTTGAAATTCGATCTGTAAATTTGTCTGGTGACACGGCGTGGCAGAGTAATGTTTTCTCTATGCTGTTCTAACTTCTTAACAGCTTGTTCAAAGAGATGATGAAACTCGTCCCCTGAGTTTTCTCGAATTATAGATGGAGCTTTCACAACGTCTTCTACGCCACTTACAGCAGTTGCCAAACCAAGGTTCACCTCCTGCAGCTTTTCACTCACACGAACACTGTAACTTAGTAACCTGTCAGCTGAAAAAAGTGCTACGACAAACCCTGATGTTAACATTGAACAAACATAACAAGTTATGAGCTTCTGTTGATGTCTCCATGTCATTCCATGTAGTAATCTCCTCCTGAGGCTCAATTACCTGATCAAACAATGAAACCATAACTGTGACGGCATCGTGTCTCTCTATCCAATGAGTAAAGTACAATTTTTTCAATTTTTTGGCGCCGATTTCTGTCCCTTCCTGATCAGCTGCATTAATCTTGTTGGTGAGAACAAGATTTCGTTTTGGTCAATTAAAAAAACTACAGATTTCCCTATTATTCCAAAGCTGTTTCGGATAACTGGAACTCGAGATGAATAAGTTATGGCTAAATTCAAACAGTGTGATGCACAATGAACGTGGGGGGTTCAGGGTGTTGCTCATATATAATTGCTTGGGCGTCATTGTACTTTCCACTCATTGCAGAAGCTCCATCAAACCCTTGTCCACGGAGAAAGGACGTGTCAATATTGCAGTCTGCAAGGCCTTTGAGAATAGCATCCGCAATCGCTCGACCTATAGTTTCAGTCACGGGAACAAACTTAAGGAAGTTCTTCACTATCTTAAATTCAGTTTTATACTTATCTGTATCAAACCGTTTCAAATAACGAACGCAAATTGTCATTTGCTCTACCGTTGCAATATCTGCGGTTTCATCACATAAAACAGCAACACATTTGACCCCATTCACCTCATTTGCAATATGCTACACAACGGAATCATTACATGCTGAAATAATTTCATTTTGGATATTCCAACTTATGTAAGTTGTATTTTTTGCACAACCTTGTAGATGAGTTTTCAATATTGCTTTTCCTACATCAATTCGGAGTCGCAAAAGAGCTCTGAAATTCCCTTCTCTGTGGCATGGTTCTGACACGTTCCAAACCCCATAGTGCCTATGTCCTCTCATGGCCAACCCTTGTCTTCCACAAAAAAAATCACTGATTTGATAATAGGTTTAAGAATAACCCTATTCTGCAAAACTTGCTTTTGCTTGCCCTCTGTCTAATGCTTGATCCATATACGCCTTTTTACCTTCCATGATCCTTAAAAACTCATCGGCTTTGAGAACTGCATCCATACGTTAGAGAAAAGTTTCATGTTGGCTGAATTTTTCCAAGGCCTTTTAATTATTAAATCCTTTTGAAACGAGTTGATCTGTGGCTTGTGTCGATCTTAAATCTACTTCATGGAGTGAAAAGAAAACACAAAATTTTCAATAAGCACTGTCTTCTACCTTTGAGTAAGCTATATACTTATGCTTACTCAGCCAAGGTGAGCAGAACTTCCGACTGTGGTGAGATTTTAATTGGTTTGATACATCACTAATCACAGTCGTGGGAAAATTTCAATTTGCATATGGTTCCCAAAGATTTTTCAGCACTGTTATCCTACCTTCTTCAGTGAGGTTAGATTTCTTCACATAATTAAAAATATCTGCAGTCAGAATTTCCACTTCAACTGGTCCAATTTTGGTCCATCTTTATTTCCTGGAAACTGTTTGAAGGCAGCTCCGGGCTACTGCTGTTGCTTGTCTCGATTGCAGTCTCATCAATGTCACAAGAGTTCAGTGAAATGTCGTTGGGAACGTCATTATTTTCGATCTTACTTCTTCTTTAAAAACATATTTTACCAGTGTCTGTAGGCCTAGCATTTTTCGTTTTCCACTCATTGTCTTTTTTTCACCACACGCGTCCTCGTTTCCACAATACCGATTCACTGCTATCACTTCTGAAGTAGGGTTAATACGTTGTATTTATTCATTTCCGTACTTTTTTGACTAAGCAAATTGCATTCTCGTATCTCTGGGCTAACTGTTGTTCCCACGACAGAGCGGCGACTATAACGTCACGTTTTAAGGTACTCGGTGCTTTCTCGAAAGTAGACGTGGTTCTCTCTTGTGCTAACACTTTTACTGACTTTTTTATTATTCTAAACTCTGTTCTAATAATTTCGTGTCTCTCCTAATGTCTCTCCTCGTGTCTAATAATTTTCGCATTTTGTAGCCCAAAGGGGCCCGGGCCCCCTCGGCCCCCTACGTGGGTGCGCCACTGAATCATAAACAATTACTTTAGAAAGTGTTTACTTAGTTAGAAAATTTACTTAGAAAGTGAGAATTTGGTAGTACCGGCACAAGCTGATGTTAGACAGCATCAGTCCACCGTCCAGCAAGTGGTATTCATAAACCAAGAAATTAAGGACGTTTTGGATATGCGAAGATCCGTCTTGTCTATTGTTGTTGACTTTAAATAAGCTTATGACAAGGTATGGCGTATGAGGCTTATCGAAAATTTAAAAAACATCGGAGTTGCTGGTAAAATGCTTTCTTGGATTAAAAACATTATTAATCAAAGGTTTTGTTCGGTGAGGTATATTCTTCAATATTCAGACAAACTGAAACTGGATTACCCCAGGGATCCCTGCACATATTGGGTTGGAAGGAAATGAAATTGCTGATCAGCTGGCCAAGAAAGGCACATCTTGCAGAGACCACAAGGGATCATGACATTTCACTCATCAAAATTATTTATACGTCACTATTTTAGTAAAAGCAATGACCTGAAGGTTTCAAATAAGGCTTTAAATAAACTCTGGGACGTTCTAATAAATTCTAAATCACTTATTCCGGATACTCCCAGAACTGCCGCCGTTGCAAAATTTCGCATGTTAGCTGGACGTAACTGTCTGCAGGCGTACTTGTTCAGCTTTGGCCTGCTGAAAACCCTGATTGCAAGCTGTGCAACAGCAGCCATCCAATGACATCGTATCATCTTAAAGTGTGCAGCTCATTAAAAACTTCTCAAGGTATTGTTAGCAAATATTGGAAAGCTCGAAGTTGAATGACTAAATACTCAAACGCCTGGTATTTGTAATAAATAAATAAATTACTTTAGTTCAAAAACAAATGAAAAAACCGGAATATAGAAGAATGACACACAGTATACTGGCAGACGTATACTCTCAAAGTACTAAATATTACTTCTTTACTATTTCACTATTCACAGTCCACGGCTTAACATCGGCGCTTCCATTATTTCCTGTCTGGGGAATCGATGAGTTTCAAATTAAGGCCACAGCCCTACCCTCAAAGTTTTTTTCTTATTTTGTCAGAGCATTGGTCTTCCTAGTTTGCTAGTTTGCTCTATATCTTTATTACTTTTTGAAGTAGTTGGTTCTCTTCGTTTTTCAGAGTACGTCACCTACCATGCAAATATCTTTTATATCATCTCCTCTTTTGCAAATAACAGTTTTAAAATAACAGTTTTAAAATAACAGTTTTAACATTTTTAAAATAACAGTAACTGATGAAAATATTTGAGATAATTGAAGCATGCAGTGTTTCCATTTCCAAACCGAATTGTGTATGGGTGCCTTCTCTAGACGCAATCCTAAATTTGTTACACTAAAATGTAAGTGTAAAAATATTTAAAAAAAAAAAAATTAAATGTAAGCATGATACAACAACAACAACATTGTATTCTTTATGCGGTGGCGCAGTATAGCCCAGATGCTCTTGCGCCATAAAAAAGCCAAACAATCAATCAATCTTTATGCGAAAAATTTACACAATAGGGATCGCATTGGGGGTTAGAGCAAACCCTTCGTTATTATTCAATGCCCCTCACATTGCCTATAAATTTTCTTGCTGTTCTATCAAATAAATTCTGTGTTTTCTTTTAAACATATTTATTGTTTCACTGTTTTTTTTTATGTCTGCTGTTAAATCATTCCAAAGATTGATTCCATAAAAGTTAATATTATTACGACCCATATTGGTTTGTATCTTCAAACTTTGGTTTTAAGTCTTCACATGACTTTGTAAATTTCAAATGTTGAGTCTTCACATGACTTTGTAAATTTCAAATGTTGAGTCTTCACATGACTTTGTAAATTTCAAATGTTGAGTCTTCACATGACTTTGTAAATTTCAAATGTTGAGTCTTCACATGACTTTGTAAATTTCAAATGTTGAGTCTTC
>QLNU02015270.1:84811777-84831572 GCA_006491805.2 Dysdera silvatica
CGATTAATTAACGATTGATGAACAATAAATCTTTACGTAATTTCTTTGGACAGACACAATATTGTATGTTGAGTTGGGGGAGCAAGTAATCCCCACTCCTCTGTGTAAAGCTGATTCAACATTAGCTGTACTGGGAAGAAAATTATAATAATAAATATTTTATTACTAACAATTACTTTTTAGTTTATTAATAAATAAATTATTGTCTCGGTTTCAACAGCTTATTATTTTTTCTTTTATCCAGAAATAACAAAACTACTTACAGGATGTCAAAGTGTGAATCACAGAGTTTTACCTGTAGAATCATAATATTGTCAGTCACTATTACGATTAATGGTGATAATCATTGTATGATGCAAAACAGTTTCAACATGTGGGTCTTTTGTAAGGTTTGCGAACAATAATCCCTCTTGGGGTATTCTCCAGTATTCGCGATGTGATCGTTTTAAATGAATGAATAAATAAATAAATAAATAAATAAATAAACAAACAAACAAACAAACAACGGATGGACGGACGGACGGACGGATGGATGGATGGATGGATGGATGGATGGATGGATGGATGGATGGATGGATGGATGGATGGACGGACAGATACATTCATTCATTCATTCATTTAATCCCATAACACGGAAGAATATCATAATAAGGAAATTTCATAATAAAAAGACTATCACATAATATAAAGTCTGTCTCATAATAAAAAGTCTATATCATAATATAAAAAGGGTAGCATAATAAAAAGACTGCATCATGATAGAAAGACTATCTCATAATAAAAAGACTATCTAAATGTGAAACTGACAATCTAAATGTGAAACTGACAATCTGAATGTGAAATTGACAATCTGAATGTTATCTGATAACAGACAATCTCATAATAAGAACACTATTTCGAAATAAAAATATAATCTTTTAATAAGAAGACTATCTTACAATAACAATCTCAAAATAAGAAGACCGTCCCAAAATATGAAAATTATACCACACTGTGAAAACTATCTCAGAATAAGAAGACTGCTTCATAACAAAAAGATTCATAAAGCAAGGATAATCTCAAAGACTATCTCAGAATTCGGAGTGTAATCTTTTAATAAAAGTAAATTGTGTGCCTCCTTCACACCTCAAGGTTACTTAAGGTTTAGGACATGGGACAGAAGTCTTAATGTGATACCCGATTCACGACTAACTGCCCTTTCAAATGTTTCCATTTAAAATTAATTAATTTTGAATTATCGTAATCATTTAATTTTATATTTATCCTAGTACTGATAACATAGCTGAAAGCATGATAATTAAACCGAGTCAACTTCTACGTTGAACGTCTCAGATTTTACTTTTTTTTTTAAATAACAATTAACAACCAGCTCAAGCATATGCTTGTAGCTTCAGAGAAGAGGGGTTCCTTCACATATGTCAGCGTCTCACCACGTCGATAGCAGGCGCTGATAAGGCTGATTAGGGTTCCTGCATTTGGATAATCAAGCTCCTCCAATAACTATAATACATTAAATATGCATGCTAAATAAAATATTAAAGGCTACATGAATCATTAAAAGTTGTATGCGTTTTAATAATTTTATCATTGTCAAATGTACGTGTGTGCGTCCCTTCTCTTTCAAGTCCTGCAGTGATACAGCGGCAACGCTTTTGTATATTACGAGATTTACCCGTTTATGATCCGGGATGGCACTTCAGCGCTTTTTGTTTTTTCTTTCGCCGATCCGTGGTTCGAGGTTTAATCCTTAAGCGATAAAATTTCCAAATGTTGGAAAATGTAGGGCCTGGCTTAGTGTTATCTCATCTGTACTTGCGCCACGAAACATTAACAGACAGACAGACAGACAGACAGACACTCTTCGAGGGGGGGAGGCGACGGCGGATGCACATCCTTCACTCTTTAATATAATTTGTAATTCATATGAAAATAGTAATTAAGATAAAAATTACAAAATACCTACTAGACAGTAATATCTATTAACGTGATTTAATAAGTGGGTAACCTCCAATTTTTCACGATCTCTCCCTCGAATAGAGAAATCACAAATCAGATATTAGTATATCATTAGGGTTCGGAAAATTCAAGTCGACTAGTTGTTTGCAGTTTGCGAGTAGAAAATAATTTCTTATTAGGTTCCTGGGTTCTGTCCTTGAGGTAGACGAGTATTGTTCTTTTATGGCGAGTACCGTTGGCCCCAATTTATCGAGCGTTGTATATCATTATTGTAATCATTATGTAATCTCCAACAATTCATCATCCCTCCTTCAATTAAATAGCTAAAATTCGTATGTATATATCATCATCATGATTATGATGACGATAATAATAGTAAAATAATAATAATAATAATAATAATAACAACATAATTTTTATTTATTCTGTACATCAGTGATTTCCAAACCTTTTCGGTTCTCGGTGCCTTTGCTAGATTCAGATTTTTCACAGGCGTTAATTTGAACAAAGTCATTTCACCTATGTCAAATTTTGACAAATTCGTTCCACCTATGTCAAATTCTAATAAATTCATTTCATCTATGTCAAATTCTCACAAATTCGTTTCACCTATGTCAAATTCTAACAAATTCATTTCACTTATGACAAATTCTAATAAATTCATTTCACCTATGTCAAATTCTAACAAGTACATTTTACCTATGTCAAATTCTAACAAATTCATTTCACCTTTGTAAAATTCTAGCAAGTACATTTAGGTAAAAATAAATGAAACATGCATTGAAGGTCACGAAAAATTTAATTGAAAAAATTTAACTAATTATAATTTGTGTAATGGATGAGTCTGTGTTGACCACCCCACGTTTTCTCAAATCGTGGAATCAAATTGGGCAATGGATGACCTGGCTGGGGAAAAATCAAAGTACAGCAGTTATATTTTACTCTATCATTGATACTATTTTAGACTATGGATAGTATTTTAGGGGCATAGATAAAGTAAGTTTACGTCTTCCGCCTCCTTGATCCTGCGGCTGCCCCTCGTAAGTACTTATCAGCAAGAACAGGTGGTCGCTTTAAAGAAGTTTCACTGTTGTTGGACTTTTCTGCTAGCATTTTGCAGACGACTTTTACCCTAATAAGGAAAATGTTAAAGTGAAATAGAGTTCGGGGAAAAAACGGGAGCGGAAAATTAGGAAAATTCCCTACAACTGGCAGTCATTGCAAGAACATCAAGCATTACTGGATCAATGTAAATGAATCCGGAAAGCGGATAGGGCCGGATCAAGAGGGAGAAAGAGAGATAAAAAAGGGAAGTCTTTTTAATCAAGGGCATAAACCGGAGTGGAGGCGGATCGGCCATGATTCCGGGATTTAAGGAATCTGGAGCTGATTGTTTTCAGTTAAAGATTTTCCGGAACGTATTGGAGGAACTAAGGAAAATCCGGATTCATTGATCGCATATGCAAAACAGAATTCGAGGAACGCCCTTTTGGCTTTAATACTGATTAAAGCTTGATGAGTCCGGATTTTCAAAGTTTTTGATTCTCCCGGAGAAACAACGGAAAGTTTTTTCTGATCGGGACATGACAATGGAGGGATCTTTTATCCCGGAGTGAGTTTTTTTTCCATTTTGGAAAGGAGTGAGTCTCCTGATTAAGTCCACACAATTTGGTGTTCGTTTTGACAGCAGATGAAGCAGATGACAGACTCAGATGAATGATTATGCGTAATGACCCTCGAAGCATCACCAGCAGGCTACATCGCCAGCAGTATCTACTTCGATTGATCTTGGCCACCTTCATCAGTGGCTCCGGAGCATCTTTTTTTGTTGAATGGAAATTATAACAATGGATCGGACGTTTATTTCCCTTTTAAAGAGTGTTTCGAAAAAGCAAATTGATAACGCTTTAAAACACATTGGAAATAATTCCAGGGAAGACAAAAATGGAACCTCTATAAGGTGGCCACTCATATTTCGGTTGGAAAAGTGGACGTTTTGAGGGATGATCCGAGAATGAAAGGTTTCAACATGTAATTTACATTGTTTTAATCCCTCAATTATGGAATAGTTTTATTATCATCTTTTTTTTATTAAAGTAATGCATTTTCTTTAAAATTCTTGCTTTCATTAAACGGTTTGATTTGCTTTAAATTTCTCTTTGTTAAGCATCCTTTACGTTGCATTGGCAGTATACATGTAATATGGTGTATTTTACACATATGTCATACACATATGTACACATACGTACGTTGCATTGGCGCTGTACGTGCCAGTTAACAAATATTACTACTGAGATAGCTGACATGCATCTAGCGTAATTGGTTGTCAATGGAAAGGGAAGACCATTCTACGCAGATATATATTTTAATCTTTTATTAGAATATATATCTATAGCGATATATATTCTAATAAAATATTAACGAAATTCTTAATGAATGAATGAATGAAGGAAGGAAGGAACAGTGTCACCTTCCGTACGGGGTACCTTTATTTAAGGGACAATTTCTTTGGTGTATGTATCAACATATGTACCTCCGATAAACGGACACCTCAATTTAAGAGAGAACATGTTCGGTCTAGTGGGTGTCTCTTATTGAGTGGTAATACTGTACATAAATATATAGTAGACCCTCCCCGTAACCCGGAGTAATGATATGTAAAGTGAACGTGTAATCCAGTGTTTAAGCTGCAGTCGCATTTTTCGCAAAATGCGACGAGTTGCTCGAAAATGCGAAGAAAAAATTATTGCCCATCGCGAAAATGCGACAGGCATTTTTAACCACAGTTTATTCTCTGAAAACAGGATTCCCCGATTCCAGAATATCCGTTTTGCACTTCAGCGATCTTTTCTTGTTCCTTTTTGTTTCCTCTTCAAAATTCTTAACAGCACCTGTTAAGCATCGTTGATATAAATAATTTCATTGATACGATTTTTCGAGCAACGAAAGCAACTAATATTTTTTAGCATTTTGCTACAACTTTTTTGCCCCATTTTAGCATTTTTGCGACAGCATGTTTTGAGCCAGCTTAAACCCTGGTGTAATCACCGCATCACCATCGGGCTGGGGAAAGAAGGACAGGCAGAAGGGAAGGGAAGAAAATAAAAAATAAATAATTATAGGTGAAAAAAAATAAGAGAAGAAAAATTGAAGATTAGTAATAAAAGAAGAAGAAGAAGAAGTTAAAGGTTGCAAATAAAAGCACGAAAGAACAAACACAAAATATGGTTTAGAAAAAAGGGATGAAATTTCCTTTCTCGAATGAGATACCTTAACTTCCGTAAGGTAGTAGTAACTGACAACTCTAATCAGTTGCATTTTGCCGTCTATTCGTAGGAAAGCCAATATAACAAAGAGCACAAAGATTGTTAATTTGAAACATCGTCAGTTTTCTCACTTTCAGCTGTTAATCCGGACTTTATCCTATTTACTACATCAGAAGACCACCCCTGCCCCATATTCCCAAACTGGAATCGATCTGAAGAAAAACCTTTTCTGCGTTAATGGCGCTAATTCTGGTCCAAAAAGGGCGCTGAAAATTGGGACGCCTGATCGGTCCGCACGTACACTCACCCCTCTATAACGATCCCGCATCTTTCTTCCGATTTTTTCATGCTCCCGAGCTGCTCTAAGTGGCGTAATGAGACGCGGCCCGGGAGTCAAGAGCAACACGGTTGATATAACAACGTGTTTTTCAGTCGCGACAAAGCTGGTCGCTGACTACACGAAAAAGTGTGAAGGCAATCCACACACACAGCAAGAACTCTCGACACATTTTATTTTGTTTCTATTTTTTTCACAGCCCTCTCCAGCCTCCCCGCAATTCCGATCTCTGTGCTTGCCCCGCGGTGCCTCACGCCAGATTGCTCCAGCCATTCTTTTCCTGCAATCCCTCGTTACGTACCGTTCTGGGATGACAGGCTAGTGGAGACGCCAACTAGCAACCGTTGCTAAACGCTAAGAACGAGCTAGTTTCACCGAAGGGAAAAGAACACATAACGATACCAAGGGGGCGAATAAAAAAAGGACAAAAAAGAAATATAAAAAAAGAAGAGAAAAAGAGTCGTTCGTGCTTTCCACAGGTTCTTAGAAAGCGACCTTTCCAGGATTTTCCTTTGCAGTAACGACCAGGCGCAATTACTGGACCGTTGTATATACGTCCAGAAGCAATTACCATTCCTCGACGTGTAGACTGTGTTTTCTTTTAACGACATACACAGCATTTGTGCCAAATAACGTCCAACATAACCTTACATCGATGACAACACGTCGACTTTCAGTGACACATACGCTATCAAGATCCGTCTCCGATGAAATGACGCCATGCCACTTTCATAATAATTAGAGAGCTGTTGTTTCGTTGTTCAACTTGAATTGTCTTTTCGGGTTTAAGTGGTAGTCGACAACTTGTGTTGCCATTGCAACTGACGGGGTTGTCAAATTTTCTAAGATCACTCTTTCTTAACCAGACCAATCGACTGACACATTTTCTATCATTTATTTATCTTTTAGTAATTCTTTGCATTTTGAATTTAAAAATGCCAATTATTCTAATTAGACACGACTACCTACGAAGATTATCATTGGAGTCATTTTTTTTTTAAATTCGATCTTTTTCAACTTTGGAATTTTATCCGTTTCAGAAATTTATTTTAAACAATTGAATAATTTCACTTTCAAAAATATAGATTTATTTATTTAATAATTATCGATTTTTTTTCTTTAAAAAATTATCAACTTGCGTCTGAGAATTTTTTAAAGATTTTTTTTACACTTTCTGTTCTACTAGACCAGCTTTGAATTTGAAAGTTTCTTCAAAAGTAACAGATATTGATGTGTGCAATATTCGCTGAGACTTAAATAAATAAATAAATAATTAAAATTAATTTTTCGTGCACCTTTTGAAAGTAGAATGTGTCGCAGATATTTCTATTTGTAGATGCTGTTTATATATTAATGTTAGTAAAATTTAAAATTGAGTCAATAGAATTGTATACATTAAATTGAGGTGTACAAAATCTAACGAAACAATACAGAGTTTCACCAGGAGATTCCATAACAAACAGTTATTTTGACACTGGCGTAAGGTTTAAAAACACGACGTTTCGGGAGCCAACTGCTCCCTTTGTCAAGTGAAGACAGAATTTCTGCCTTCACTTGACAAAGGGAGCAGTTGGCTCCCGAAACGTCGTGTTTTTAAACCTTACGCCAGTGTCGAAATAACTGTTTGCTGTACAAAATCTCTCACAAAAGGAACATATGAACAGATCTGCCCATCTCTGGGATAGATGGAGTGACTCGTTCACTGGGCTTACACATCAAGATCCAAGCACATGATTTAAAAAAGAAGGGCGCTTCCGATGGGAATGGCACGAGTGTGATCGATGCAAAAATTCCTTCCATACGAAATTTTATTTTGCAACTTATAATGTTATACAATAATTTCTGCCATCCACCATTCGAACCAGGGTCCCTCCATCGGGGGGACCCTGGTTCGAATCCAGGATGGGGAAAGCGTCTCTTTTTCTCCAAAATTACATAAGCTCTAGTTTGAGCTGTAATTAATACGTGGGTGGCAAAAATTATTGTATAATAAATTCCCCCACGAAAACTCACAAAAATCTCGCCCCGGAGGCTTTCTTGTGTTGACCATATTTGGCAATTGTGTTATCCCTGCGAAGGGTAATAATACCTTACAACTTATAATAATGTTCAAAGGGGGATAAAAACCCTTTTTGTGCACAGCCCTGCGAGTAGCACGCACATTTTTAACTTAGCCAACTCTCATTCACAACTTAAGAATGAAGCACATCACAACTTAGTGAACCAGATATCTTACAATTAATTAATCTGGATTCGAACCAGGGTATATAAAATCTTACATCTTTATATACGGAGAAAGAGAGCGTTGTTCCTGTCCTCGTTCGTCTAGCGGTCAAGACACTCCGGGCTCAACGTGGGAGGACACTGGTTCGATTCCAAGATGGGGTCGGCGTCACTTTTTCTCCTAAAAAATAAAAGCTCTAGCTTCAGCTTCTACGTGGGTGTCGAAAGTTATTAAGCATCTTACAACTTGCCTCTGACAAATTGTACCAAACGGGAATACATACATACACACACAGGAAACATTGACCAATTTTCCTCTACCCGTTGGTAATGCTCTTAAATGTGATGATACAGATATACAGGGTGTTCGATTACCGCGTGTACAGAGTTTAAGGGATAGTAGGATATACCAAAATAAGCAACACGTGTTTTTTCTTTTTTTCGGAAGAGGTTTTGTTACCGAGTTACGACCCAAAAATCGTTTGGTGGATGGAAACGGGAAACGTTGATGCTAGCACCAATCTCTGCATGTGGGCTGTATTTTTTCGATTACGTGTTCTACCACACTGAATATTAAAGAAAATGTCTTTTTTTATTCGTTTCCGTCGATTTCTCCATCAGGCTCGATGCATACATCTTATGGAGGCTGTTGTTTATCGACTGAATTATGCTGATGCTTTATCCTACATAAACCATGTCTGTTTTCTCAACTTTTTTCTTCGCTACTAGAAAACGAATAAAAAAGGACATTTTCTTTAATATTTAGTATGGTAGAACACATATTCGGAAAAATACAGCCCACATGTACAGATTGGTAGTAGCATCAACATTTCCAATTTCCATCCATCAAATAATTTTTGGGTCCTAACTCGGTAAGGAAACCTCTTCCGAAAAAACGAAAGAACACGTGTTATTTATTTTAGAATACCCTACTACCTCTTAAAGTCTGTACACGTGTTAACCGAACACCCTGTATATACTCCGGTTCTGGTTAATTAATTTAATTTCTATGGAAAATGAACAGCAAAAGTAATGCTACACCAAAGGAAGCCTATATGTAGGAAACTAAAGCTTGAGAGCGTTGCATTTAATGCGGTTCTGGCCCATTATGGAAGAAAATATACAGGTCGGGGGGGTAGAAAGTGGGAAGGGTGGCCATTGAAGGTGGCGCTGTAATCCATGCGGCCCATTATTGACAGAAACGGCCCATCAACTGTTGAAGTTTTACTTCTGTCTGCAGCACACATCGAACGTTACCGAGAACACATTCTACGAAGGGAAAGATGCAGCCGAACCTCTCGACCCTGACACCCTCATTGCACGGCCACTCGTGAAAACGGTTCAACAATTTCTAGGACAAACCTTCAAAGCCAGATGAATATTGCAATTTTCATAAAATTTACATCCCGCCACCATTTCTCCCAATATACGGGTTTTATGAAAGGACAAGTGACCGTCTTACAGAAGCTTCAGCATTTAAATTTTCGGAGAGATGTCGCCAGGCAAAACCAAATGTAGCAGGAACACGACCAGGTAACACCAGCATAGCATGAAATACGTCTAAGCAGGAAACATCTTTGGTGGCAAACGGCGTTGACCAAGTCCTTATTCTAACGACCACCTCATAATGGAGGTTTGAGGGCAAGGGGGGCTAAGCAACGTTTTATGTAGCGTTGGAAAAAACTGACGTCGACCAAAGACAAAGCATTCCCATTGGATATCTTTGTACGTGATATAGACGCCAACGAAGATAGTGATCTTTTGCGGACAGTTCCGAAATAGACTGGTGAGGCTATGGTACTGACATTTTATCGTTTTTTGAGGTCAAAGCACCTGTTAAAGATCTTCTTCTTATTTTGTATACTGTACAATAGTCCGAAACAGACATAATGTCAAACTCGTTTTAGATGGCCACCTCAGAGAAGCTCTGCTAAAAAATAACGACCATTTTCTTTCTCTCTCTCTCTCTCTATATATATGTGTGTGTATGTGTGTGCGTGATGAGTACCTACAAAATACATAAAATGATGGAAATGCAATAGAGTAGTTACATGTGATAAAATACGTTTTCTATTTTGCTTATTCAAGCATTATGTGGCCCTTTCAAGAAGTGGTCGTGAAATAGAAGTAATTGACAAGAGAACATTTTCACGCATTATTATTTTTAAATAGAGTAAAGCTTCTCTACTCCTTTTCCCTCCCACCCAGTGTCATAGTATCTACCCTACCATATAGTACTACCATATAGTACCATAGTATCAACCCTATGCATGTCAAAATCTCACTACAACACTGTATAAATTCTTCAATTTGTTTGCTTATAGTTTTAATGCTTGAGACGGTTTGGCGTTACCTACCCTCCCCAGATCACAACACAGTTATGCATATAAGTACGCAATAAAAGGTTTAAAATGCATATATTTTTTTTAAAAAAATAAATAAAAAAAGTTCCGAGGCAGGGCTTTTGAAGAAGTTGGAAGTGGGGGGGGGAGGGGCACGAAAGAACACCAAAAGAGAGGTTTAAACTCTTGATCACACTTGTCCGTTCCAAAGAAAGACCGCACAAAGAAGGGTTTCAGAAACCGAACGAACATAAACGAGAAAACGACATAAAATGCTGAGGATCTGCAGTTCGATTCCGGGACGGTAGAGTGTCTTTTTTTCTTCTCCATAAGTACAACTCTAGCTTGAGTGTGGGCCCACTGTTCACCTTAATCTCCACTGAAATCACAAGAGCATAGTTCTGCCTATTGACCAAAATTTGGTAATTCTGTTATTCTTGCGAAGGATTATGGTATCTTGCAAAACATGAACGAGGCAACTAAATTCTAAAATTATGAACTGTGTTACGCATCTGGAGGAGAGGCTTGTTACAAGTTTTTGCTTCTCCTCCATTTCTAATCCAACCATCATATAATTTTTTTTTAATTCAAATGCTTCAATGTAAAAACGTGAATATTATGCAACGGGTGTATCATTATATATCGTTCTTGTGTTGAATGAATTTCTGATAAGATATGAATCTTTTTTTCCCTCTTTCAGCGAACCCCTTCGAACAGTGACGTAACCTAATCGACATCCTATAACAAAAGATTTAAAATCTGTTTCTTATGACAAAAAATGTGTTTTTTTGGGGCAGAGCTATCGAAATCTGTTTTCCACCAAATGCCATATTACTATCTACAGTTCATAAAAACCGCACTGCAATATACAGTGCAACCTCCTGTAAGGGACATGTCAATTAAAGAAACAAAGTGTCCTATCCTATAGGTGTCCCTCATTAGGAGGTAAGACTATGTATATACATAAGTGCGGGAAGCACTATTTTAACAGGAAATACTGTTTAATGGTTTTTTGTTTAAACTTTTGTCAAGTAATGAAGCATTCTCGAGTAAAGAATCAATATTTAATAATTTTCGGAATGGGCGTTTAACATCAAAATAAACAGCTCAATACATCACTAGACGAAAATTTAATATCAGCAGTGGCGTAGTCAGCCTCTTGGTCTAGGGAGGCCACAGATTCCCCCGTGGACTCCGAGGTCAATGAACAGGAGTCCGTTTTATTTTATTTTTCCATTTAAATATACTACCTTGAAAATTTGCATAGTTCATGAACTTAAAGATAACTACATCTTATTTATATCATAAGTATTATGTTATGCTTTATAAAGCTTTAATAAAAATATTACGTTACATATTGATTTATTTCCGTTTTGAAGGACGATTTTGGAAACAAAATAAATACTTCTTCTGGAGGAAAGTCTGGAGGAAAATAAATACTTCTTCTCTGGAAAGTCTTCTGGAGCCTCTTCAACCCTGGTGAGGTTCGGGAGGGGGAAATGAATAAATTTAACAATAAAAAATATCATTAAATTTAATAAATAAAATTTTGGCAATGAATAAACGAATGTTTAAATTAGCCTGTGGACGAGCGATGTTTGAGAAACTTTACTCTATGACATTATTGGTTAGTTTGGAATGATGGTTTATTTTCACTACGAGTGAATAGTTTAAAAGGGATATGCACTGCTTATAAAGTTTTTTTTCAGTCACTGGCGGATATAGGTAGGAGGAGCCTGAACATCGTCCTAGATACGCCACTGACTACAGAAACGAGTAATATTTAAAGTTCAAAATCCGCTTCGTCTCTTTCTGAAATCGCCCACTTCCCCTTTCAGCTAATTCACCATAATAGTGAATGATGACATCGACGTTTCTAATTTTCCTTCTTTTAAGCGTTATAGGTGTCAGAACGCTCTCCACATGCCTTTGGGTTTTCGTTCTCAATGTTAATCATGTCCTTTGTCTCTTTCTGATGTGGTGTGCCATGGGGTTCCATGTGGTGTGTCTTGGTGTTACATGGGGTCTCGCCCACCTCCTTCGAACACACTTGGACGGTTCTGATTCTGGGTAAACTTCCAGGTATCAGGATTCAGAAGTTTCGTTAAGCCACGTGTCCCGTTCATGGTGAACGGTTGTGCAGTCTTGAAGTGCAAAACTATGAACTTCGTTAGTTTCTCTCTTTTCACTATTTTGAAGCTGATGGCATACCTATTTTGACGTTCTCTTTCCATCAGTGGCGCAGCTAGATATTTTGCCGCCCAGGGCGCGGGACTGTAATTGCGGCTCCCCTCTCAAATGGGATAACAAATAAATTTTGTGTTTTAAAGGATAATTGCCGCCCCCCGAATTGCGACGCTCGGGGCGACCCCTTAGCTATGCTACTGCCTTCCATATCAATCTTCTCTCTCTCTCTGGACATTTTTGCACTTCTTGCAAGATTCTTGGTATAAAAGGTCAAAGTTCAGTTTAAATAATTTTTTAAGTCACAGCGGCTTGTTACAATGCATATTATTGAATTGGACACGCCCTATATGCAGAAGTAATGTTAAGGGATTGAAACTTCTTTGATAAAATAACCAAACACGAGTGTTCTAGAAAGATTGCTCCAAAAGCAGCTGCAAATTTTTGCCACAGATCAGCCATTAGTTTTGCTTGCTTCGCTTATATATATTTTCCAGGTTTTAATAAAATTTATTTAAAAAACTGCTAGAAGTTTCAAGCCTTCAAACCATCTTTCTCTATATCGCTCGATCTGTTTTTTTCTCAAGTTTGAGGCTTATACATGGCTACATGTTCTTAGCGTTGAACGAGCTCTGGATTTCAATAACTTAAATAGAATTTCTATGAGGACAAGGGCGGATCCAGCGAGGGGTGGAGGGGGCGATTGCCCCCCCCTAGGGTTAAATAGGAAAAAAAATTAAAGACGATGAAGAATATTTTATGTGTTGTTTGTTAAGACTGTAATAAATAAAAGTCTTACACAGGCGTCCAAAGTCTCTAAGTCTTGGAGAAATGCGATCAAGACGTTTTTCCACGAATCTACAAGCTATTCGCCTTTCAAACTACGTTTTCAGTAGGTGTTGCTTCAGCAGAACGTAGTTTTTTATCCTCGAAGCGCCTTCAAACTTGGCTTCGAACGCGGATGACAGAAAGAGACTTTTAATACACACCCATAGAGACATTCATATTGATGTAAAAAAAGTGATTGACAAATTTTCAAAGATGGCTTGACTTTGCACTATAAACTTAAATTTTTTTAAAATGTTGCTTGTTATAAAAAAAGTAAAATAATTACGATGTTTTTGTAGTTTAAATTTAAACTTGTTCTATTAATTACATTGTAAATTATCGTTTTGGTTATTGTATATGTCTCCTTTACTAGCTTATCCTTCTGTCATACTTGACTATAATCTACCCTAAACCATATAGTTTAATTAAAGAAAAGCCCAACTCTACTTCATTGTCATAAATTAAATATTTTGGTGAAGATAAAGGAAGGCTAGTAATATAACAACATTTACCTAAACTATTTAATAGTCCAAAACTAAAAATTTCCCCGTGAGCGGCTCCCGAAACCGCCCCCACAATGGCATCCTAGATCCGCCCCTGTATGAGAATGAGCACTATTTGTTATTTCTAATATCTATATTTTTCTTAGCTTAAGAACAAAATATAAAAATCAAAAAGAAGTCTATGTCAATTATGGTATAAAGATATCATCGGTAATACAAAGATATCATTATCAATATGAAGATATCAATGGAGTAGTGTGATTTCACTAGTGGGCAATCTCTAATTGTTTACTATTCCTTAGTTGAATAAAAAGTTACAATTCACGTATATATATTTTGGTAATGATGACAATAACATATGAATTGCTATCATCATTACCATTATATAGTATGGTAATGACGATAGTAATATATAAATTGGAACTTTTTTATTCTAGGAGTGGGGGGAGATGAACAGTTAGAGGTTATCCATTTGTGAAGTCACTCCACTGGCAGATATCATAACTGATATCAGATATCGTTGGTGATATGAAGGCATCATTAACGGTAATTGAAGCCAGACCAGTAAAGTAATGAAAGCAACTACTAATGTAAATGTTTCGGACAAGAGTTTATTTCGTACAATAGAACATTACCAGAACCATACAACATGTACAACTACCTACAACTATAATACATGAGTTAAATAAATAATTAAATTAATTTTATATTACAGCAGTCTGCTTTTAATGCCATGTTTTTGTAATCCATTTTCATTACTACTACCAACAACAGGGTGATGGTCAGTGGCGCAAATGAGGGTTCGGGTGGAGAATCCATCAGCCCAGATGGTTTATATGAATTACGGAAATACCTCTCCAACCCATTATTTATGCCGCTGATACTGACTGTATTTTCCTTTAATGTGTTTTATGTATTATACATAAAACACATGCTTTATGTGTGAAGAAGTTACATAGAAGTCAATGTAACTGCTTCAGTGAATTTGAAACTTCTCTAAAACGACCACTTGCAATTAAGTGAAACTTTGAAAGGTGGCCGTCGAATAAGGGGGAAATGATTATAAACACATATTATAGAAAATTTATGGTGACCGTATTCAGGGGTGGCTGGAATAAGAGGGTCATTATTATTATTATAGAGCTACACCGCTGCCTATCAAAGGCTTCTGCATATGCCACTATTATGGTTCTCGATACATTATTACCTATCTCGTGGCACCAGTGGCGAACGAGTTTTAGAGAAATCCTTGATATAAACGATGGAAGAGCAGGGGGTAGCGATTCAATAATTATGGGGACTCTTTGAAAAAGAGAAAGTGATTCGACCTTAAGGAAAACTATGTACTTCGTCATCTAATGAGGGGGGGGCTTAAGCACCCTGTGGCCCCCCGTTTCATACGCCATTGGCAGAGAGGTGTAGTCAGTCATTGGAAACGATCGCAAGGGTTTGCTAAGAGTCTGGCCACGTGAAAATATAGGATACATTTCACAATAGAAGTAAGCATAATGTAAAACTTTACAATCTTATTATCTCTAAAAATGACTAAAATTTAATAAAATGGTCAGAAATTAATGCCATCTTGACCCTCCATTCGACGGCCACCTCTAAAATAGTCGATTTTACACGAATCGTAGATGTCGACTTTTAAGGTGCCTTTCAGTCTATTAGTGAACTGGTGCTTCAACTGAAATCCATTTTAAGGGGGGGGGGGGTCGGTTCTCTAATTATAAACCCAAATAAAACTTTAAGATCCTTCACTTCTAATTCCACGATCACGCTACAGATCGGCTGGTTTTCACGGGTGTCCGGCTTCAAGAAGTTTCACTTTATTTGCAAAACGTTTTATTAATAGTTGTAGGTGTCATTTATTTGGTATACTAATTATGAAATGCTCCAGTTACCTGATAACTATTCGCTAACTATAATAACTCACATGTTATGATTTATTTCCTTATCGATATTTTGTATTATAAACAAAATAATAATAAAATTATTTATAAGACGTGATTAGTTTAACTTAGAGTGATGCAGTGTAGCTATTACTGTGAAACTCTTCATCTTCACCCACTTTCTAAAACGGTCACAACGGTCAAGCAAATGTCCCATTCAAGGGTGCTGAAACATAATTTGCACCTCAATTTCATGTCGCCATGTGTCAGTGTCGTCTTCGACTGAAACTAGAGGTGGCCGTCTTAGGCAAATTTTATTATAATATTTTATTCATACTATCTAGTTACCGAATTCTTGTTGTAAGTGCGTAATTACTAGTTATTACCGTGTACACTGCAACGATAAAGTTACCCTTCTTTGAAAAGTAAGGGCTTCTAAATTTTAACAGTCTGGGTTTTTTGGGTTTCACACTGGGCGTTTAATCTTTTTGACTAATTCCATTATTAGCAAATGCATACACTCAGATTGCTTTCATTTGCGCATTCTCAATGCTTTTTCAATCAAGACTGGCGAAAAAATCCGTAAGGGTTTCATACGAATTATGTGGGGGCTTAAAATTTAGGCCCTAAAACTGGAATCTAATGTCTTACGATTAAAATACTCATATTTTGTTGTTAGAATGAGCCCCAAGACCTTCGCGTTCAGAGTGACTGTCCTTACATACTTCAATAGGTGGTAGCTCGGTCGCAGGAAACTGAAACAATACAAATACAGTGAAATATTTTATCCGTATTTTAAACATAGCATTCAATCAAAACATTGCTCGAATATATCATTCCAAGTAACGTTGTTCCCTGACTGTCCCTCAAAATTGTCTGAATAGAATAGAGGGAATCAGGGGCGCGGAGAGCCAAAGCGAGCCCCAAGCGGCTGACACTTCGATCGGCCCCATGACCCCTTCTCTGGGACGGGCCCCCTCCCACAGCATATGTCCTTGCCAGCGCGGGCCCCCTAGGCTTCATTCAGATTCCCGGGCTGCAGCCCCCCCCACTATCGTCAGCTCTGGATGGAATTCGGGGTGATATAACTATTGTGTTCATACTTTATGGCGAGGGCGGTACAATGACCTTGTATAAGGACTGACAGCTTCTTGAGGTATCCGAAGATCCAATGAATCAAATTCAGGGATACAGATCAGCAGAAGACGATGCGTTTACCGTACCATGGGAATTCATTCATTCTGGTTTTTCAGCATGGTAGAAAAATGGATCACCATTACGCTACAATGTTATGTCGTTCATTAGTCAAGGACCACCCTTCGAAATGACCATTTTGTTTTGACCATTGATGGTCATCTTGCAGCCGTTTCAATGACTGGCACAACTTCTTGTCGTAGCCGTTCTTAACCTGCGGCCACTTTTGATAAAAGGTCAACGTTTTCTACAACAGACATTACTTACGGCAATGGAATTTGAGGCGTTCAGCTGGAATGAAAAATGAGAATGATTTGAAAGAATCAGTTCCATAATGCGAATGGCTCAATTGAACGGTTTCTCCTAAATCGAACGAGTTCCGAAGAACTAATCGCGTTTAAAGAATGCATTCTTTATAGAATGGGAGCAGCGGAATGCATTCTTAGAAAAAGAATGGTTCTTCTTCACAGAGATGGACGACTTTCTATAAAACCGCGCCTGACCTGCGAGGGAAGACTTCACTGTATTTGTTAGTCTTTTTTCATATAATATCGAAATTACCTTTAACATAATGTAGCTTACAAATATTAAAGAAGGAGTTGCGATATAAAAATTGCACCTAATCGTGATGTAATTTGGTAAACGATTCTACAGGTGACAATCATTTCTTTTTAACACATCAAAGTAAAATAAAACTTTACAACAATGCTTCCGATTGTTGAACGATCCAGCAACGTGTGGACAAACGCTGATGTTTCAATAAGATGAATATATACAAGATGTAAAAATCCTTTTCAGATGTAAGAACGTTTGTTATCGGAGAATGATGACTAATCACAGATCGATGACGTAGCAACATGATGACAGATTAGTAAATTTACGTCGCAGTTGAACTGAATGCGCCCTACGAAAGTGAGTGCGTGTCTGTTTCCGGTACTGGCGCTTAAAAGTCGCACGTTCGCGGTTATTTTTTGATTCACAGTTACATCGTCCTGAAAATGCGTCTCTTTGGTTTGGAAGTACAATGTAAATCTGTACAAGATGAAAGCGACATAGCTGTACACGTTGACTATTTCTCTCCTTGCGCGTGCGCAGTGGATGTGGTTATCACTAGCAGGAACTTTGTCGAACGTACGTTTCCAAGTTGACGTAAATATAGTACATTGTTGTGAGCATCGATGGTTTACTTTTCTGTTAGCCTTGTCAAAGTTTCTGCTGCTAATTGCTCTTGCTGCCTTTCCAAGCCATTTACCATGTTCTCAATGTTCTTTAAATCACTGGATGATGAAACAGAAGAAGGTCCCACAGACCCATCCGAACTTCCGCACTCCGATCCATGAGGAGAAATGGCACTCAGTTTGCTTAAAGAACTGTTATGGTTGAGTGGATGGCTAAGTGGTTGAGGTTGCTGTCCAAGAGATGCATTAATTGCTACAGGTTCATATGGTGACGTAGACAGAGGCGATCTCACAGCTTCTGCTGATGCAGTCAAAGGTGCTGACACAGAAGTTAAGGAACCTGTGGTAAGTGGTAAAGGATAAGGTGAAAACCTGTGTGGTTTTACTTTACTGTTGTTGAGCAAGCCAGAAGAGGAGATTCCGCTACCACTGCTAACTAATGGATCAAGCCCACCAGGACTTACTCCAGGATAGCCATGGAACATGGGGTGTCCGGCAGCGAACGCCAGTTGAGCGTTTAGCAAGAGGTTATGGCCCATTGAGAAGGAATTTCCGCCTTGAGAAAGCCCTGCTCCAAGGGAACTCTGTGCAAGATGAGATGCTGAAAATGATCCAGGTGAAGTCGGATGTCCCGCGGACGTAAATAGAGAAAGAGGTAGTGGATGTGTTGGACTGGAACTACAGGAAGCTGCCGCACTCGAAAGAAACAGCTGGGATAATGGTAGGTGCCCCATGCTTGTAGAATATAAAGCAGGTGGGTAAAGGTAAGGTAACAGATGAGGATGTGGTACTGCTGGTCCAATAGTTACATTGGGCTGACTATTCTTTGGGGACCCTAATCCGTCTAAACGGTCGATCTTGTGGTCTTTAGGAGAGCCGTTATGCTCCAGAGGATTCAGAGATGGTGAAGACTTGTCCATACTCTCATCCCCACTATCTTCTCGATTACAACCATTTTGCTTATGCTCGCCATCTGAAACACAAGAAATTTAATTGTTTAGTCGTAAACAATACTTCTCTTTTCAAATTACGATGTAGTGTTCACCAACTTCTTGTCATTCATACCATCTCACATTAATGTTTTAAATTGTTTAGAAGCTGTTGTTCCTTCTGTTGCGTAACGTCAGTAAACATGATATTTCCTCAAGAACAAACGTAGGGTTACATGGGCCTGAACACCCAATAATTTGAAATAAATTATAATTTTATATATATCATAATGCATAAATATACCTAACGTGTGCTTAAGCCCCCTTTCCTTCCAATAACTTTGAAAATTCGACATTGATGTCCCCGTTTGTTTTTCCCTGGAAAAATCCATCCACTATCGTACCTGTTCACTGTTTATTTGGATGTTGCAAGGTTCTCACAATTCAGGAAGAAAAAAATTCAAGGCTTTTCACGGCCCCTGTACAAAGTTTAAAAAACAAGGTATGAATTGTACAAGACCATATGCATTTCAATGTTATAATTTGCAATGCTTCTTTGGGCAAGCAGCAATTTTGATATTCGTAATATTTTTAAAATTTTACTTTTATAAATAACAACAGCTTACAAAATAATGATTCAAAATAAATCTCAAAAAATGAAATCCTACGGACTGAATTGTTAAATAACACTGAATGTCAATTAAATGACATTCGGAGGAAGAATGGGGGTAGGGGTGAGGAATGTAAAATGTATAAAAATAACTAATATTTTGCTAAAGATAACATTTTTACATGGTCAGTCCCATCAAGGAGAAATCCTGGGTGTGCCACTAGCAGTAGCGTAGCAATTAAAAACTCATGAGGGGGGGGCTCATGGGGCTTTAAAGAAGATTCCGTGATGTGGTCTTGGAGAAAATAATGTTCCTTCCATTTACAATATTGTGGCTTCTTCAACCATGTTTC
>QLNU02015270.1:84831672-84869399 GCA_006491805.2 Dysdera silvatica
CCATGTTTCTTGAAGATGCATTGATCCATGTTTCAGTTTAAATTAAGAAAGCTTTGAAAAATACGCTACCAAATATCGCTTGAAACGACGGACGAGAACAGGACTTAAGAATGCTCCCAGATCATTGCTATCAATAAGTGAACGATGCATGTGAAGTATGACGGAAACTGAGCCAACAGGGATGCGAGATCCTCGCTCGCATAATTGGTTTATTCAGCTAGTTGTTTTTATTAATTGCTCAATAAAAATAAATAAAATTGCTAATAGCATGGAAAAGTTTTATTTAGCTGGTGCTACGTCACTAACCACAGATGCACGCGATTGGATAATCCAAATACACTGACTTTAACTAGTGAAAGTGACTAAAAATAGCCAGCCTACTGGGAAATAAAAAAAAGGAAGTTCAAGGATTTTCCCGGCCATTGTGAAGAATCTGGTATTTTGCCCGGATATTCAAGGCCTTGGAAGGATTTTTTAAAATTTAAGGCTTTTCCCGGTTTTCCAGGCCCCGTACGAACCCTGATGTTGTTACAGCAAGAAAACAGGAGAAGTACTTTGCAACAAATTTTATGTATAATTTATTCCCACCGAATGTCCTTTTTTGTTACAGGTGTGGAAAAATAAATGTGTGAATATGTGATTCATTCATCAAGCCATGAGTGATGTAAAATCACAGATTACAAATATGTTTAACCCTTAAGTGCATAAGCTAAATTTTTTTACACTAATGCATAACCCGGGTCAAATTGACCCGAAAAATGAAATTGAGGATTTTTTGATAATTTCTGCTTACAACAACCCACATTTTATATTTTTATTGTTTTTAGATTACCTGCGATAAAACTACCTCTATAAATAATAAACTATCTACAGTCATACCCTTTTATAGCGTTCCTCGAAATAATGTCAAAGCCTGCTCAGTGTCATAAATTTATAGTAAATAGATCTTTTAATTCAGTGGTTCCCAACCTTTTTCAAGCCGCGACCCATTTTTATAGTAACCAAGTAATCCGCGACCCCCTTTTATAGTAACCAAAAGATCCGCCGCCGCCACATTTGCATAAAAATTTTTTTTTAACAGAGTAAAGAAAACACATTAAATACAAAATTATATTAATTATACATATGTTATGTTATATTATATATATTATAGATATAAAATTAACAACCATTAGTAGAATATTGCAATTTGAGTATCATGTATCTCATTTCATTATTTTACTGGTACCTGATACTTGTTGAAGAAAAGCCTTATATTTTTTATTGTCAAATAAATTTCTTTGAATTTGGCGACCCACAAAAATTTTCTTACGACCCCCAGAGAGGTCGCGACCCATGGAATGCGCACCACTGTTCTAATAAACATTACTTGCAGAAGTTTAGTGGAAGGCATACAGTGGTATACCTACACTATTCGTCCAAACCAAAGCAGGTATACAGTGGTATACCTGCTTTGGTTTGAACGAATAGTGTACTTTTTTAAAGTTTTGATGTGTTGATATAGGCAGTATACACTCTGATCTTTACGATTTATATACGGTATATCTTCTGCTGATTTTGCAACTGTAGCACTGATAATTTGATATATCGCCGAACAAAATACAGTGCCAAAATCTCTTTGTAACAGGCGAGGGCATAAAGAGTAAAATCGGGTTTGACTGTATATGCATGTCTTCCCACTAGCATCGTTAGGAATTTAATTTTGTTGATTAATTTCAGTTAATTAGCCAAACTGAAATATCATGATCCAAATTTTATGATTGTTAGCCTAGTCTGTTATCTTTTTAATTAATCATTTAAATTTTTCCAATAATTATTTGTCACTTTCTCACCAAAACAAGGTTTTGTAATTTATTCTCATTAGGAGCATAGTATATTTAAAAATTTTCAACAGTTTATTTATCTGTACTTATTAATTCATTTATTATTAAAAATCGATCTTACTTCAGAATCAGTTCTCATTTAAATTGAAGTGATCACCGAATATGAATTCTGCTGTATTAATAGCAAGCATTACAAACTACAACACTATGATCTTTGCATATAAAACTTTCACATTTCACACATGCTGCAGGTGTTTTTTCGTCGTTTGCACTTAGACGAAATTTGCATCTTTTCCTTTTATTCGATTTATCTGATATTCCCACAGTTTAAGGAAGAGGTTTCATCGATTCTTAGATAGACACTTGTATCTCATTGCCAGCCCTCCGTGCTGTCATATGTGGCATTACAAGTTCTTTTGCTAAATCCTTCAAAAGAAACCTTCTTTTATAACAAATTTCGGATGGGAAATAATTTTTCCATTCGTTGAAGTCTTTACACCTTTCGCTTGGTCACAGTGAAAAGATGTGATGTTATGACTAGTGGTTCGCACTGCTCGAGTTGGACGAATTTCTGACCACTTCCATCCGGATTTTGCTACACACGATGGGGAATAACAGCAGGGGGAGAAAATTCATCCTCACTTTCACATTTGTCATCAGTTTAATTTTCGTAATTAGCTTCGGTAGGCTGATTTCAATTCAATTTGCACATCTGGCTCATCTACTTCAATTTCACTCTAAGTGAGTAAAATGTCAGTTTCATTCAGAAAATAGGCTCGCTCTTCTTCTGTCAACCTCTTGTTTATTGTACTGAACACCAAAAACAAATAATTTCAATCAATTTGATATCAAATCCATTAATTTTCAAATTTGATATCAAATCTATTAACTTTCAAATTTGATATCAAATCTATTAATTTTCAAATTTGATATCAATTATCTCAAATTTGATATCAAATCTATTAATTTTCAGATTTGATATAAAATCTATTAATTTTCAGATTTTACATCGAATCTATTAATTTTCAAATTTTATATAAAATCTGTTAATTTTCAAATTTGATATTAAATCTATTAATTTTCAAAAATTCCATATTTAAATCAGTTGTCGTTAGATTTGAAAATTTTTGAAAAGCTAAAAATTCTATAAAAACGTCAATTTCAATATAAGCTATGAAAATTTTGTAATTTTAATAATAAATAAATTTCGGTCATAAAAAAAATATCGGTGAAAGGGATAAATCCGGCAAAATATAAAAAAATTGAAAAATAAAACCTTCTCAATTCCAAATACAGTAGAGAATTACAATGTTTATGTTTACCAAGCTTGACTTGACTTTACTGAAGTGACTACAAAATGTTTTTGTATACGTTCGTAAAGTAGTTTTCTTCGTCATAGCCAAAATGTGCTAAAACACCTGATTTTTAATTTAAAATTGCGATGCCATATGCAAAATAATTTATAGGGTCAATATCCCAGGTTATGCATTAATGGGGTAGTGGCATGAAATTTGCAAAAACAAATATAATTAAAAAAAATGGCAAATTAAAAACTAGCTAGACGGCTTACAAAATGTATAATCTGCGATGTCAGTTTATGTCTATATTATGTATGTATGAGATGTCAGATGTATGTTTGGAAAATAATCGGAAATATGGGACAAAATAAAACACGTCGAGTTATTCTGATCCGGATTATGCATTTAAGGGTTAAATTTTTAGCATTGGCTAAATAAAATATTTCATGGTTTATGTAACTGTCCTCATAGTATATTAAAAATTCTAGAAATGTCATTGTAGAACATATATCAACTAAAACTAAGTGAGAGCTTGCAGAAAGTTTAAAATATCTACTATACAAATTATTTAAAAGTTCGGTTTGCAAGATTTTAAAGTCTAATATATGTAAATTAGTGGTTTCCTTTTCAAACAGAAAATTTTCTATGGGTTTTGTTATATATATAGTGAAATGAATGATCGTGATAGAGAATTCAGTTGGATATATTAAAGAACGGGCGCAATCACGAGGTGGAGGTGGTTTAGTACATCCAAGAAAAAACTACCCTCCACTAAATAGATAAATGAAAATTACTAATAAATGTTATGTATGGAGCATTGGGGCCATAGCCCCCCTACCCCAAGACTAGTCACGCCACTGACTAAAGGAAAACTAAACTGTATGAAGGAAAAGTATGCACTTGTTTCCCTTTCAGTGACATGATGCTACAATATAGTCCAAAAAATGTTTAAATATTTACTTACAATTTTAAGTAAATATTTGAATAAAATTGTAATTAAGGATTCAATTAAAATAAGAAAATTTAAAGGGTCGTGTGGAAATAAAAGGGAAAATGGCTCTTCAATTTTCGTTGTTCTAAACAATTTTCTTGGCGTAGTATAGCCCAGATGCTCTTGCGCCATAAAACATCCAAACAAATAAACAAACATCTAAACAATTCTGGCCGTTTTCAGCCGCTACAGAGCGTCACACTGCGTCTGCACTGTAAGCAGTGTGACGCTCTGAAACAAAAGTAAAATACAAAACCTTTTGCCAAGACTCCACAAGAAAATAAGATTGGCTAATGACAGATAATTAAACGTAGGGTGGTCGGGCCTTGCAGAACTTAAAGACGTTCATTTTCTCGTCCTGAGAGGAACATTTTTTAGATTAGGCGGGGCGAAAAAGAAACGTTTCTCCCAAATGGTGCAGGACTGTTATCACTGATCGTTCGTCACTGTCTGACCGAACAACACTGCGGCTTGTCGTCAAGAACCGAACCCTGGGACACGAAAGAAACCGATTTTAGTGCACTTGCGAGTTGATAGCATCTCTTCGTACTGCAGATGTCTGTTCATGGGTGCTTCTAAACCGCACTTCGGTACCAATCACTTTACCTTCAGTGTCTTCTTGGAGCTTTAGGAGGCGATATAATGCCGAAATGCTGAAAGATGAGCCATTGTCTTCTTGTGGCATTGTGGATGTAGGCACATGTTTCATTTGTGGGCGCCCTTGTGGATTGCACATCGTATGCTAGGCACCTATTTTCAGTCTCCTCATCAGACTGATACAGAGATTGTTCCCCACAATAAACCCAGTTCAACAGTAGGTTACATTATTGCTATCACTATCATTAGGATGATGGATGTGACAGAGTGAAATTCGTTCTAAGCATGGTAATATTTGATGTGTACAACTGCAGCAAAATTCGTTTGCTGCAAGTAGTTTCTTGGCTTTGAATTCGATAGGGTACTCATTAGGATGTAAAATACTCATTAAGATTCTTCCATTAGAATATTTTATAATTTTTTATGTTACTAAAGAATTATGGATGCTGAAAATCAAGTAGGCTGACACTTTCTGTATACGTGGCAAGTTTTCTGCTTGAATCATGGGCATGAATCAAGGAAAAAGTGCGCTAAATATAAATACTTCGAATCAATCAAGAATAACTGCGCGTTAGAATCTTTAACAATATACATGAAATTAAATTAATCAAAAACGATTAGGAAGTGAAAATGTTTTTGACGGCAAAAATAGTTCTTTGGGGATGCGGCTGATAGCCACTGATGGAATACAAATCATCAAAGAATGGATGTAAGGATGAAGAAGTTGAAATGATCGCACACAAAAACATGGTCCAGAAGATCATACTCACCATCTTTATCACATGATAATGATGCAACTCCAGACTGCAGGTCAGCGGCGCCGCCAACGTCAACTTTTTCATCATCGTCACTCGATTCATCTGCCAGCTCGGAAGACAATGATGGTCCTCCACCACCGGATACTTGTTGATGGGCAGCTGGAAGATGTTGCTGATGTCCATGGTGTTGAGAGCCATGATGGCCATGGGTTTGAGACGTCTGTTGTTGGTTTAGCAACATCGCTTGTCGCCTGGATGGTGGGAAGGTAACTTTACTACTAAAAGGCAATAAACAGACAACGAAGAACAATTGATGACAGCATCCCACATACATAACTCATACACTGGGATGCTTCAAAGATTAAGACAGAGCGCTATGAAATTATTGTAACTTCTCGATATAGCTAATTATGCTTTTCGTTTAATGTTATTTTAATACCCGAAACCGGCTTTCAGACGTTAAATATGAAAGCACACTGCGGAAACAGATAGTTAAGACCAATGGAACTTTAAAGAGAAAATATTAAAATTACAAGAACGAGTATTCTTAATCGGTCTTCCTGATAGCCTTTCTGACATACATTATGGTTTGATGCTTAAATTGGTATTTAAGATTGTTTTTGATTTTAGGATTGCCGTTGTCATATAGCCATTACAAATGTTATTTTACATATTTTTATTGTGTTGTATTTTTATAGCAAAACTTCGCGAATAAATTTCTTTTGTATTCAAACTTAACACTAGTTTGTTAATATATATATAAAGAAAGACAAATTAATAAATATCATGAAACATGTTCTGAGTATTCTAATCACTGACTATTGCAGCAGCAATCAGAGAGAGACTTGGGGTATGAATGCTTTGGATCCACTGATCTGTCTGTCTGTCTGTCCATCCGTCCACCCGCCTGTCTGTCCGTCTGTCTTTTTTTTATGGCGGAAGGTTGCCATCGATGGACAGGTTCCATGAATGGACCACTTTCGTATTTCACCTACCAGAGTTTGTGCGTGTGCAGAAACAGTTCCAATCTCTTCCTTTCCTTTCCATTAATTATATATAAAATCGTCAACAAATTGAAGTTATAAAATACAGGGTACCAGGGAGGAAATTTACATACAAAAGGTTAAACACTGGTAAAATAGCAATGAAAAAAAATGAAAATAGAAAAAAAAAAAATAATGGATACCCTAAACGATTCATTCTCAGAAACTGTAGACCCAATAGTACATCTTTAAACAATACATCTCACACCCGCATATCTATTCCATATATTCACGGCATTTCCGAAACAATCTCTCGCATCCTTAAAGAGGCAAATATCAAAACATTCTATTCCCCTGTCACAACACTTCGCAAACAACTTACAAAAGTTAAAGACCCAGTTCCACCAGAAGATCTCACAGGCGCCATATACCAAATACCATGCAAAGACTGCAACAAACATTACATAGGACAAACAAAAAGAATGATCAAAACAAGAAAAAAAGAACACAAACAAGCACTCGCGAAAGGAGACATAGCCTCACGTCTGGCAGAACACGCTTTACAACACGGACACGAACCCGACTGGGACTCAACAAAAATACTACACCGTCACATCACAAACAAGAATAGTAGACTCTTCTTAGAATCTTGGGAAACTTACAAACTACACGGGAAAGCCATTAATACATCACAACCACTTCCAGAAACTTATAAACAACTCTTACTCTGAAATGTATGGGATTTCCCAACATTAGGTAACCCGCAGTGTGGGTTTCTCATTGGTTCCCATTGGGGTTTTTCCATGATTCTATTGGAGGCCTCCCATTGGTTCTCATTGGGTTTTTCCATTCTGCGGGACTACTCTGATGAAGGGTTTTCCAGAAATTTCAAGTATAAAAAAGAGACAGAAACATAACATCGTCATTACTCCTGATGAAGGACTGCTGCTGATGCGTCCGAAAGCTTGAGTGATCTTTTTCATTGCTATTTTACCAGTGTTTAACCTTTTGCATGTAAAATTGAAGTTATTTTCTTGTGAAATAAAAATTCAGATAAGACTTTTGTCTTATTTTTATAAATTTTAGTTGGGTTTTATATGAGTGTGTTAGGCGTACCTTGTCATTAAACAGTTTAACACGTTAATGAAAGGAAAGAGCACATTTTGAGTATTAAATCCGATGCTTTATATTTTAATCGAAATCGTCATTTCGTCCGTGTCTTCTAGAGAATCCAATATGGCAGAATTGCCACCACTGGACCACCTGGCTTTTCCACGAATGCACCAGCTTTTCCATGAATGAAACAGCTTTTCCATGAATGCACCAGCTTTTCCGGCAGTATTGTTGTGGCAAGTGCAAAAATAAATCAATGCTATAAATTATATTATTAAAAATTGCGGTTTTGTTCCAGAAAAATGCCAGAAGGTGTGAAATATGGGCAGTAGACTACCGAGATCATGGAACTCGCTACCGGATGTAATAGGTTTGAATGAAATCTGTCAAGAATATGAAGTACCAAACCGACTTTGAGAAGGCGTTTGGACGGTAAAAATAATTTTGCCGTAAGAGGTAAGCAAATTCTCCAGGAGGCAAGCAAGTTCGCCACTCTAGGATTAGAAGACACTACCAGATCTACAGACAAAAATATTCAAGCGAAATCTAACTTAACACTTGCCTCACCGTGTCTAAGATTTCTCCTATATCATGACTAAGAAAAGAAGCGCTCGCCAAAATGCACTTACTTTGAATTTCTTCGCTTCGATGGCGTAGTTAAGGGGGAGCTTAGAGGTCTCAATCCCCCCACGTTGGATAATAAAATACATTATTTTCGCCAAGCCGCATCATATAATTTTCTTTAAAGCTGATTGAGCCCTCTACCATGAATTTTGAGTTGCTACACCACTGCTTCGCTTTATAAACCGCAGTTGGAAAAATCTGCCCAAAAACAGAAACCAGGGACAGTTCAAATTGTCTACACTGAAGAAGTGAAATTGAAAAACAAATCAGCACCGAGCTGGTCCTATGAGTTATGTGAAGACGACGTGCAACAAGGTATGATTCAATGCATAATGTTTAAAAAGTGAGTGCACGCAAAGTGCGCTGGTGTTAAGAAAGGACAGAAAAAGTATTTCTGTACAAAATGTGCAGGATTAAAAAACCATAAATATAATAAAAAGTGCAAATTAGATACAGTTTTTATTACTTTGGTAAGTGGTCCATCAATGGAAAGTATGTGGTCCATTCATGGCAAATACATAGTTGGCATCCATGAACTATTCGTTAAAATTTTTATTTTTACTATAATAATTAAATAATATATACTCACAGCAAATGTGTATAGCTCTTCAGAAAGCAATAAATTAAATATTTCATTATACAATGTTAAATTTAAATAAACAGTCCGTCTAGAAACAGTAGAAATGAGTTATGTGGTCCAATAAGATGGCAACCTTCCTTGTATTGAAGTAATTAATATTTGTGTACGCAAACTAAAAACATTGGCAAAAGTTTAATACAAAATTACTTTAGACATTATATATCCATATTTATGACGTAAGAGGAATGAAATTAGACCCTATTTAATGGCACTTTACAGAGAACAGTTTGATAGGGGGGGGGGGAGTTAACCCCTTTCTTTCGAGTTTCTGAAATCCTTGATCATGAGAAATGTACAGGTTGTGAGTTTCCGATTTTTAGCATTGAAAGCCCCACAAGGTGGTGTTATTGTCTTGGAGAAGAGCACGCCGAAATTTGACCCTATTCAACGGCGCTTGTAAATACGAAAAAATTTTAGAAGTTAGTCCACTGGCGCCGTTAAAACAAACCGAAGGCTCAAAAGCAGGTAGCAGCGGCGAAAGCAAAGGATGGAAAGAAAGAAAGGTATTTGCATAGTTCTTGACTGGAGAACACGGCTAAACGCTATCCCCAATCTTGCCCCAAGTTCTCCTAAGAGGATTGTCAACATCAGGTGGGATCGTCTGCGATTTCCAGTGACTTCGGTCTAAGCTTGCAGGACAAATATGGCGCATTGTGAAATCTATTTTGCTTTATTTCTTACTGTTGCAGAACGGCGGTACATAAGCTCATTTATAGGATGCGATATAATCAGACCCCATATACCGCCGATTCTTTGTTTTAAAATTCGATTCAAATTTTAATTAAAGTTAGAAAAAGATTGACGCAAAATTTCTCTCTAAATAGTATTTGGAAATTTTTAAGAATGGCTGCTATTATACAGAAAATATTCAAAGTCGTTGATAGTGCTTTGCGTATCTCTGGTAGTGTTCCCGAATGTGTGACATCATCTTCAAAGCATGCAGTCTAATGGTTATTAGGAAAACGTTTTTATTAGCATATTTAGAATAAAATTCAAAGAGTAGCAAGTTAATTTCTTTTTTTTTTCTAATTAGTATTTTACAGCAAATCAATCAGTTTCGTTTGTATATTCTCAGTCATTTCTTCATCAGAAACATCGAACGGGTATTTTTGAATGAAATGAGTTACACTTTTCATGATGTTTCTCCTAACACCATTTTATTTGTTCCTAATTATTTGCGTCCAATTATTCAATCAATTTCCTCAATAGCATCTCACGAACATAATCACGAATTATAAATGACAATTATTAATTAAGTCTTCGGTCAGAGGAGTGTAAGATTTTTCGATGAAAATAGCTATTCGAGCATTTATTTTTAATGTTTCCATATAGTCTCAATAGATGGCGCCAGAAGCTCTGGAACTCTGACCTATTTTTAAGGTGCATTTCTTCCGATGAACTAACTAAAAGGAATTTTGATGTGCGCGTGAAATGTGTTGTTTGAATTGTGTAACGTAATGCCTTATGTTTTAATTATCCGAGCCGTTACGAACGGCTAAGCCGTGATTCTTAAACAGTGGCGATGCTAGACAATAAATTTGGGGGCACAAATTCCTGCTTAAACGCATGGGTCTCGTTAGCGGGAGCCGCTCACATAAGCAGGATAATAAAAACCAGTTATATTTGGGGGGGGAGGGGGGGACATGGCCCACCGGCCGTATCCTAGAACCGCCACTGTTCTTAAACCTTTTAATTGCCACAAACCCTTTTCTTATCACAAGTCTAGCCACAGAAACCCTCTACAAATATTTAAGGCAAACTTTAAAAGGTTTCATTGATCACTGCTTGGACGTAAAAGTAACAAATAAGCCATAAATCTATATAATAAGGGGTAAGTAACACTTTTTTGTATTTGCGAAGTATTTTGGTTATTAATCTTTAAGGGTTGACTCGCGGAAAAATTACAGAATTGACAGATTTTTTTGAAATTTTTGGCGATGTTTTACAAGTCGCTTGTGGAACCAAAGAAGGATTTATATAAATCGAACACTACGCAGATTAAATCAAACAACAATATCAATCAACGTTTATTGGCGTAGTGATACCAACGCCGATGTTATGGCGTGATTAAATGGTGAAAACATTTGGAGCAGGGCCAACATTGTTCAGGACCTGGAACGGCCTTCCATCACTGCCGAGCAGCTCTACCCACTGATTGTCGCAGAACCCGGCTTTCGCGCACCGTATATTGGGCAACACTGTTCCAGGAATTGCCAGATCAGGATGAACGGCTTTTGACTAGTTTTGCATCTCTTTTTTTTTTTTTTTACTAAATTTTCCACCCCTGTCATAGGTGTAGGGTTTTATGGACCAGTAGGGCCCGAGATCCCCCATCAATAATTTAAAATAAATTGCAATTTTATATATATTGTAATGTATAAATTTATGTAATTTGTGCTTGTCCCCCACTCCCCAATAATTTTGAAAACTCTACATTACTGTCCTATATTAAAATATATATAACAGTTCCCTTTACAAATTAATAATAACAATATTATAATGTATTTAAATTGCTTCTGTTATGAAAGGAAAAAGCAATGACCCATGATGAAGATATGCAAGTTCAGAAACTGACGTGGAAATAAAAACTATTTCACGAAATGCAATTCTAACCACGTGAGCATGAAACGCAATATAAGCTGACTGTGATTATAATATGTGTATATATAAGCTAACGCTCAAAATGTGGTCAGGTTCTTCATTTTTTATACAAAACATGTCAATCAGTTAAAATTTAAACTAGTTTTAAGTAGTTATTTGTGGAAATTGTAAAAACTGCTGAACAATTAAATACTCAAAGGGGGGAGAGGGGGCTCAAGTCAAAACGGTAGCTAGAATTTAATTTAGGGGGCGTCAAAAAATTTACATCAGGTATCGATACAGTCACAGCACGGAAGGCCGTAGCCGTCCCATTAAACGTTTAGTTTCGCGGGAAGGGGGACTGGTCCCCAAAGATCCCCACCTGGATACGGTCATGACTCTAGTAACTTCAAAGGAGGTTATGTTATGTTGCCTTAGAGGGAATATACTTTAATATACAATGGAGGAATTCTGCGCCCCCCCCCCATTTCCCACACCACTGATAGGAGAGTTTCTTCAGAAAGAGCCAAACACATCCAGTACTGCTCCTTCTCCTGTTATGCACCCTCAAAATTCGTTTTTTTTTTTTTAGCTGATGTATACACAATATTTATTTGTTTATTCATTGTGTTGTTTGTGTTTTCTACGGCGCAACAACAGCAAAGGTCATGCTGCGCCGGGAGCTACATTTTCCTGAGGAATTTGAACCTCTTAAGGACCTGGGAAACAACCCATTGACTACAGTGAGCAGTAAGTCGGTAGGCGTTTTCTTTTAAGCACTATTGAGTATCGAACTCTCTGTAAGGGCACTCTGGGCAAGAGCGTTATCATTGCGCCTCGTCTCAGGGCCATTCATTCTTAGAGCGTTGTTGGTTGTATTTTAATGGCGCAAGGTCAACAAGGGCCCCGTTGCGCCAAATTTAGAGCTATTTCGCCAAATTTACCATCAACTACTGCGCCAAATTGATTGCGTGAATTCTTGATTACTTCATAGTGATATTACTTTTAACTTTTTTTTGAAAATAAGGCGATATATTTTTTATATATACAGGGTCTATTACAGGCAGGTTTAAACTGGCGTCTGGGGTCAGCTTCCAACAGAATGCACCTTATCTGGAGCAAAATGTCCCTTGTTGTCCTTGCGCCGTAAACAACCAACCAACCAACCAACCAACCAACGAACGAACCATCCATCCATCCATCCATCAATCAATCAATTAAAGTATGCGAGTGTTTAGTAATTTGGCGGGAATATACTTCAGTTTTGGTGCGCAAATTGTAAGTCTCATTTATGGTCAGTGGCGGGACGGCTCGTTAATAAGAGCTGCAGATCCTCTTATAATTTATTTTAAAAATTACGAATTTATTTATTCTATATATCATTTGTACTATCTTTGCGCTTAGCTGTTTTCAAATGCTTGAGGCGCAATGGTAGCAGGAAATTGAATTATGCTATCCTCAAATCATGTGGAGAAAAATTGACGTCGATAGCAGCTCCTCGTCTGATGGCGCTGCAAACAATTCAGATCTAACCTATGTTAGGATGTTTTACTGTTATAGCGCGTGTTATTGTTTCCATTGATTTCCCGCTGTTTTTTTAGCCAAAAACTGTTCATTTATGTTGTTTATTTTTTTAATAAACCACAGTTAAACTGTATATTATTAAACTAGAACAGTTAGCCAGAACAGTAGAACTCCTATAATCCGAAATAGATATTGCAAATCTGATTTCGGTTAAGCGAGGTTTCGGATAGTCAAGAAATTAAAATTTCAATATTGAAGTATGGAGGAATTAAAACATTTATTTGAAAAACACGTTTAATTACATATTACCAAACTGACATACTGTTAATGAAACACTTCAAAGTATGTGTACGCTTATTAAGATATTAACTGCATATAATATTAAAATATTAATGGGAATAATCCGATATATGCAAATCGCTAATGTATGTCTGATATCTACCATTTGTATTGATTTCTTTCTTAAGGCCGGCGTGGACTAGAAACCAAATATGAACGTTTTTTGCCAAAAACGTTGGACGAGTGTCAACTTGAAAAAAGAAAGTGTAGTAGATTGAATATGTAATATGTAGATTGAATATGTAATATGTAGATTGAATATGTAATATGTAGATTGAATATGTAAGTGTAGGATGTTGTAATAGATTGTAGTAGATAATTTTTCGATTAATTGAAGCTTTGAAAATCGCTGGGGAGTGGGTTCTACTATATGCAATTTTTTCTATTATTATTTTTTATGTTTATGCTAAAAATTTAATTTAAGATACAATCCATTTGCAGCACTTCCACATATCAACGTATAGTTTCCAAAATTATTGAGGGAAGTGGCCCAAGTATATGTTATTTATATGTTACAACATATGTAAAATTTCGACTTGTTTTCAAATTACTGGGAGTGGGAGGGGCTCACATAACTACTGTGATCCCATATTTCCAATTTACGAACCGGCACTGTTTAGTGTGTGCAAAATAATTGTGAATTTTTGCTCTGGATCCTGCTATATCAGAGACATCCCAGCTTTGCATGTAGCCAGTAGTGAGCTGCCAACATTTTAGTAAGCCGGTGCTGACCAAGGTCTAATAAGAATAATTATAACCAGAGGCGTAGCCGGGGGGGGTTGGGGTTGTAACCCCCCATTGCAATGAAATTTTGTATATTTAACATAGGAATATATGCATAGGCGTAGAGTAGCCGAGCCTCCAATAATTTGAAATGAATTGCTATTTTACATATTGTTTGTTTGGTTTTACGGCTCAAAGACTACAGTGGTCATGCTGCGCCGGGACCTACTGTTTTCCGAGGAATCCGAACCTCTTAAGGCCTGGGGAACCAAACCCCGGACTACAGTGAGCAGTGCGATCTTTTATGAGATCTCTGAGTAAGCGTTCTTTTTGCACTGCTGGGAGTCGAACCCGGATTAGCCGCGCAATAGGAGAACGCGTTACCACACTGCGCCACCGCAGGGCTATATTTTACATATATTATAATGTATAACTGTCATAATATGTGCTTGCGCCCCCGCCCAATAATTTTGAAAATTCTACATTGATGAATATATATGAGTTGTAGCTCTGTAACCCCTCCCATTAAGCCTATAACTCCCTTATGAACTTTCTGCCTATGCCACTGATTATAACAGCAGGGCAGACCCAACCCTTAGGCCAACTAAGCTATTTAAATAAACGAACTAAGCTATTTAAATAAACGAACTGAGCTATTTAAATAAACCAACTAAGCTATTTAAATAAACCAATTAAGCTATTTAAATAAACGAACTAAGCTATTTAAACAAACGAACCGAGCTATTTAAATAAACGAACTAAGACATTTAAATAAACGAACTCAGCTATTTAAATAAACGAACTCAGCTATTTAAATAAACGAACTCAGCTATTTAAATAAACGAACTAAGCTATTTAAATAAACGAACTCAGCTATTTAAATAAACGAACTGAGATATTGAAATAAACGAACTGAGATATTGAAATAAACGAAATAAGCTATTTAAATAAACAAAATAAGCTATTTAAATAAACAAATAGTAAATATTGTAGATTATGTGTCTTTAATGAACGAATTCTCGAAATTTAATGCGTTTCCTCCGATTTCTGGCATTTCCGCACATCTCGTTCCGCAGCAGGTTTATTTCAATGGTGTTTGTTGTTTCTTTTGGTCAAGAACAAGAAGGTCATGCCGAGTCGTGACCGTCTTCCGAGGATTCCGAACTTCTTGAGGTCTAGGGAACCAAACCCCGAACTACAGTTTATCGCTAAGCGTTCTATTTTTAGCAACGTTGGGACTCGAACCCGGGTTAAGTACATGATGGGCGAACGTTTTATCACTGCAGCCCGCAGGTTCGTTCGTAGATTCGGGCCTGTAACTATTGTCATCGTGCGGGAGTAAATTGACATTTTATTTATGGCTTTTGAGGCTCCAAATTCCACTGAGGAAGTTCATAAAGATCGCACTGCTCACTGTAGTCCGGGGTTTGGTTCCCCAGGCCATAAGAGGTTCGGATTCCTCGGAAAACAGTAGGTCCCGGCGCAGCATGACAACTGTAGTCTTTGAGCCGTAAAACCAAAAAGCAACCAACCAACCACTGAGGAAGTCGTGTTCAAATATAACAACGTGAAAGTCTTTATATAATAGCATAGTTCATATATTCATGAAGTAAATATGAAGCATGTAATAAAGGAGTATATAGAATGTATCGAGGTATACTTTAAACTCTAGTAAGGAAACGATACTTACGATACGAAATTTTTCAGATTGAATAACACGTGAAACGATATGTAAGATACGTAATTTTCGGACAGAATAACACATGAGCATAGGCGTATAGCAAATGAGCATAGGCGTATAGCAAATGAGCATAGGCGTATAGCGCAGAAAGTTCATAACAGTGGTGAGGGGGTCACACGTTTATAATCGGGAGTTAGAGAAATACAAAATTCATATATTTATATGTGCATATACAAAATTACATCACGATAGGGGATGACCCCATCAACCCCTACGCCAGTGCATGTGAGTGTATGCCAGTGCATGTAAGTGTACTCCAGGTAATGTTGGCGAAACGCAATTGTTTACATTCCGCCGTGTTTAACAAAGGAGGACAAAATGACGAATCTTTAAAAATTATAAACTGACGGAAAACGAAATTTATATAGAATTCGCAGAGCCCAGGGATGAAAGAGATGAAAATGATGAGAGTCGTATATTTCAAAATAACTTAAGGGAATAATTACAAATTGCAGAAACTGAATATCGCTAGTGAACGTGACGTTAGATTCACGTTTGTACTACAAGGAGAAAAAGGTTATTTTATAATTTTTTTTTATATAAATAGATAGATCACAAGGGTTCCTTCAAATTTTTTGGATTGACGGCCCCTTTGCCCCTCCACATCAATTTCCTTTGTCTATCCTGTATGGACAATAAATTTTATAATGTAATATTTTTTCCTAGTAGATATATAAAAAAGGGCCCCCTTATATATGAATTTTCAAAGACAAGAAAAGTGAGAAAGCTAATTTTATGAACTCCAATTTTAAAATAATCCTAGAAAATTTCGATCGTATTCTGGGGTGGTCAGGGAAGGGGGTGTCCGGAAGAAAAATATTCACTCCGCGTTTAACTTTATATTTTATTCTTAACAAATTAAATAACACACTGTACACATTGATCAGAATAATAGAAATTAGTTAAGAGCGCTTAAAAAAACTGCGTGCTTACTTTTTTTCCCGTTTTCCGGCTCCTGTGTCCCGGAATCCTTTGGCGAACGGATTATGGTCGATTTTGAGTTGCGTAATCTATAAAATAAATAAATAAATAAATAAATAAATAAAAAATGGGTTTTACCACGCAGGAGGGAGCGAAGGTCATGATGGTTATTTATTACAATGTTAATTATTTATCATCTGTGCATTTGTTATTATTATGCTATTATATTATTATCATTGTATATTTGTTCTGTTATTATATTATTTACCTATTATTTGTATATTTTTTATTATAATATTATTTAATACTATTTTCTGTAGAATCGGAACCTGTCTTAAGTTATAGGCAACTAATATTAATATTAATAGGCAACTAATCACCAGACTATAATGACCAGGAAAGCGTTTTTATTTTTTTTGGGGGGGGGCACCCTTGGGTGTCGAACCCAAGTTAATGGAACTCCAAGCTAACGCGTTACTGTTGCGCCACCACAGGGCATACAAATAATGCGATAAATGACTCATTAATTACTAATAGTTATTAGTTAAGTCTGGATTAACCATTAAATTCATTAATAATTAATTGGTTGGCTAATTAATGGTGTTTTATTCGTCTGTATATGTTTTTCCGGCGCAATAACCGAATGTCGTGTTGCGCAGGGGCCCGCAATTTTCGGTGGCGTACTAACCTCTTTTGTTATAAAAATCAGTTCATTCATTTATTCATTCATTCATTCATTTGAGGGGGCACCTCTGGAGGACAAACCCGTATTAATGGCTTATGAACGTGCTAATATTGCGCAACAGCAAATCTCACAAAGCTTTAATTTGCAATAGATTTTCTTTATAGGATCCATGTATACCCTAGTACGCCATACTTTATAAATATTCAGAATTATAATAATAAAATTTAATAATTTTTTAAGATTAATAAAAATAATTGCTGAGCATAAAGAAAATCGGTAATCAACTTCGAGATAGTGCGATTAATCGATGCAAGAATTATCATCAAAATCGATATACCCCATAAAAAATTTGAAAGCGGATTTTCATCCAACGTCGTGTGTGTGTGTGTAGTTGATAATTTATAAATTTTAAACTGACGATTAAGATTAAAATAATTGAAAAGGAATATTGAGAGGGTGATGTCCTTTTCTGAGTAAGCATTGTAAATTACTTCGGAAAGGAGCGATTCGATTATTATTGCCTGAAATCTTTTAGAACCTAATTTTAATTTCATTTTTCAGCGGAACGCTTGCGACTGGGAATTGCTATTCCGGTTCCACAGCCAGGCGCATCAAAATTTAAAGCATTTCGTCGCGTTTCAAGCGAAAAAAACAAGAACTTGCGCTTCTTTAAATTATACACATCGTTTCCAAATACTTTAGAGAGAGAGAGAGAGAAAAAAAAAATCGAAAATCGGAAGCAATTAGACGAGTGGTCGATTTCACCAGAGTTTTTCTCGTCAATTTCGTTTAGATGACGAGCGAAATAAAATTGAACGAAGCCGTAGCGAATATAAATAATCGGGGAATTCATTAAATTTTTGAAGTCGTCTCCCGAGCAGAAGGGAGTAAAGGAAAATCTCGAACATCCGGAGCGATTGGATGAGGAAACACTGGAGAAAACGCGACTGAGAAAGAGTTAAAAGGGGAAAATTAGGATCTGTAATTGCCAAGGGGAAGGAAAAAGGGTCACATTTGTGAGTAAATATCCCTAATTACTTCTAGTAGTCGGGGAGAAGGAGGCAAGGTCGTGTGGGCTTAGCGAAAGGGCAGAAGAGGAACCTGTGAATATCCAAGCTTTGATCTTTGTCTGTGATCCGTTTCGACGGAGGTCGTCGGCCATCCTTTGCCGGCTCGGCCGACTGGAAGATCGGCGCCGCAGCTTCGGCTCCTTCGCTGGCGGTGGCGACCACCGCGAAATTAGCTTGATGGGGACTTCCATCTTCTGTAGTTGTGTTCAACGCCTTTTCCTCGCGACCCAAAAATCGAAAGTAAATTGGCACAGCGACCCAAAATGTCAGTTAAGAAAGGAAAAGGTAGAAAAACGAAGAATAGCAATAAAACGAATTACAAATTAAGTTACATGCTTCCAAGATATGTGTTACCTAAAGTAGTGAGTGCGCGCTCATAGATCTTTGATGCTAATTTAACGCCTTTGGTCACCAGTTAAAGTACAGTATACACCAGTTAATGTACTACAGTACATACCAATTAATGTATAGTACGCACGAGTTAATATGTAGTACGCAGGGCCGGATCTAGGTATTATGTTGCTCGGGGTGACTATATGTTTTGCCGCCCCAAAATGACTTCATTTTTTTATAATAATTCCATATTGCCGCTCTTAACTATGTCGTTCAGGACGAATGTCCTGTTCGCTTCCCCCCTTAACGCCGGCCCTAGCAGTACGTACCAGTTAATGTACACTACATATCAATTAATGTACAGTGTGTGCAAATATTCTATATAAACAAGCGAATTTTAAACTAAAAACTGGTAAACTTGCCGAAAACAGCAAAAACACAAAATTTTGGGATCAATGGTTTTTATCAACCTATTATATGGTTATTTTTTGAAACAAATAGTCTTAGGGAAGTAAAGGTGGTCGGTTCAAAGAGGTTTTCATGAAATGATACAAAAGTAATAAAGTAACACGGAAAATATTCCAAATCGCATATTTCAAGTAAAATAAACCCAGTCACGAATTTTCAACCATTACATAATAACAACAACAACAACAACAACAACAATAATAATAATAATGTATGGGAACAATTACCATTTGTAATTTTAATTCTTAATAAGTGTGAGTTTTACTAATTAAAAATTGTATATAATTTAATTTAAAACTTTTTAAAGAGTAAGCAATGAGGAAAATAAGGTAAAATAAGGTAGAATTCTTTATAACAGTATTGAAACCATGTCTCAGGGAGAAATTGACAAGTTACTTGCATTGAAAAATATCTCTGAAACTAATGAACTCAAATAAATCAAGAACTAATTAAATAAATGAAAAACTCCATCTTTGAAAGCATACAAACTCAAATTAGTATTAATCTATAAGACACAAAACGATGGGGCCCGGCAATAAACGAAAAAATGAAATTTAGAGATCCAAAGATCAAATGAGTTTTGAATAGACGGAAAGCAAAAAAATTTAAATATTCTCTTTTACTCATTATTTCGAGATTTTGAAAAGAGTTATAGAAAACGAACGATAATAAAAGAAGTTTTTCTTCAAGTCAAGTAAATAATGAAAAAAATAGGCATTCTGCTTTTGGAAATGTCAAACTAAGGAGAAATTAACAAGAAGGGAAAGGATGATAATATAGAAATGTCACGGCCCGAGGAGAGAAATTGAGCATTTTAAAAAAAGATGTGTGTTGGGGTGGGGGGTGGGGGGGGGCTGAGACTTTAAGATGGATTCCTGAAGAATTTACGATAGAAATGGGTAAAATACCAGAAACGTGGGATAAAAACAAGCAAAAATCTGCAAAATAATCCCAAACGCACTAAAAAATCGTAAATATGTTAGAAATAATCGTAAGTAAAGTTCAAAAGCCTGGGAAACGATAATTAATCGTAAATGTAATAAAAGATAATCGTAAATACAGTTAGAAATAATCGTAAGTAAGGTTCAAAAGCCTGGGGAACGATAATTAATCGTAAATATAAGAAAACATAATCGTAAATACAGTTAGAAATAATCTTAAATTGAAAAGGGATCTGAAATCTAATAAAATTAATCGTAAATATAATATTAATAGTATTTATAGCAGTATATTTTATCCTAATTCATCGCCTACAATTGCCATGGTTTATGGCATCAGCATGTCGTTATTTACGTTGAATGGCGCTCCAGTTATGTACATTTCACTAGGGTAAATAAACAATTTATATTGCAGCGCTATATGCAACTACCAATTCAATATCATTTGTGACGTCAGAGCTTTCTAAAATGAATGGACTTCCTAGCGATGAGTGAGGCAGTTTCGTAGGGCTGCACGGAATAGAAATTTTACCCGCGAATAGAATTATATTCTTTCAATAACATTTCATCGCTGCATATTTTGATCTATTATTGTATTTAAGCTCTAAACTGACTTTCTTTCTTTCTTTCTTTCTTTCTTTCTTTCTTTCTTTCTTTCTCTTTCATTTTCCTTCTCTCTTTCTCTTGTTCTTTCCTTTACTCTTTATGCTTTAAAAGTTACTCCAAACGTTTATAGTTTTATGTTTACTAATAAAACTGTGCAAGTGATTGAACACAATTAATTATATTTTAATTAATAAATTAAATATTGAGCGTATTATATATCAATTATATGTATGGTATATATTTCTATTGTATCATATACGTGATATATATTTCTATCTTTCATGGTATATATTTATATTATATATCAATTATATATGCATGGCATATATTCTTCGGCATGCATGGTGTATATTTATATCTCTGGACAATTCATGATCTATTATTTATCTGCGTATTATCAGGGCCGTGTACATTAATTTATGAAAGGGAAATTTTATGTTTCTTTGATTTTAATTAGAGGCAGCAGAAGCATATTTGTAGAGTATAAGATATAATATTTGAATTTTGTCAGGTTTCTTTTCTAAACTACTTTCATAGTTTTGATAGCAACTCACTCTTTCTCAGTTATTAAATATTATAAAGTATATGCATTCTTTAAATCAAGGTGGTGTCCATAAGATTTTATTTTATATAGTTGCGTATATGTAAGGTGTCTCCGAAATCGAAAATATGGAATTTTTGAGAGTTATTAAGCTTGTATAACTAAAGGCTTCGTCTGTCTGTCTGTCTGAGTCGAGTCTCAAAAATAAATAAAGAGTCACTCGTGATAAAATCAACGGCTAAATGTGAAAAGGACGATCAACGATACGATGGCAGATTTAGTGCCGTCTGCATGGGTGGGGACCCAGGCCTCCGATCCGAAAAGAGCTCCCCCAAATTGACAAAACGTTTGCGCACATGTGTTTATTAAAAAACTTGGGTGTTAAAAATATTTTCCACCCCAATCACCCCCCCCAAAAAAAAAAACCGCCCCGGTGGATCTGGGTGTTGACCATTTGGCAATTGTGTGAACCCTGAGGAAGTCAATGATATCTTACGTATATTTTTCTTATTGCAAAATTCGGAAATTAAAAAGTTAGTGTAAAATGGCCCACAACTAGTTGCGCCCGGGATATATGACAAGGTCTTCTGGGATTAGTGTTTAATTCATTGGAGTTCAAGTTCACACAAAATTACACTGACATACAGTAATTACGCTCCAGATAATTATAGACGCTTAATGAGTGTAATCTGTCTTCAACGATTGCATACAATACATTTTACGACAACTGATTTCTGAAATAAATTAATGCGTCTTAGAAATATCTCCCTTCCGATATGCAAATGCATGGGACGTGGTGCATGCGTTGTAAGGTGCATTATTACGACTAGCATTGCACAAGAAAATTGATTCGTAGCTTGTTACCCATGAGAAGTGTCACCATGCCGTGGATAGATCATTACTCTATACTCAAGAAACAAGTGAAAGTGTATTTTCTAGAGCCGAGATCCCGTCTGCATATCCTCCTCGACTCTTGTCAATTTCACTAGTTTTCGATTTTAGGGATTTCTGTGACCTCATTAGGAAGTTGGAGTTCCTATCGTTGAGATGGAGAAAAAGCCGCCATCGGATAAGACACCAACAAGAAAAAAGGTCGAGAATTTCACGAGTAAGAATAATAAGCAAGCAAATTTTAATTCAAGCGATATGTCGCCGCAATGAATTAAAGTTACTATTTGAGTTAAGTTGCTATAAATTACGCACTAGTGTTCCAAGTTAAAAAATAATTTATAGTATATGGAAGGAAGGGTCATTATTGGGACGCAAAGTTAGGACCTCCACGACTATTAGTGGATCATTTACCGATAGGCTAAGTGCGCTGATGCTTACGGCGACATATTTATTTTTGGCGGCAACCAATTTTCGACGAGAGGCGCCGAATTTTTTGATGACTAATTGAATTAGTAATTTTGAATTCTTATATTCAGAGAGGTAACTCGATATTGGCAAAGGGAAAGCTGTCATGGGCGCTTTCTTGAAAGAGGCTCAAAAGGCGGCAAAATCGTAAATCCACCTTTGAAGAAGCTTCTGACCGAAAACCGTTATATACCTAAATAGACTGACTCTATAAAATAGGCTGGACTGAATATATGAAATAGACTAAATTGAATGTACGAAATGGATTAGATTGAACATACGAAATAGACTGGACTGAAAGTATAAAACCGGTGTGGGACACCAAATGTATGGAAACCGTAATATACCTAAAGAGACTATACTGTTTGTATAAAATAGACTAGACTAAATGTATGAAATAGACTAGACTGAATATACGAAATAGACTAGACTGAATGTACGAAATAGACTAGACTGAATGTATGAAATAGACTAGACTGAATGCATGAAATAGGCTAGAGTGAACGTATTAAACAGACTGGATTGAACGTACAAGACCTGTGAACAGGCATAATTCCCCTTCGGCTAATTGCAACAATAACAGCAAACTTAATTTATTATTAATTATACGAAGCAGGTAAGATTCAATGACAGCATGGGATAGACAAAAATTAATTAATTGGATTTGAAGGTCAAAATTGACACAAATTGGACTGCAAATAAAATTAACAAGCTAGGTGAATGAAATTTATCAAAAAAATTAAATTGATCAAAATTAACAAGCTAGATAAATGAAATTTATCCCAAATGAGTGAATCGATCAAAAATGAAATTGATCAAAAATGAAAATCGATCAAAAAAAAAATTCGATCAAAAATGAAATCAACAGGCTAGATAAATGCAAATTTAGATGAAATGAAAAAATCTAGTCAAAAGGAAATTGATCAAAATGAAATTGATCAAAAATGAAATTGATCAAAATTAACAAAGCTAATGAATGAAACTGATCACATATTTGATACAAATTATTCATCTATAACGGAATATGATCGTTAAATCTAACGTAGTGAACTAATTTCCTTTTTTAATAGCTCATAAAGTTCCAGTGTAGAACGAAAATTTAAATCTGATACCAAAATACTACTACGGTAATATCACAAGGACGATAATTTTCTATTTATTTCTATAAAACAATCGACTTTTCGCTTTAGAGCTTTTGAAAAAATGTAAGCAAGTCATTTAACGTCTAAAGAATTATCAGCAGTAGCTCTGAGTGGAAAAAGCTTCCGGTAGCAAAGATTGCATTCTATATTGACCATTAGTCACTAGGGCGTAGCCATGTAGTTTTGGGGTTGTAACGCTATCGCAATGAAATTTTGTATATTTAACATAGGAATATATGAGCTGTAGCTCTGTAACCACTGAACCTATAACTTCCCTTATGAACTTTCTGCCTACGCTTGGCAGAAGTCACAATTAAAACAATAATTATCATATAAATGCATGAAAATGTGAGCTTAATTATTCACATAATTAATAATAATAATAATAATAGAGAGAGAGAGAGAGAGAGAGTAGGCCTGCATTTCTAGCCCTAATCCTTTGTAAGTTACAGGCCGCCAGACTCAACCAATAGCAGGGCTGAACGGGAAATCTATTATGAAATGGACGAGAGGGAACAGGGGTGAAAAAAACCCCTAGAAATATGAAATTTGAGAGTGGAGCAGAGGACATTAGCGTCATCCAATTCTACACGTCACAAAAGCTCAGTTCTTTTCAGGGATCCACAATGCAGTTTACAGTAGGGTGCCATCATCTGCGGGTGACCCCCCGGGGTATATTCCTTCCAATGAGATCGAAGGATGAGCCAGATGACAAAAGAAATCTGCCTTCCACAAAATTGTCACCCTCCCCCTCGCCAGTTCGCTTGTTATATCTTTTAATATGCCCCCCCAATCCCTTGCCCCTATAGGGCCTATTTCATCATTACATATTAAAAAGAAATTCTATATTAATATGAATATTAATTTTAGCTTTTAATATTAATGTATTTAATAAAATTAGAATCAGGCTTTTTATAAAAATTTTGTCAAAAAAAAGGTTTATTGCAAAAAATTTTTTGGGGGACAAAATTCTTGTTAGGCTTCAAACCTCTGCGAAATCTATGTTAGGAATCACTGTTACAAGGTAACATAAGCCTGCGCAGAAATTTCGTAAAGGGGGGGATATAGGCTCAATGGAAGGGGGGGGTTACGAAGCTGCAACTAGCATACTCTTATGCTAAATATACAAAATTTCATTGCAATAGGGGGTTACAACCCCATCAACACACCCCTGCGTACGCCAATGCAACATAACCTCAATAATCTCAAATAAAGAGGGCGGGCTCGATTTTGGATAAGCGGAATTTCGAATAATCCGGAACTTCAATTTTTAATGTAACAGTGCGAAGAAACACCAACATGTGTATCTAAGAGCACACATTTAATTACATATTAATAAATTACCAAACCGATAGTGAAAAATGCCATAAAAGCATGTTAACTAAGATATTAACTGTGTATGTGTATGCCCGATATATACAGTGAAACCTTGTAAAGTGACCACCTGAGTAAAGTGGCCACTTTTTTAACAGAGAACTGGTAGGGACTTAGTCATGTCTGTACCAAAGTCTGTCGTGTGTAGTGGCCACCTGTCTACGGTGACTCTTGTAATCCAGTCCCAGAGGTGGTCACTTTAGACAGGTTCTATTCTATATACAGATCTTTGTACATGTCCAATATTGACTATTTGTGTTGCTCATTGAAGGCTGGAGTACATTAGAAAATAAATATGAGTGTTGTACAGGAAACATTGAACGAGCACCAACTAAAAAAATATTGTTAACACAAACAGTAAGTTCTGCAGGCCATTTTGGTGAAGCCATATGTCGGTTAAGCGGATTTCGGATAATTGGGGTTCCATTGCATAAAGCAGGATCATGAAAAGTAAGTTCTAAAGAGTAAGTTTTGAAGAGTAAGTTTTTTCAGAAAAATAAGACTTTTTTTTAGAAATAGTCGTTTTGAAAGATGACCGTAAATTGGGGGAAAATAATTTGAAAAAGATCGATAATTATTTAGTAGGCTCTCAATGATTAGATGGTAAAACCTGCCTAAGGTGACCATCTTTGGGACTGGACTGTAATGGTCGCCATAGACTTTCTTTCTTTTTGGTTTTACGGCTCAAAGACTACAGTGGTCATGCTGCGCCGGGACCTACAGTTTTCCGAGGAATCCGAACCTCTTAAGGCCTAGGGAACCAAACCCCGGACTACAGTGAGCAGTGCGATCTTTATGAGATCTCTGAGTAAGCGTTCTTTTTGCACTGCTGGGAGTCGAACCCGGATTAGCGGCGCACTAGGAGAACGCGTTACCACACTGCGCCACCGCAGGGCTGTCGCCATAGACAGGTGGTCGCTATACACAACAGACTTCAGTATAGGCGTGACTAAACCGTTACCAGTTCTCTCTTAGAAAAAGTGATCACCTTATTCAGGTGGCCAATTTACCAAGTTCCACCGCACTATAAATCCGGGAGATCTTCCAGAGAAGTTTGGTCGTTTTTAAGGGTGGCCGGAGGAAGAGATTTTATGCCATTTTCGTCCTCAAATAAAGGGTCAACAAGCGGCCCAAAGGTCGATGCAGTGGTAATGCGCTCACCTAGCGGTCGTTAATCTAGATTCGACCCCCCAACGGTAAAAAAACAACCAAAAAAAAACCCCGCCAATCAACCAACTGCCCACTGTGGTCCGGTGGGTTGGTTCCCTAGCTTTAAGAGGTTCTCATTTCTGTCCACGGTAGTCCACGGGTTCGCATTCCTAGTTCCCTGCGTACCATGACCCGTGCCGGCATTGGTGTACGCAGGGTGGTGTTTATGGGGGTTGTAACCATGAAATTTTGTATATTTAGCATAGGTATATATGAATTGTAGCTCTGCAACCCCCACCATTGAGCCTATAACCCCCCTTATGAACTTTCTGCGCATACCTATGCTTGCCGGCATCCTTACGCCGCGAAGACACAAGCTTCCAAAAGAATCCTGGGAACAACGTGCGAGTGCGTCAGTGACGTGAGTAATCTTTTAATTGAAGACGATTTTATTTTAATGGCTGCGACATGGCTATGCGGCACATCAAGTCGAGTGCAGGTGGAACAGAAAAACAAAATCCGTCCATTGGGCCAAAAGATGATGATGACGAAGCTGAAGAGGGTGGAGAGGGATCCGGTGAGAGAGAGATATATATAAAGTAGGCGGAAGGAAAATCATTAGGAAAGGAGACCAAGTCAAAGTTTGGCGCTTTTAGTCCTAATCAAACTCCCCCATCTCTTGGAAGACCAGGATGGATAATCAGTATTATATTCACTAGCATTTAATTGCCACTCGCGCTGTATCTTTCAGCCACCCACCTCCTTCCTGATCCAACGAGAGCGCGAGTTCGAGTTCCACGCGTCCTGAGTGTTTTCAAACAACGCGGTTAATTGCTCTTTTGAGATGGGAGTGGGATCGTTGAATTATCGCCATGGAACTGTCATAATGAGCATTCTGAAATGAGCACTTTCGTCGGAAACAGACATCCATCCTCCAATAATTAAAACTGCGTCCTAAAAAATGAGACTGCTTGTCAACAGTTGCACTTCGCCTCCCCGCATGCCCTAAAGCCAACAATTTTCTAAAACAAATATAATGTAACAAATATTTTGCGGTTGTCATTATTATTATTATCATCGTTTATGTCATTACTATTATCACAATTTGGTTGCCATTATTACTATCACAATTTGGTTGTCATTAATACCATCACAATTTGGTTGCCATTAATATCATCACAATTTGGTTGTCATTATTACTATCACAATTTCGTTATTATTATTATCATCATCACAATTTGGTTGTCATTAATAACATCACAATTTGGTTGTCATTATTACTATCACAATTTCGTTGTCATTATTACTATCACAATTTCGTTGTCATTATTATTATCACACTTTCGTTGCTATTATTAATATTACAATTTCGTTGTCATTATTACTATCATAATTTCGTTGTCATTATTACTATCACAATTGGGTTGTCATTTTTATGGTGATAATTTATTATCTGAGGTAGAAATACTAACCATGCTTAATTACTAAATGGATCATTACCTCGCGCACACACACACCTTTGTATAAACTCACGTTGCTCACTATGCACACTAGTTAACATGTATCTCAGATTTAATAAATTATTGTTATTATCAATGAAAAATATTCATGAGAAACGTAGTAAAATGTTTGTTTATAAACTTTAAGGAGCAAGGACAGAAAATGTCATGCTGCGTCGAGAATTAAATTTTTCCGCGGAATCCAAACCTCTAATGGTCTAGAGAAATATGGTAAATTAGTTTGACGTACACAGTCAAGAAATGCCTGTGCACACCCTGGGGACTGCATAGGCTATGAAGGTTCAATAAATCGGGGCTTTACAGGCTTATAATGGGAAGTTACAGAGCTACAACTCAATATATCCTTATGTATACAAAATTCCATCTCAATGGTGGGGGTTATAATCCTCAATACCCACCCCTGCGCACGCCAGTGGGGGAGGGGATACATGTATAATCCGTCTTTCTTTACGTACATCATTGATTCCCGAATGTCCGCTCTCAGTCTCACCCAAGAAGGTCGAAATAAAAAAAATTGTACAGGACTTTCAATTCAAGCTCCCCCTTCCCTAAATACACACATATTTCTTATTCAGTGATCATTCCTTCTTTCAAAAAATAATGAACTAACGAAGATGTGGAAAATTTTAAAGATCTAGGACACCGAAGTTAGGAGTGTGGCTTAAAGGGTATTGGGGATAGAGGATATTGGTGATACTAAGTGGCTTCGACCCACATTAGTATAAATCCGCATATAAACAGATGAATTGTATGATCACTAATCAACTTCTTAGGGAATTCTCAGAGTCTTTTCAACTTCCGGACCACCTGTAACTGAAAACAAAATATTGACAAAGCTTGATGCCTTAAATTTGTATCCTTGCCACAAGGGGGTTCTTTGCCACCCCGTTGGTCACGGTCGTCTCAACTGCAAGTACTTACCAACCGCAAAGGTTTAATGATAGATTTAAAGTGACAGAAAACGCCAGAGCAGACAACCACGATCTTATCACTACTCATCATAACCGGAAACCGAAATGCGAGACCGGAAGAAAAAAGACCAGGTACCTTAGCTCGAAGGACATAACAAAGATAGTCACACACACAATTCCAAGATATAGTCCTGGGAGAAATCACTGGGCCGTATCACTCCGCTGTCTTCACGCGGACTCGTTGGTTCAGCAATTGAAATCATCGATATTAACGATAGAGGCATAATCTCCTTTCGATGTCTATCGATACACAAGTCTATTTTTATAGACGTTTGAACTGATTTTGTCCTGCCATGCGGCGCTGCGTAGGCACCATTAATTATAGTTATTTATTATTATTAATTATAATTAATTAAGTAATTAATGTCATTATCCGGAATCTGTTCTACGGTGAAGTAGTAGCAGGCGTGAAGCAATTCAAAAATTGTGGAGAGAGAGAGAGAGAGAGAGAGAGTGTCTAGTCATGGGCGGATTTACCATTTTGCCGCCCCTAGGCTATTTTTGCTGCCCTAAGGCTACTTTTTGCCGCCTCTTCCAATCAGTGTTTGTTTGTTTGTTTGGCTTTTTTATGGCGCAAGAGCATCTGGGCTATACTGCGCCAAACATGGTAAAATCAAAGACTGTTGTGACCCAATCAGTGGTAGGAACATAAAAATTGCTACATTCAATATACGCCAAAAACTTTTGTATTGACAATAAAAATATTGAAAAGCAAACTCATAAATTGAAACATAAACATTAAACAATATTAACTTATATTGAAGTATTATCTCTTCTTTGTATATAATAAATCAAATTCAATTTTATTGAAATAAATTTTAATTTTAGCAAAAAATAAAAGCCCATTGAACACTGGTATTTAAATGGAAAGCATGACGTCCAGCTTTCTTCTCGGCAAAACATCTGATTATATCATATGTATTGATTTTGTTATATCAGACTTCATACACAAAATTTTGTCGCTCTAATCTATAGCCTATTGGGAAATGCGACACTGGGTCTGGTACCATAAAGAAAGATCATATGATTCAATGTTAAAAAGAAAAATGTATTTTGATTCCAATGAGGGGAAAGTGAGTTGCTATTTCTGCGCAATTGATTGATGATAAAAAGCTTGCCCATCGTGTTAAAACCTCGGGTCTATTTCTCAGTAATGGTGTAGAAGGCGTGATGTTTTCCCGTTAATTCGTAATTCGGGGCTTGTTTTTTTTAAGTAACAGAAGTTCAGGTTTTTCGAGAAACTGTAGGTTATGATGCAGTAGGACCGTACTTGTATTTGCGCTGCAAAACTCACGCAAAGCAATTAATTAAATTATTATTATAATATTAAAATATGCAATACACCTTTGTGCGATGACCACCTGCGAATATTCAAAGCTTCATGAAATAAAATTAAAACTTAAGGATTCTTTAACACGGAGTTATGATAAGGCTACTCTGTTCCCTTGTTACGCGGGCATCTTCAAGAATGGTCGCCTACAGAAAACTCCTTGTTTAAAAGATTTATTCGGTGTAACTGCCCATTAAGGCCACCTCTAAACATGGCCCAAAGGTTTAAAATAAAGGCCGTGAACCATTCTTTGTCTTTTCCCCCTCTCTCTGCGGACACTCTTCGAGAAGGTCAGAGAATCTAAAAGAAAATGTCCTTCTGCTGAAGGTGGTCACCAAGGAAGTTTTGAGCGAAATTACAATAATTCACCCGAGTTTACATAAAACGATACAGGGTAAAAATACATAGTACATGAGGCACATTTCATCCTGTGGATTTTTCATGTAGTACTTTTTCATGTGGCACTACTTTTGTTCAATCACTTTCCTGTGATAATGCATCACGAAATCTCATGTATCTTTATATCATACCCACTGACGTATGCAGGGAGTGTTGATGGAGGTCGGAACCCAAGATTGCGATGAAATTTTGTATATTTACATCTGAATATATGGAGTTGTAGCTCTGTAGCTCATAGAGCCTATAACCCCCACCTTATGGACTTCAGGCGTACGCCTATGATCTTACCATCTTTCACCATGGTAAATGAACTGAATATAAGTTACGTTTTGCCACGATAATACGTTTCGTTGCCGTTACTGTTTCGAAGTCCTGGTCACGAATTTATCAAAAGGTATTTTACAAAGCTCAGAATGAAGATATAAGAAACATGTTTGACGTTGGGGCCCAATACTCAAGCCCCCCCCCCCGAAGTTCCCTGCTCCTATTGGACATCAAGACATATTCTTCCCTTTAACGCCCCATTACACACACACACACACACACACATATATATAACATTTTCTTTAAAATTACTTTTCAGACCAACCACTCTTTTGAACTGTACACTGAGATACGTATTGCTATTTTTAAAAGTTTTCTGAAGTTATGTTTGTACATTATCGCATCGCATTGAATAATTAATGAATAATGCGTAAATTAAACAAACACAAAAAACTTTGTGCTGCGGGGGGAACTCCGAAGCTAATGGATACTTAAATAGGATCCGTTCATTACGGTAAGAGGGAAATCAATTATCTGCGATATACTTTCTATTGCAAGAAAAAACAAAACACCCCTAAAAAATTATCCGATCATCTCAAAATTTCGCATGCAAATTCCTTTAGATCAAGTCAAATGATTAAATTTTCAAAGCCAATGAGTGTTAACTTCGATCATAGCGCGCATTTCTACTGCGCAACTGGCATCGTATAAAAGAGGTAAAAATTGCGGACGGTTTATTTTTTTTCGTTATCAGCGTTGCAGTTCCCTGGAGACGCAACCAGTAATGACGTTGGGACGTTGTCGAAGACCTTATAGCCAAGTGGACGACTTTGAACGTGGTCGCATAGTCGGGATGCGTGAAACTGGCTGGTCCTACTGAGCAATAGGCTGCCACCTGCACCGTACGGACACTGCTGTGCAAAGGTGTTGGCAGCAATGGTTTCTGCGAGGAACTCATCGGCGTAATAAAAGCTCTGGAAGGCCAAGGTGCACTAATGCGAGGGAAGATTGGTTGGTTGTGCAACAAGCTGACACAACAGCATCATTGTCCGCCATCCAACGTGCTACAGTCTATTCCATACCACCCGTGGCACCTTCTACCATCTTACAACACTTGGCTGAGGTGGGGTTACGCTCACAACTGCCTTTAAGACGTTTGCCTTTAACCCCACACCATTGATAGAGTCGTCTGGAGTGGTGTCGTAGCCGATCATCATAGCTGCCAGCAGATTAGTATCGCATAGTGTTCAACGATGAATCCCGCTTCAGTCTTGGAGCAGATGACCATCGGATCCGTGTGTGTGGAGATGGCAGGGATAGCAGTCCCAACCACCCTTTGTTTTACACAGGCACACAGCCATTACCCCTAGTGCGATAATGTGGGGTGCTATCTCATACGACAGCAGGACGCCCTTAATAGTCCTGCGTGCAACTTTAACAACTCAACGATATGTTGATGACATCCTGTGGCCGTTTACGTTACCCTTCATGACACAACAGTTTGGAGTCATTTTCCAACAAGATAATGCCAGGCCCCATACGGCTCGCATATCTGTGAGCTACCCCAGTGCTGTTGATACCCTTTCATGGCCAGCAAGGTCACCAGACCTTTCGCCAATCGAACATGTATGGGACATGGTAGGCTGCTGGATTTGGGCACCGCAAAATGTCGCAGAGCTGGTGCAACAAGTGAGGAATGCATGACTGAATGTTACAGGATGACATTAGGATCCTTTACTGCATCGCCGCCGGGGGAGGGGGCGAGTTCGACAACTATTGATTTGAATATTCAGTTTGCTATTCCCAACCATTAATGAGTTCTACGGCCTTGCATTTATTATCATTTCCTTACCTGCGCATGTGCTGGATGTACATTTAATTTTAATAAAAACAGATAATTTCTTCACGGTGATTCGTTTGATTTATTTTTTTTTATTTATTTATTTTTTTATTTTTGCAAAAGTGTGTACATATACGACATATTTAAAGGTGTATCTTATGTGGATATATCTTAGATGACCATAGTCATTCCATTTTGGGAATTCATTATATCATTCCCAATCTTTTAAAAAAAATGGGTCCCCCGTATCCGTTCGAAAAGTTTAAAAATGATTCAATTTTTGGTGCCCTTTGATCTTCGGTGAGGTAGATCATTTTGAGTCGTTCAATCATTTCATTTCCACTCACTGAATGGTTAAAAGAAACAAAATAATCAATCTCACTTAATTAAAGTGGACTGGTCCCAAAAATTGAACGATTTTTAAACATCACTTTTGGGAATATTCGTTCATTCTCATCTTCAGTTTCACCATTGATCAAAACAAGATTAGGATTAACGGTGAAAATTAGGAGGGCAATGAACGTGAACGAACATTCACAAAAAGAATCATTCTTTTATTTCGTTCATTCACTTCTTGGACATATTTAAAACCTTGCAACCAACCACAATAATTCTCGTGTTCTTTCTAATAAGGAATCCTTCTGAAAGGAAATGTGAACGTTCGTCCTTCAGCATCTTCTCAGCATTATAATAAGTAAGAAACGCAGAAAAGGACAAAGAAAGGAAAACTGAAAACTTAAAGAGTTAAAAACAAACCAACCTAAATGAGATGATTATGGAATTGTCAAGATTTTCCTCCAAAGTTTATCCCGACACGAAACATTCGACAAGATCGTCAAACCTTCCTCTTATGAAGTGAAGCTACTTGATGAGATTTAAGATGGCCTTCTTGTGCGATAATTCCAATGTAGAGAGGAGAAAAGTAATTTATTTGATAGTTTTCAATTTCAGTTGTCCGTCAAAAAGGTGGCCTATTTCAGGAAGGTCAATTTCACCGCCTATATAAAGTTAGAATTTAGATCCCAAGTAATATAAAACTGATCCTAAAGATGCTTTATAATAAATAGATCTTTTCTCGCATTTTAAAAGACTTGTTTTTCGATAAGTTCTTACGTCATGTGTGTCTGTCAGTTTCCAAATCCCTTTCAGACGGCGGCACAGGGAAGGGGGGGTTAAGGGGGGGTTTAAATTCTTCCCAATGGACATCCAGGCACTTTTTCCCTCTTTTCCAATGCCAAATCAGTCAAGATCATCTTTAAAATTACTTTGGCATCTGCCTAATTTTTGAATTGTACATCCCTGCTTCTAGAGAAATTCTAGGTAAAGGAGACAGACAGCTACGTCCATACTTATAGAGCATGTAGGTGCAGGGCATTTAGAATTTGTGGCCGACAAATCAGCAGCCATTTTGTTCCACACATCCGGTTTCATAACACAACATTTACCATTGGAAAATTAATAATATATTTTCTCTTTTCACAGGATCTGTTGCAAAGCTAAACTTTCAATGTCGATTTCTAGAGTGATTTAAACAATTTACAGCAGCACATGGGCGCCCATATGGGAAGCAGAAGGGGCTCAATCCCCCCCCCTAGCCGTTTAAAAATTTGATTTGCCCGAACCTGCTATGCATTTACTTTCAAAAGTTTTACAGTCACATTTTAAAATAAGGTACTTTTTAGCTCATTACTAATTGTCAAGCAGTATCAATTATTTTTGTAGCGTTTTGGTATCTTGTACATTCACTAAAATTCTCGACAGCTTTGAGAAGGAGGTAATAATTTTTCTCAGCCCCCCCCTAAAAGTACTCTTAATGTTTCTCAGCCCCCCCCCCCAAGAAATATGTGTAAGGGCACCCATGAAGCGGAACACTCATACATTTCACACTATTTTATTAAAAGTAACACACTCGTAAATCACTCAACTTTCACACAGCAGTGAATGAGATCACGTGATACGATGGCATCAAAATGGCGGATAAGTAGGCTCAACTTTATATTAGCTTTCAGTACGTGAACTTTTACTCGTTGAAATACGAGGAGGGGGGATTAATGTCCGTTCATATCTTTCCTCTATGATAATTGAAACGTAGTTGAACAAATACGTATTTTCATTTTTTAGAGGGGAGAAGAAGGGGGCATAGAATGCTCCTTTTATTTTCACTCCCCCTTCGCCGCCGCACGGTCATAGATAACTGCTCGTCAAAATGGGATAAAGCGAACTAAAACATTTAAATATTTTGGAACACGTCCCGCGATAACGAAACCTTACGTTTTCGACGTTTTGAACAATGTTTCTAATAACAGAGAACAGAACTGGAATTTAGAACAACACTGAAAGAGAGAAAACAGTTATTAAAGTTTAATTTAGATAATCAAAATTCTAGAGCTCTCAGAGCCGACATCGTTTTCAGCTCTTGTTTTGGAAATTGATTTGTTGATCGCAGGTCCGTTTATTGTTGTCCTGGGTTCGTGACAAGGTGAGCTAGTATCGGAAAATGATCTGCTTCTGTTGACAAATAATTCAAATTGGGATAGTTACGGATAATGTGGCCGGAAAACATGGACCTGGAAAGAGTCAGTCGGTCCTTAATGGATAGTTGGAACCATTTTGGGATAATTACGTGAAGACAACGACAAGACTTCTTAAACTATTTTAAACGTAAGCAATGGCCTAAATGAATATTACAGCGTGTTCTGGTAGAAAAGGGACTATTTCAGTCAATTCTGTCAATTGCGCGGAGTTGTATCGCCGGAAAAATGATCATTAACTTTAGGTATCATACCCGCGTGGTAATACTCATTAAGGACATGCCAAGCAAGTCTACTCAATTCGTAATACGCCGTCGAAAGAGACAGTTATATATGTATATATATATCTTTTTTTTTTAAGTTTTAAAACTCTCCATTTCAATGACAGGCGTCTCCCTTATTTAGAGATCAAAAATATCATCATTTTCGAATTAGAAAATTTAATTCTGAATTCTAGACTTGCTCTAGAATTTTTGTAATAGATTTTCGGAAATTATTTTTATAACAAGTTTGTAATTCGATTATTGGTGCTTTTCAAGAAAGTAAAAATGGAAAAAGTTCTGCGGCAATCAAATTCCACATATCTACAATATTTTTAAAAGAGATTATACACACAAGTGGTACACATACCAGTAGTACAAGAAGTACACGTATAAGTAGTATAATATACAATTATAAAATATACAATTTGAATTACAAAGGATGCTGTCAAGGTAGAAAATGACCAGGTAAATACTGACCAAGAAGAAAATGACTAGGTACGTGTTGACCAAATAGAAAATAACAAGTAATTACGGATCAAGTTGAAAATGACCAGGTAATTGCTGACCAAGTAGAAAATGACAAGATAATTATGAACCAAGTGGATAACAGACAAGATAATTACGGGCCAAGTAAATAACTGACTAGATAATTACTGACCAGGTAATTACCGACTGAGTATATAACTGACTAGATCATTTTACTAACTAGGTGATTACTGGACAAGTAGGTAACTGACTAGGTAATTATTTACCTAGTTTCTTCAGGATTCGGTGCTTAAGATATGCACACGTAGAAATTAATAGCCACGAGCATCATATCTATGAACATATATATGCACATGTGTGTGTGCGTGCACATAAACATATAAGTGTGTACACAGGCAGTGGCGTAGGAAAAGGGGGGGGGCTCGAGCCCCCCCCTTCTATTGCATATCCAGATCTGTTCTTTTTGCTAACGCGACGTCATTTTACCTTCATTAAAGTTATGTAAAGTCCCCCGCATGACCTTTTAATTGCTAGTACAGGGTCGAATGTCTGTACATAAAACACATGTTCCATCGAAGATATTATATTTTCACAGCATGTGATTATCATACACATTAAAATAGATATGTATATATTAGACACAAAAGTGAAAATTTATATGCGTGTTCAACAGGCAATAATATTTAAAAATTAAATAACAATTAAGCGTTAACTTGGAAACTATATAAAAAATTAACAAAATTGAAAATTATATGAAATTTATCACGATTATAATTTGTAGGAAAATTAGACATAAAATTTGAAATGACGTTGAAATTAGACATGAAATTAAAAACTCTACAAAGAATAGACTAAAATTAGAAACAATATAAAAATTTGACGCAAAATTAAAGACAATTAAAAATTACACTGAAGATTAGAACTTACAAGAAGATTAGATATAAAATTGGACAAGATATGGAAATTAAACATAAAATTGGAAATGATGTTGAAAAATATGCATAATATTCGAATTTGTGTGGAAATTGCGCATTAAATTTAAAATTACTGTATATCGAAATTAAATTTAAGTTAGAAACTGCACCGGAATTAGACACATCTCGAAATTGCGTAAAAGTTGGGCATATAACTTTTTTTCACTATAATTATACATAAACTTGCGGATTATTTGAAAATTAAATATAAAATTGGGATTATTTGAAAATTATACATAAAATTTAGATTATTTGAAAATTAGACATAAAACTGAGATTATTTGAAAAGTAGACATAAAATTATGATTATTTTAAAATTAAACACAAAATTGTGACTATTTTAAAATTAGACATAAAATTGTAATTATTTAAAAATTCGACATAAAATTGAGATTATTTGAAAATTAGACATAAAATTTGGATTATTTGAAAATTAGACATAAAATTTGGATTATTTGAAAATTAGACATAAAATTGGGGATTATACAGAAATTAGACATGAAATAGCAGAAATATTTCACATACCTTCTCGTTCTGATACGCTGTAACTGCTATGAACTCCGTTTCTTTGAATACGTAAGTACGGAACGTGGAATAGGGTAACTTGAGGATGTCGTTCGCTCTGACCAAGTGAAACCTCGGCTGGTACTTGTGCATCGAGTTCAGGATTGTCTGCGTTATCAGCAACCGGAAAAAACAAACCAAACGATTATGATAATCCGATTAAAATCATTGAAACGTCTTAATGACATAATCGATAGAAACTAAAATATCGAATTATTTATCATTTATTATATTTTCCGGAAAAAGGAGAATTCGGACACTGATTCTG
>QLNU02015270.1:84870399-84899560 GCA_006491805.2 Dysdera silvatica
CAGATCTAAATCAACATAGAGCCCCAAATCACGGGCACGTTAGCGGGGGACAGGGGGACCCGTCACCTCATTATTGGTATTGGGGGTTCCACGTCCCCCACCAATTTTAAACAAAATGCCTTCTAGTGGTATATCCCCCCCCCCAATATTTTCATTCCGTCAGCGCCCATGCCCCAAAATGTTAACGTTTGTGCATGTTTATTATGTATTATATTTTTCTGATTGCAAAAATTCCGAAGTTAGTGTAAAAAGGGCCCCAAAAATATGGAGTCTGGAGCCTCGGATGCTTTAAGGCGGTCCTATGCGCATGCGTAGAGGAACTAGCAATTATAATACAAATTTTGCTTTAGTGGCCTTTGTTAACAAATTTTTCGACAAGGTGAATGAACTTTGTTGAGCTAAGTCACTCGAATTCAATGTCAGCAACAATTCAACAAAGGCACCATCATCGTGTTGAATTCCGCATGGACATAGAAAGAAAGTCACATCATAGAAAGAAAAGAAGAAAGGGCAGAACTTCCCTATTGTTTTCTGTAATGACGTAGGTGGGGTCAGGGGTCAAGAAAGTGGAAAACGACTCCCAGACCATCGGATAGACAACTTAGGAAGTTTAAACAATGCCCTCCCCTCTGAACAAACATAATCCGCCCCTTAAATCGAGGTATGGAGAGGAGGTGGTCGGAGTACGGACGTTTTGATGTCGGCTGGTGCAACAGACATGACTTAAGAATAATCAAAATTGTTGTCGGCATGCGGAAGCTACGATTTGCGGAAGCTACGATTTGTAGTTCTGAAATGACATAATCCTTGTCATCTCGCCCCCCCCTTCCCTTCGAAACGGTCAAGATATTCTAGAATAATTAAATATAGTATGACTCACACTATTTTTATCACATAACCTTTCGTTTACGTCCACTTTCAAAGGAGACCATTCTATATGCTATAGCCCCTCATCGCAGAACTCGAGGTTAGTCACGCAAATGATTTGTTAACAGGACATAGGCGTACGCAGAAAGTTCATGGGGGGGAGGATATAGGCTCAATGGGGAGTTATAGAGCTACAACTCACATGCTCCTATGATAAATACACAAAATTTTATTGCACTGGGGGCTACAACCCCATCAACACCCCCCTGCGTACGCCAGTGTAACAGAACCAGTAGTGTCTAAAATGGAGAACTTTTTGGATGACGAATTTTTCTATACAGTTCACCCATTTACCCCCTGACATTGAAATATATTCAAAGTAAAATTATCCATGCATCTAAAGTCGGATTAACTATTCGGATTAGATGGAGATTGAGGAGACTAACGAAAAAAAAAGGCTGTATTATTTACTTTCCATTAAGCGCTAATCCGAAAGTCCGTGTAAGCTGAATAAGTTTTTTTGAAGAAAAGAGACAAAAATACAAACAGTTATACAGGGTGTTCATAAAATAAGTATACAACGTCCAATTTTATTTGCAACGAAACTACAATAGCTAAAAACTTGTTTCTCTTTAGTTACGTGGATAAAAGCTAAAGTTTTTTGCTGCATAGAATGCTTACACGTGATAAGCACATGTAAGCATTCTAAGTGTAAGCACGTGTAAGTTCACATGTGTTGATAAAACTTTAGAGACCCCGAAAACAACTGCGATGGCATCGACACAGCAGAAGGCCGCTTGTGCAATGTGGTTTATGGAAACGAAATCACGCACATAACCAAACTTCGGAAACGTATACGAGAGAGCACCCTCTTTATACGATGAGAGCACCCTCTTTATACGATGAGAGCCCCTTATACGTACGAGAGGGCATCCTCTTTATTTACAAAGTAAACGTAACTTCTCTTAATATGCTTAAAGAGCGTATTAATGAAGTCTTCTTTAGTGCAACGCACGACATTTTGAAGCGAATGTGGATGGAACTAGACTTTCGTTTACACATTATCGTAGGGAAGAACGCACTGATGTAAGCAGGGGGGGTGTTGATGGGGGTTGTAACCCCCATTGCAATGAAATTTTGTATATTTAACATAGGAATATGTGAGTTGTAGCTCTGTAACCCCCCATTGAGCCTATAAACCCCCGCTTATGAACTTTCGGCGTACGCCTGCGGAAGAACGAAACGCACTTGGAGACCTTCTATACGTCATATAACTATATTCATATAACTATATTCTATAACTATATTCATATAACTATATTCTATAACTATATTCATATAACTATATTCATATAACTATATTCTATAACTATATTCATATAACTATATTCTATAACTATATTCATATAATTATATTCTATAACTATATTCATATAACTATATTCTATAAACTATAATTTATAACTATATTCTATAACTATATTCATATAACTATATTCAAATTCTATATTCATATAAATATGCAGAAAAAAAAGTTTACTGTTGGCCATGTAATTTAGGAAAAAATATTAAACTTATAGCTATTGTAGTTTCGATGCAAATAAAATTTGAAGTTGTATACTTCTTTTATGAACACCCTGTATTAAGGAAATGAAATTTTAACACCCACGTTTTTCGGCTTCCGTGTCCATGGTTCTAATTTGAACCAAAACACCTGCGTACATACACACGCGTGGGTTCCAAAATTTATTTTTCCCACAAAACTCAGTTTTAACAAATCGCTATATCTAAATTTACAGACATAGGAGAGATAAGCTCTCGTCAAGTGGGTCGATTGGCGGAACGCTGAGGTTTTAACCATGAGGTCTCCGGTTCGAGCCCGAACCGAGATGAGATTTTTCTGTCTTTCAGACGCTCGCTATAAAACCTGCCGCTTGAGCCTCTTCGTATTGAACCATTCGCAGTCAATTACCAATCACTTTCACAGTAATTGTGACGGCCATATGAAGGGCAATATCCAAGTTTGTGATCCAGCGAATTCTCGATTTTGCGAACTCGTATGAACTCTAAGAGTTCATAAAACGGAAAGTTCGTAAGTGGGAATTGACGTAAATTAAATAGCACTCTCTTCGGGACCTAACGCAATAGTTCTTAATAACATGTAGTTAGTTAATTAAATTAATTAATTATTTATAAAAACGCAAGTCCATTGTATATCGATCAAAAGCGCTATAGCTTGAGTCAAAAAAGTGGATGCTAAAATTCTCTACCTAGGGGACGGCGTCTGTTTTTCTCATAGGGAATAAACGGTGCCGAAAAATATTAAGTATTTAATTTCCTTGATGAATTCTACTGGGAACTTTCACTTTAAAAACGAATTTGTATAAAATGTAACAAATTTGTATAAAAACCAACAAACCTGTATAAAAAAGCAACAAATCTGTGTAAAAAGTAACAAATCTTAATAAAAAAGTAACAAATCTGTATAAAAGTAACAAATCTGTATAAAAAAGTAACAAATTTGTATAAAAAAGTAACAAATCTGTAGAAAAGTAACAAATCTGTATAAAAAAGTAACAAATTTGTATAAAAAAGTAACAAATCTGTAGAAAAAAGTAACAAATCTGTATGAAAAGTAATAAATCTGTATAAAAAGTAACAAATCTGTAGAAACACCAGCAATTTTATATAAGAAGGACGTATATTTTTGTTTTATATTTTTATACAGATTGCAATTTTAAGATAGTGTAATTAAAAATGCGATTCTAGATTATTACTACTCTACAGTTCTTTCTTCTCTTAAATCTGTTGTTAATTTCATTTGTTAATATCAAATGTCATTAACTTTTCTGTTGTTAATTTCATTTGTTAATTTCAAGTGTCATTAACTTTTCTGTTGTTAATTTCATTTGTTAATTTCAAGTGTCATTAACTTTTCTGTTGTTAATTTCATTTGTTAATTTAAAGTGCCATTAACTTTTTTTTTTTGCTAAGGGCTTCTGTAATACAGAATCTGTATGCCAAGTGACAGCGGGAAGCAGTGGTGGATTAAAGGTTTTGAGGCTCGTGGGCTACTGGTATTGTGAGGCCCCCAGTAAAATAGTTCAAAAGGATCGTCTACAAGAGAACACGTCTTTGGTGGCCCTCTGGCTGGCGGAGGCCCATGGGCTTAATCCCCTAAAGCCCATGCGTTAATTTGTCACTGGCGGGAGGGATGGGAATAGGGAGTGGGGGAGGAAGAATGAGATAGTTTGTACAATGTACGTATTAAAACGTGGGCAAATACAAAACCCGGTTAATTCCAATATTTCGTTAATCCGAATCATCCAGTTTGTACGAATCATTGGGGTTTTAGTGGGTACAAAGGAAACATGGAAGAAATGTATATATTGCTCATATAACCATATTGTGGGTAAGACCTCAAAAAATCATGCGATGTGGATGTAGAAAATATCTCAATTACACACTATACTAAAATAACAAGAAGGGGGCAATTTTCACGGGAAGAGGGTTCGTCATCAACTTCCTGATTTCTGATCAGAAATCAAGACGTTGACGACGTCCTGATTTCTGCAGTATAAGCAATAAAATAGATACTTACGAATCCGTGCTTGTCTGAAATGTTGTTCGTCAATTTTAACTTGTGGAAAGAGACGACTTTCTGCATCCATTGCTCGCCTGTGGATGGACTGTCCGGGTGGATGTACATACGTTTTGGCATTTCCGGGTCCGCCTTCCCCGCCACCACCCACCGGCTGTTATGAAACTTATAGCGGCAGTCGTCCGCGGCTACAATGTCCATCAATAATATGTACTTAGCCTTCTTGTCTAAACCGGACACTCGGACTTTGAAAGCAGGAAACATCCGTCTGTAAGTAAAGTAAAGTAAAGTAAATAAATAAATAAATAAACTGCACTAAAGTTAGACGGTCATGTACAAGTCTGCCCCAAAACAAAAAGACGTTTTGGGGAAGGGGTAACCCTATGAGCGGACAAAATGAAAATTCATCATGTTATTCCATGTATATCCATTCAAGATATTAATTTTATCCTATTAGTTACATTATTCATAATTATTGTATATAAGGAAATCTATCTATCTATCTATCTATCTATCTATCTATCTATCTATCTATCTATCTATCTATCTATCTATCTATCTATCTATCTATCTATCTATCTATCTATCTATCTATCTATCCTATTCTATTCTATTCTATTCTAATCTAATCTAATCTAATCTATCTATCTATCTATCTATCTATCTATCTATCTATCTATCTATCTATCTATCTATCTATCTATCTGTCTGTCTGTCTGTCTGTCAGTCACGCTCTACACTAACTTTTCTCTGTAGTTCAGAGGATGGTTCCCTAGGCAGAAGAAGTTGGGATTCCTCTGAAAAATGTAGGTCTACTACAGTAGGGTAGTTGTAACGTACGCGGGTACTATCTATCTATCTTTAAAGGACTGGCTGCAATGAATTTTTTTTAAACGTTAAAAAAATTTTATACATTTTTCAATCAATCTATCCAACAATCAAATCGGAAGTTTATTTACATATGTAGCTGACATGCATGCAAAATAGATGTGAAATTACAGATTATAATTTTTTATCATATATGTGGGTTTCGAGTAAATGTTGTAGCATAACTCGCTCGAGACCAAACCACAACTAACAAATAATTGAAGCAAAAATCAAGTCAAGTTAAATAACACCAGAGTGACGTGTTAGGACATTTCCAACTTAAAACAACCACAGCATTAATCACATCCTGATCCCATATCATTCCTTCAATCAGTTTCGTTTTATTTGTATTCTTAAATTACCCAAAATTTCTTATTTTCTTTATACAATAATTTCTGCCACCCACGTATAGATTATAGCTCGAACTCGAGCTTTATTCGTTTTGGAAAAAAAGAGACGCTTTTCCCAGACTGGATTCGAACCGGGTTCCCTCCGTTTACTTCTTCTTTTTTGCAAGGGTTTCATTGGGAAGGGTGGCCGCCGGGGGCGGCGCTGTAATCCCAGTTCCCTCCGTTTAGCCGGGACCGCTTAGCGACCGCTAGACCGCTTAGACCGCTAGACGAATGAGGACAGGAAACAACGCTCTCTTTCTCCGTATGTAAAGATGTTAAGGTATTATTACCCCATTTACCATATTTGGCAATTGTGTTATCCCTGCGAAGGGTAATGAGCACTATGCGCATGCGTTACCACACTGCGCCAACGTAGGGCCTCCCCATATTTCCCCATACACAATTGCAATACATGAGATATGGCTGTGAAAAAATACATAGTCTGAATCTATTTTTATGTTTTTTGATAGTGCCCTTGCTATTTTTTTTATTATTCCTATATAATTTTACTTATTTTCTTAGATACTTTACTAATGTGGTCGCTCCAAACTAAGTCTTTATTTATTGTTACACATAGGATTACATACATTGCATGTTTTATTACAAAATTTATAAATAATATGCTTATTTCTTTCTCTCTCCCGGCACAGCATGACCCTTGCATTATAAAAATTCAATTAATAAAGCCCCCTTTCTCTCATATTTCTGTCTTGAAGAAGATATTCAAAGCCATCAAAACGGCTGTGAAAGATAAAATTTGGAAATAAAACTGATCGTTAGGAATAATTTTATTGTTTCAAAAATTTGCGAATAAAATTTTAAAAATTGAAACTGACAATTGGCAATTGTAAAACATTACCACAAAATATATTCAATAAATTTGTAATGTTTCTTAATTAATTAATTAAAAAGTGATGTAAACAAATTAATTTTATTAGAATCATTAATTTTAGAAACAGTGCGTGTAATTAAAAATTGCGCGAAATTGATCCATTATTTAATTAATCGATCAGCTTACTGCATGGATAAAATCTGCATTTTTTTAAAAATATTGATATGAAATTAATTAAATTCCATTAATTTAATGATTTCGATTTCCAAACAGGCATCTGATTAAAGTCATTTAAAATGTGTACAGTATATTTAAAATTTATTGGAAAAGAATAAAATGTTCACGGAAATGCGAAGTTCCAACTTGAGTAATATTTGCAACACCGTTTCGTCTCTTTCACGATCGTTTGCAATGTTTTGAAACCTACAGAAACGCCTCATACACCGTAATATGTGAACTTTTTTTTTATGAACCGCCAGCGAAGGCGCCTTCCAAAGATACACACCGTATTATAATTTCATCAGGTTTGTTGTATGGTTACCTAAAAATAAGTTCCTATCGGAGCTCACCATTTCCGAGTAACGTATCCCCCCATAAATCATTTCTCAACCCCTTCCAAGAACTTTTTTTCCCCACATGCATTCATGCATCCCCCCGTGAAGTGCCCTTTCTCTACGGCGTTTAGAAGTTGGCATTTCTTCACTAGCTTCTTCGGGGCTCAAACGGCACGCCTGAGCGATGTGTATTTGCCATCACTATACCTGAGGAATTTGACTCCGCAGGGTGTGTGTGGAACCAAGTCTCAAACAATCATAGCAAAGTCTCAGGAACTCCTCTGTATCCCCGTCTTCTTCCGCCTCTCCATCCTCCGCGAAGATACTGCTAAATATATGGTCGGGGGGAGATAGGAAGAGGATCTAAATTTGGAGATACTGATATCTTCCTGGCTAATGATATTAACTTTGTGCTATTCTTTAGTGGAAAGACATTAGCGTTTAAGGATTTGGAACAAGGGAGTTGGTTCTTCAGATGCTGTCGGCATCGCCGTAGCTCTTGATGGCTGGATGGTGTGGCGACCTATGCCACGACTATGCTTTGTCGTTGATCTAAGTAGAAAGAGACATTTGATGAACAATCACGCATTTAAGAAAATGATCTCTTACCGGCAAGTTGATGAAATCACGAGGGAGACCTAATAGTTGAGACGCTGGTTACGCCTAAAATTGGTCGCGATGATACTGACAGGTAATTAATCAGAAAAAAAAAAGCAAACACTTGCACACGATTTGTGTAAAACGTGACATTTTATGCTCTTTAATTTGCATAATACTTCCGTGTGAACTTGGTCTTTTAAAAGGTGAACACAGATTAAATTAATTTGAAAAACTGGGAACAAACGAGCGACAATTAGTTCAAAACTAGAGTCAAGTTCACAATGTATTAATTAATTAGTTTTGAAATATATTAATTTACATTGATTACAATTAATACAGGTCATTTCTTTAAATCAGATGATTCATTCAAGGTAGATCACATCTGAATATTTTCCTGCAATGTCCAGGGATTTAATTATTTCTGTAAGCACATCTTTTTCAAAGATGTTGGCATTAGCCCTGCGATTTTTCTCCACAATTGAATCATTGGATTCTTCATTCGAACTCCAGATGGCATTTGAACATTTGGATTTATGGTGTCATGTCAATCATTTATCTATTTCTACAGCCAAATCAGGAGTATTACATTTTGGTTTCTTCAATCCTCACTTTCAACATTTTATTGGCGAGAATATTTTGTCCAATCTCACTGACTTTAGTGACCTTGGTATCTCAATATCCGATAATTTAGATTTTTCTATGCACAGTCAGAAAATTGTCTCAAAAGCTAACCAGCGTTGCTTTCTTATTTTGAAGGGTTTTGCTATGTGCAATCAGACATCTTTACTATTGGCCTTTAATGCATTCGTATCCCCTACATTAGAATATGCCTCTCCGGTCTGGAGTCCATTCCGAACGAAGAATATCCGTCTTCTTGAAACTCCTTTACGTCGCTTCACAAAAAGACTACTTGATCTATGTGCGTTACCTTATAACGAATGCCTAGAGGCTGTGGGACTACACTCTATGGAGCGGCAACGCCTCGTTACAGATATAAAACTTTTTTACCGAATGGTTCAAGGTTTAGTTTATACGGACACAACACAACCTATGTTTCATCTTGTCGGTCCAACCTCTACAAGAGGTCACCCATGGAGGGTCCATTTACCAGTTACTCGCCGAAACTCAAGATACTATTTTTGTAACATAGAGAGTTGGACGAGTATGGTACTCATTACCATCGACTATCGTATCTCGGGAGAGCTTTGGATCATTTTGTACAGCACTTGAGTCTTACGACTTATTTGGTTTCTTGAAATGTTTTCCCTTTTAACTTTTAGTGTTTACTTTAGAGCTTCACTTTATCTTTTAGAATTCCATTGTCATGTCATCTAATTGCTTTCATTCATTTTTGTACTGTTCTTAGTTGTGGCATTTAGTTATCACTCTCGATGTAAGAGTCTTTGACCTGTCGGGTTTTAAACTTATAAGTTAAAATTAAATTAAATTAGGCTTAGAAATTTAAAACGTTAAACACGTATTTACTAAACTTGAATTCGTAATAATCACTGCGATTTTTTGTCGTCACGATTATATACCAAATTTGTTACCAAATTTCGCCCATTTTACGCTGATTTTTTGCCAATTTTAAAATGACATTTTCAATGTTAATTAGTCTTTAATTTAATCGAACATTTTCAATATTAATTAGTCTTTAATTTAATCGAACATTTTCAACGTTAATTAGTCTTTAATTTAATCGATCATTTTCAACATTAATTAGTCTTTAATTTAATCGAACATTTTCAACGTTAATTAGTCTTTAATTTAATCGAACATTTTCAACGTTAATTAGTCTTTAATTTTATCGAACATTTTCAACGTTAATTAGTCTTTAATTTAATCGAACATTTTCAACGTTAATTAGTCTTTAATTTAATCGAACATTTTCAACGTTAATTAGTCTTTAATTTTATCGAACATTTAACTTTTTATATATTCCACACTAATCATTTCAAAATTTTAAAAAAATTGTTCGAATCGTATTAGAAATGAAATTTGAAGGGTTAAGAATAAAATTAAAATTTAGTATGAAATCAGCAGTGGCGGTTCTAGGCTACGGTTGGAGGGTCATGGCCCCTCAAATATAACCAAATTTTATTATAGTACCTATGTGCACATAAGCGGGAAGGAACTTGTGCCCCCCCATTTTTCTGTCTAGCACCGCTACTAGAAATCAGCATGTAGGTTTCCCTGTTTGATTCATATTTTTTGCAAATTTTAAGGTAAAAATCCATCAAAATATTCAATAGGCTCACCAAGTAACACAGCGAGATTCTTCTGATAGCGATCACCCCTCAAAACGTCCACGAGTTTATGGAATAGTCTCAATACAAGACCATATAGACTCGTTATTACACATCAGTATTTCGTTTTCTTATTCTCAGGCAACTCCTTAGAGGAGCATGCTTCTCAATGTGACCGAAGGTGGCCGCTTTAGAGAAGTCTAAACGGTCATTTATACAAGATACATACGCATATGCAGAAACTTTATTTTACTTTCAATCCCATGCCAAATGCTTTTCCAAAGAAATTTCTTAGAATATTGGAAGATATTCAGTCAAACACGATAAGCAACAGAATTTTAAACGAGTTCGTTAGAATTTCGAACGTCACAAAATTTTAAAACAGTTCGTTAAAAAATTCCCGACATTATAAAAAACTAAGTCGGCTCCGTATTCCGAGTATCATCTTACTCATTGTTAAAACAGTTTAGTTTCACAGAAGAGAAACTGGAAGATACTGCAATGCCCAAGAAAATGAGACACGGGCCTCGGAGCTTTTCCCGAAAGACGATGAAAACGATCTCCCCCTCTGTTGACGGTCAGTTTCACCGGCCAGAGACTGAGTTACCTCAGGGCATGGCTGCATGCAGAGGGAATTCATAATAACCTTCAGATTTGCTATTCCAGGGGTATGAAATCCCTCGGGGAAATGCCTTTTTTTTTATGTATTTTACCTGGGGAAACTTTTTATCCCGACCACTCTTATTCTGAGCCCGCTCCTGAAGACAGTCGCATATTTTAAAACAGCTGTGGTCAATGCCATATTTCACTACTTAGCGTCCGCTCTCAAATCGATTTCTTTTCCGAGGGGAGTACATAAATGGCCGCTTTAAAGAACTTTCGTTTCAAAGCGTTTTGGAAACGCTTTTCGTTATGTTACTAACTGTAGTCTTGCACGAATTCTAACTTGAATAGAACTTAAATATTGATTTATGATCTACAGATCTTCTTCGTGCTTGGTTGATACTTGCGCAAAATAGAACGTTGTTCTGTGAGTGAGATCATGGGTTTGCCAGATAGCTAAATACTCTTTTTAACCATGTCATGCTTAAAAAATTTGAAAGCTGTTTATAACAATCAAAATGTATATTGAATTTAATGCCATAATGCGAAATAAATTAAACAAATTACGACTGGTAATGTAATGTAATTGAATATTTGTAAATTATAAATTCAAATTAATGTTATATTTAAATCAAACAACAATGTCAATCAATCAACGTTTATTGGCGTAGTGATACCAATGTTATATGTTATACTGTTGTGAAGCAGGATATTTGAACTATCTGGAATGAATGAATGAATAAATAAATAAATAAATAAATAAATAAATAAATAAATAAATAAAAGGGGTAAGGAGAATGAAAATCGCCATGTTTGACGATTAAATCTATGCGGAAAGGTTACGATCATTTTAGCATTATAACTATCATAGCTTCTACATGGTCCTTACTGTGGCTTTTATGGGGACTACTATGTTATCCTCTATGCGGCTGCCACAGTGGTTTCTAAATGACCATTATAGTGGTGTCTACCTAACCCTTATAGCGGTGTCTACGTAACCATTATAGTAGAGTCTATGTAGCTGCTTTGATGGCGTCCATGTAGCCGTTATAATGCATTCTGTAATACCATTACGATGACTTTCAGGCTGGCTTATATATGGTCATTTTGGTAGTCTCGATATGGGCGCTACATGGTCGTTTTGGCGGTCTTGATATGGGCGCTACAGGGTCGCTTCGACGGTCTTGATATGGGCGCTACAGGGTCGCTTCGACGGTCTTGATATGGGCGCTACAGGGTCAGTGCTATCCTTTTTACCATAAACTTCGCGTCTGTTTCGTGAGAAGACGAGAATTAGATAAGTCATGGTTCGATGGACATATCAATCTGCATCTGTCCCGTTTCAGATAATCTAAACGGTCTTAAGACGTCCAATTCCAAGTAGTCTTTATTTCCGTGATAAAGAATATTCAAATTTTGCTTTCAATTTTCCATCGTAATGACGGTTTTTGAATTTTCTGTTCGAATCCGCTAATTTAACGCATGGATTCAGTATCTCGTGTTCCCCGAGCTCTGTGAGCGTTCTTCAACACGCTCGCGCATTCTTCGCTTTCGAACTAATGTGAGCAAATAAGAAAAATTGGAAAGGAAGCGGTGTCGAGGAATTTTTCGTCGAGGAAGATGTATCAAGTGCTGAGGGAGAAGATGTTTATCAGCAATAACGCGACAGAGATAACGATCTTTTTCGAAGTTTGCTTCGGTTTGGAGATGATCTTTCGACAAAGGCACCTTTGTGATGTATGCGAAGGACACTTGCATCATCTACAGCAACACTTTCACTGCAACCTCCAACACACTGCAGATGCCATGAATGTGACGGAGCAGTGAAGTATCTTTAAGTTCAACGAAAGTGGGGGACTTCTTCAGAATTACAGGAAGAAGAGGATCATTTAATGAGATTAAGTTTTGACACTATACTTTCATGTTTCTCAGACTAGAATTCCTGTTTCAGGTAGGAAAAAGAAATTGTACCATGCATCAGGCCTGGATCAAATCAGCCACCTACGGGTCTTCGTCCTATTGTCTTGACCCCTGGGCCACTAGATATCCCGTACCTGGCTCATACGATCCCCCTTTTGGTTATCACACACACACACACACACACACATGCGTATATATTAGGCTAGTAATTCACAGACCGCTGGTTCGACTCCGGCAGGATACGTAGCACTTTTTTTTTATCAAAAACAAAGGTAAAGTATGCGATAAACGTATGACCCATATAAAATCGGGGTGTCAATACTTAATCACATTTTTAAGTTAACTTACGGAGAACCGACGTGAAAAGTGGTCCTTTCGAAAGGTGACCTGACCGTTCAGTGCTTAGGAGTTAAGCTCCGAAAGTTATCACATCTGTTTGACTCGGAACAGTTAATTGATCAAGAAAGGGTACGGGTAGTAAGCAATACGTGGACCTTTGCTCACCCTGTTTGTGCACAACCTGCCATTGCTATATACATCGCGTGGTCTTCCCACTTCCCCCACGAAAAAATCGATCTGCCTTTATTGACAATTTCGCCAGAGCTCAACTCCCGCGCGTCAGACAGTAGTAAGGCAGAAAAAAATATTATTCAAACCTCTGAATGGGGTCTGTATGGTACGAAAAATACTGGTAAATGTGTTTCTTTTCAGGGGGTTGGCGCAAGGCAAGAAAGAAAAATTTCTCTATATGAGAAAACATTTTTTTTTGCTAATGCTCCCCACTTTGCCTTGCGACAGTTCGGTGTCTGGCAATTAAACTCTCGGGAAACGGGCAGTCAGGAAACGATAGTTGACAGTCGTTCGTTGAGAACAGGAGGCGTCATATTAGGCGACTGATATTACCACTGTCCACAGCGCTCAGTCACGAGTGGTCATCCTCTCGAAAACCAACCGTACATTCAGTTGCTTAATTTTAATGATCGGACGGCAATTGGCGTGCCCAATCTCAGACGACCATGCGCAGACAATGCGAAAACAACAGACTCGCTTTGACGAGTGGTATTTTAATGAGGCACTGAAAACCCGGGTTTGAATACGGACGGTGAAGGAGAATACTTAAATTTTCTTCCCATCCCTGATCCGTTTTATTTCTTAGGAGATTGAAATTTTCGAAAAACTTTTGATCCTGGAACAGCAGAACCATAACTGCCCTTGTGCCACATGAGGCAGAAAAAAAAAGAAAAGAAAACTACACTTAATCAAATAATTCTCACAAATTGGAGCATGCGCAATAGAAGCCATCAAAGCAATTTGCGCAGAAGGGGAAAATTGTTATGAGGGCAGAATATCTAACAATCGCGGAACATGATTGCAATTAAAAAAAAAAAAGCAATATAAGCAACCGATTATTATTAAGAAATAATAATAATAAGAAGAAGAAGAAATACTGTGGAAAATTATAAAAGCAAATGTATGATTATATTTATTATAAAATCGATTTTGAAATCGTATTTATGCAATATATAACTTGTCATTATGGTATACATTCATGTCCATTACGGAATTGGGATATTTTGAACTTCAGTCAGAGTGTATGTACTGTATCACTTTATTGCGATCTCGCATTATTGCGGCATATTTCAGCGATAAAGATTTCACATCAAAGATATTTGCGACGGTTTGATATTTGCAGTCTCTTGTGAATGCTCTCACGGGTGTAATCTTTCTGCCTAAAGTTTGTTGAATGAAAACACAGCAATGTTAATAAGCATTGCTGTGTTTTCATTTAACAAACGTATGCGTATAAGCATATGCGTACATATACATATACGTACATATGCGTATACGCATAGGTCGTAATAGCAGGCCCGTGTTTACCCTTAGGCTTACTAAGCTCGAGCCTACGGGCGCCAACCTTTTAGGGGAGCCGACTTGTAAAAACTACCAGACCTCAAAAATTGTCGCCGCACAGTGAAGCGAAATGTTCGAAAACCAGACGTTAAAAACAAACGAGAGAAAAAAAAAACAGTTTTGGTACATTTTCATGTTCTTCACATTGTAATCTGTCCAAAAATATGTTTCCATCATTAAATTTGATTAAAAATTCCGACCGAAAATATTTTACGAAGCTCACACTTTGAGCAACTATAGTGATGTTCCATCTTTGACAGATATGGTTTCAAGGAACTTTCACATTGAAACTAAATAACAACGATAGTTAAAACAAACTCTTACAAGACGCTATGCAACAGTAGGGTAATGATCGTTCTGCAGGATGTTTTCAATTTGCTCTTTTACAAAAAAATTTTAATGTTATTTTGTCGAAAAAGTAATGAAAAATTAATAATATAATAAGTATTGATTGTTGTCGTGTCCCTCCATCCACATCAAGTTGAATGAATGATGATTATTTAAGTTTTCATTTATCGCAGCTTTAGAATAAAATATGTACCATAAAATTTGAGGGGTCAAATGGTGGAGAGATGAGGTGGTGAGGGTAGATAGAGGTGCCTATAGATATTCTTCCCAGGGGCGCAAAATATGCAAATCCGGCCTTGAGTAATAGGTTATGTGCACGTGCGTAGAATATAGAGCTTTGCATAGGATATCCTGAGAGATAAAGTCTCGCATAGATTGTTGTGAAATAAAACTTTGCATTGGTTATTGTGAGACATAAAACTTAGCATAAATTCTTGTAAAGTATTGAACTTTGCATAGATTCTTGCAAAGTATCGAACTTCGCATAGATTCTTGTAAAGTATTAAACTTCGCATAGAACTTTTTAAAGTACCGAACTTCGCGGATATCATCGTAAGATGAATATGATATAAAAGAAGTATGCAACATCAAATGCTATTTGCATCGAAACTATAATAGCTAGACACTTGATCTTTTTAGATATATGGCGTGACAGTTAAAGTTCTTTTCCTGCATAGCACATGCACATGCATTCGTTGTTCCCTACTATAGTGTGTAAACGAATGTCTAGTTTTATCCACATTTGCTGCAAAATGTCGTGTGTGACATTGAAGGAGACTTCATTAATGTGCTCTTCAAGTACATTAAAAGAAATTACATTTATTTTGTATATTAAGGGTGTGTTTTCTTGTACATATTTCTGAAGTTTTGTTACACTTGTATTAGCCAATCCGTTACCATAAACCATATTTCACAAGCAGCCTTCTTCCGTGTCCATGCCGTCACAGTTGTTTTCGACGTCCGTTACGTTTTATCAGCGCACGTGCCCTGCTTATAACGTGTAAGCATTCTACCTATGCAGTAAAAATTTTGACTTGTAGCAACGTAATTAAAAAAAGACGTTAATTTCCCAGCTATTGTATACTTGTTTTATGAACACCCTGTATAATTGGCATGATTGCTGTTAGATAACTCGTAGTGAGTGCCGCTTAATATTTTATATTGATCGCAGTTGTCATTGCGGCTTGCTATGAGAAGGATCACTCATCTTACAATTACGTAACTAACAATAACAGTGGACATTCTTAACCCGGTCACCTATGGAAACGAACAACATTTTTCATCAAAGCCGGAAATGAATGTAAACTACGAAATCAACATTAACTCTTTTCCTGTAATCACCCCCCCACTTTAAACGGCCGTGGTTTCTTTCAAAGGATCAATCAGCAGCCTTAGGGAAGTTTCACTGAAATCACGATGGTTTTAATATGTATCAAAGCCGAGACGCATCAATGCTTATGACTAGGTAGGTAATATATTGCGAGCGGAGACATGACATGCTATGAATGATTGATGGGAAGGTTGTGGTTGGAAGAATTCCTCTGCCGCCATGACGTTTGGCAAGTCAGAAGAAACTTACACCAAACCTCATAGGGCGGACTGGCTTGCTCAATTCAACGTTCCCAAAAGCGATCAAAATATTTCAAAAAATGTGACAACGTTTCCGAAATCGATGAATTTTCAACAAAACGTTGCTGGTTCGGTGATTTTCAATTTCATGTGTGAGGGATTGGCAAGACCAACAACCGTTTTCTTGTTTTTGTACCGATATTGGTACTGAAATCCGCTCATCAAATTTGAGAGTCTCATAAATATTGAATGCTGAAGAGGTCAACGAGACCTTCTTGGTTAAACCAAAATGTCTGTGTGGTGTTACGTCGTCAAAGTCCAACTCCTAGTAACTAAGAAATAGGCATTCCCACTTTTAGAATGATCTCCCAAAAAAAAAGGCGCATTTTCTATTGATACATGCAGCAGGGTGATGGAATCAATACTGCACAGGTAGCAGCAATAAACGATATTGTGTTGGTCGACTTGTTGGCCTAAAGAAAAATAAGTCGAAATTGGCGAGTAGTTTCGAGGCGATTAAACGACGACACCCACCCCATCCCTTTCCACCATCTTCCAAAAAAGCAATACTTGCATAAAAGAAAAACACGCATTATGTCCCTTGCAAGCTTAAAAATGATATGGTGCCGTTGGGAATGACTTTATTTGAATCCGCCCAAAAGCGGACATGACTTTATCGAAAAAGCATTTAATTCGTCCGCAAACGACGCGTTGGAGAACGGCTCCAAGCACTGAAACTGACATGAGTCACTTTCAACCGTCGATTTGTTTGCTAAATTGTCCATTATTGTCGCTAATCAACCGAGATGATTTAATCAGCAATTTACACGCGAAAAGGACAACACAGCACCACAACTACTACCACTCGTGCTCCCTCCATTTCAACGGCTCTCGTCGCGTGAACAATTGCGCCAGCCCAATTTTTTGGGTATTCGTTGTGTAAGTTCTTTGCGACGTGGTCGGGTGATGCCAAAGGCTGACTTTACGTTATAGTTTCTGTGCGATCTTGTTTCTGATAAATCGTTTTGCATCGCTACGTTTGTTTTCGAGTGGTTAGGAATCGAGGAGTTCCGTGATCGAAAGTCGTGTACTTGTTCCAACGATCGATAGCCAATCATAAAAGGAATTTGGAAAGTTGGGTGACAAGGCGTACGAAAAGAAATTTAATGAATGAAATACGGGTCGTTGAAAATGGCAAGATGATATCGAATTCTCACAATTCATAACTTACTCAATGCACATTACGTAATGTTATCATTAAGCAAGTATATGTCGAGCCTTTTAGCATGCGCAGTAGCCCTCCCTTAAAAAACAAATCTGTTCCCTTCCTCCCTCCCTCCCTCCCTTTAAAAATTGTTTAATTGAAAGTGATGGAAGGAAAAAATTTGAGTTGTATTTTCAGTCATATGTTGCGTATGAAAGAGTTCTATTTTTATGTAATAATAATTTATAATGATAAATTGATGATGTCTAAATATCAATGATCAAATAATAATGTCTAAATATCAATTATCAAATAATAATGTCCAATCGCTCATAGTAAATCAATAGACATTAACAAAAAGACATCAAGCATTAACAATAAGATATTAGAGATTAACGATAAGGCGTTAGACATTAAGAGCAAGATATTAGACATTGAGAATAAGACATTAGATATTAACAATAATACATTGTGTCTGCCCCTGGATGGTCATCTAATTATGGATGCCGATGATGTCTTTCAATACCGTTTAAATAGTGAGGGTAGATTGAAAATTGCAAAGCCATCTTGTTTAACATCGTTTGTTTGGATTTTACCGATGAAGGCAGCACCTCTAGGTTCTCAAAAATGTTTCCAAATTAATTAAATTTTGTACCTATGCTAATCGTTTCATTATAATTTTAGGATATTATTAATAATTATGTGATATTAAAAACAGATAATTAATACAGCGATTTTTGGATAAAAGGACCCTAGACCCATTACAGGCTTTTGGGTCATATTATATATAAAATTTTAAGTCCTGATACAAAAATGTCAAGAAATTAAATAATTGAATGAACTGATTATTTATTGGGATTTTGGGTTAACCCTTCCACCTCCACCTCGATATATGTTAGTCGCAGCCCCCTTTCACACCTACTAATCTATTTCCAATATAGGAGATTTAATTCTAACAAATGAATTCTATTTTTATATTTAATTTAATTGTGGCTATAATTTTTACAGAAAAAAAAAATCAATTTCTAGCGTAATTATAGAAAGGTTACCTCCCCCCACGCACACTTTCAAGAAAGTTCGTCACCATCGTGATGGGTAAATCAAATGTGATTTATTAAAAAGAAATGGGCACAAATTTTGCCAATTTCAAATAGATGTACTTCCGAATGCTGGACAACTACGGGACTGTACGTCTTGTTCCTTAAATAGATGCGTCCATTCTTCAAAAGTATATGTGTTGATATATATTCTATATATACAGTAAGGGACATCTATATGGGATCAGACATTTTGTCCTTTAAATAGGGGTGTCCATCATGGGAGGCAACACTGTATGACATGAAACTTGGCAAATGATTATACAATGCCGAAATTGAGATACGTTTTAAAGTTTGTTTTTTCCTATTAGGAAACTGGATTAACATAATGTTGATCTGAATCCGCTTTTACGAATATAGTTAACAATATATATAGTTAACGGTAGATTATTCCTCTATTCATAAATTAAACTAACACAAAATTTATATTATACCTTTGAGCCGAAACATTAAATTAATACATAATTAATGTAAGCTTTTCCTATGCCCCGAAATTGAACTAACGAAAGTTAATGGCATGTTGTTCCTCTGATTAAACTAGCACAGTTAATCAGCTCTTTTCCCGGTTTTAAGATTATACTAACGCTGTTAAAGTTTTGTCTTTCTCTCACTCGTTTCTCCATTCAGAGATTAAACTTACGTAAAGTTAATGTTAGATTTTTCCTCTAATGTATTCGAAAGATTGATTAATCGAATTAGTTTATTTTAATAGTTAATATTAAGCTAAATAGAGTTAGTTATTTTCCATCTATTCGAAATTAAACTAACACGCTGTTAACTGACCATTACTTCTTCTCCTCCTCTTCTTTTTTTTTCCATAATATTTGGACTATATTATGTGTTCCTTCTGAAGACCTTTATTGCAGGGGCGGACTGAATCCTCTTGAAGGACGTATTCCTTAGATTATCAGAGGGCGCAGCGGCCCAGTGTGCCGCTGCGCCCTCATGATTTGTATTGGGTGCTGCGGACTCTTGCAGTATGCTTGTAAATTGCAAAAATGGGGTGGGGCGAGACTCGTTAAGCCTTTCTGTAATCGTCTTTTTCCCAGTCTCCTGCTCAGCCCGTTTTTTCCTGCTAAGCCAATCCGCTAATTTACTGTATTCAATTGTTTATAATTGCGTGCCACGGTGGAATACAATATTGATAGATTGATTCATATAGTTAATATTAATTTGTGCCTTTTGACGGCGACTAAAACTGATGTAGCGTTAATACTAGTTTCTTGTACTATGCAATAAGTTTTAGAACAGTATATTTTTAATTTGTTGATTTCATTTTAGCTTCGAAACATGCAATTCTCTCAAGTCGGGAAAGAAATCTACAAGGAAAGGTGATTAGTTGCAAATAGGGTTTTTCCACACATACTCGGGGAGAGACACATCACTTGGCGTAATAATCTTAAAAGAAAGAATGTAATATTTATACTCTCCCCCTTTGTATCCTTATTACGACTGAAATGAGGAGGAAAACTCATTTTTTCAAACACATTAACGAAACATTTGAATAGATTTTGAAATTGACGAAAATGATCGCAATTGATTTGGAGTCGTAAACTTACGATAATTCGATTTGTCCCCGCCTTTCTCAGATCCCGAGTTCGTTGGATTTCATTTTCGATTTAATTAGCTCTATTTTTCGTCCGAGAAACAATTATTGGAAATCTGACTTAATTTTAAAAACACAAGAATAATAGAAATAAAAGCTCCCAATTTAGCTGTGACAGAGAGTTTTTATTCAAAACAGAACGAATGCGAAAACTTTTAATTTATCAGTTAAACAAAGCATTGTTTTCTATGCGCACGCTAATTACAAAGTTTACGTCAGTTAGGCTACAACACTACATACAGCCATCTTATATGTATATATTGTTACTTATAAAATCATATAAAGATATATAAATATATAAGAGAGAATTTGTCCTTTACTGCTGATATACAAACATATAAATATGTATATACAGGGTGGCCTAGAAATGACAGGCTTATTTAAAAACTTAGTAATAATCATAAAGAAAACGGGAGGCAATAGAGATGCACAGTTTGCTGTACTATATTTGGAAAAATAGTAAATTTTCAATCAAACAGACAAAAAAAAAAGTGCATCTCCATCGTTTCTTGTTTTTTTCAATTGATTTTTCTAATAGGCCAGTTATTTTTGAGACACCCTGTATATATATATATATATAGAGGAGAGAGAGAGAGAGAGATGGTAAGATCATAGGTGTACGCACGAAGTTCGTAAGGGGGTTATGGGGTTATAGGCTCAGTGGGGAGGGGTTACAGAGCTACAACTCGCATATTCCTATGTTAAATATACAAAATTTCATTGCAATGGGAGTTACAACCCCCATCAACATCCCCTGCGTACACCAGTGGCAAAGAGAGAGAGAAGAAAAAAAAATATAGGCTGTACTACTTTAATTATATGGTTTTACTACTTTAATATATATGGTTTTACTACTTTAATGTATATGGTTTTACTACTCTAATATATATGGTTTTACTCTACTACCTAATTTATCTTGCTCTTACTACTATAACATTTTCCAAGTAAATATATATGTATAAGTGTGGGTGTATTTATGTATATTACATTCGAAGGTGTTACATATCTTCCAACCATATTATAAGTTTGTATATATATATATGCAAAATGAGCTTCATTTTTTTGTCCATTAGGGATGATTTCACAAAATGAACCGATGTTTGAATGAATTAGGAAAACGACTAAAGATTAATACTCTATACGAAAAGATTAAATTTTTTTTTAAAGATACCTAAACCGTACGGTAGAATATACGAGTATTTCAAAGTTCACGCTGTCGAGCTCTGTAAACATATATTTATACAAATTTATATAGTTGTATATGCGGCAGTTATCTGTAAACGGAAAACTAAATAGCATGATAATTGCATATAATTGCGTATATTAATATAATATGGGTAATACACACAGACTTGAAAAATTATCGAGAATTCTAAAAATATTATAAATCGAATGACTCATATATTTTCTAAAGAGTTTAAGTCCAATTTAAATTTCACCCAGTTAAATTATCCAGTCATCCAGCAACTTATCAATTTCATCCAGTTAAATTATCCGGCACAAGAAGACAACCGAAATGCTAAAATGAAATAAATTATAATTAATTACAGAAAATTAATTTTCTCCTCTATGTGAATATTTATTTAATTTATTTTGCTGTTGCAAGGGGCAGGTGCAACATTGTCATATACAACATGCAGATACTGTAGGAATTTCCAACAATCATTTTTATAAGAGTAAAAAAAAAATACAGAATTTATTTTTGGGTGTTTTAACGAACCTTGAAATTTATGTATAAATGCGCATGCGTGTACTTTTCCCACGAAATGCACGTCAACATACTGAGTATTCGAGAAATGGACAAAAAAAATTATTGGGGCTTTAAAGCATGCCACGAATTGAACGAAGTCGTAGATATACTACGTGGTAGATATAGTCGTGGTAGATCTACTACGGTATAAACTTGCTAATAATATTGCCCATAAAACAATGGTTGATTAAACTTCTGAAACGAGATTTAACACTCGTCTTTTACTAAAGTAAGCTTGAAAGTTTGTTGTAGCATAAGTTGCCTTTATCAAGGGCAGTGTCCAGAAAGTAGGGATGTTTTGAATATCAAAGAAAACTATATTAATGCCTTTATTAAAATACCTTCGAAAAATATCTTATTTCGTAATAAGAGTTTGTTCAACTTGTAATATGTTGTACGGTTACATGTTGCACACAGTTGTTGAATTGTATACATCAAATTACGCGACTGAGTGCAGAAATATACTAATATTAATTAGTAGGTTAAACATGAAAGAGAGCAGAAAGTATTGTTAAATTTTTATATTTTTTTAAATTTTTTTCTATACTTTTATCGACTGGAATGCATATGAAAAACAAATAATAATGATATGCTAAGCAAAGTTTCGAAAGAGCATGCAGGAGTTTTTTTTATTTTTATTTTTTTAAATAAAATGCAGTCAATTTTTTAATGCAGACGTATCTTCTTAAAACACATTTCACAACCCGTGCCTTAGACACTGCATGTCTGCAGACAACGGGGAAATCCAGCCCTGCTGGCGCCAAATTTAAAAACCGCGCCAGAAAACAACCGCGAAATTGATCAAGAAATGGATTTTTTTTTTTATCAAACTGCTTTTCATTTCATGCTTGCCTGGGTATGAAACATGTGAGACACGATTGATCGATTGCATCTTACGATCAAGTCGGTCGCAATTACGATTATTCGTCATACTACGACTAACATCGTAATAATTGGAGATGCAGATTACGACTTTTTACTTTAATTCCTGAGGCACGTTTGGACATTTTTACGCGAGCTCGTTATGCTGGGTCTACCAAGCTAAACACCAAAGCTAGACTTTGCGTGATTAAAACATGATTTACACAATATTTGCGTAGCTTTTCAGTTTCAAGTCGTGATCCGCAAAGTTCTTCCAGGACGCAATTTCGGTCAGAACTCTTTATTCTGGTTATTTTCACAGCTGCTTTAGCGGCTTGTTTACGACCAAATGCCGCGGAATACGACAACTTCGTTAATTATATCTCAGACCTTGTGGAGATTTGGGCAGATGAAATCGCCTCGTTACGTCTATAAAATTATTTTATCTATAAAGTCACATGGCATATATATTCAGTTGCAAATTCATACGTTCCAGATAGCGCTAAGCTTGTTCTAACAACATGTACAGTGCGTTCTCCAAAGCAATTAATCAGTTTCCGCAGAATACTTCTACATGTCCTTATTACTGTGGGTGCTATATTACATTGCTACTCAACATTCTACATCAACATTCTATATTATAGTTTATAATTATAATAATTACCATAATAACATATTAGTTTATATTAAAATATATCCCTATTTATGCTATATATTATCTCCATTTTATTTAAATTTCCATTTATTTACTAGTTACTCTCTATTTTTTCTATATAATATATTATTATATAATGCTCTTTCATTCATTATTTCCGAAAATTAATCCACAGCTTATAACGTTCTTTCTTTTCTGCGCACATTTCTTTTCGTGATGTCCATAATTTTTGGACCAGACCCACGTTCAAGGCAGGGTAGTTGAAAACGCAAAATTAATTTAATAAGAATTGTTGTTTAAAATTAATTTAAATAACAATTGTTGCTTAAAATTAATTTCGTAGGTAGGAAGAACAGATGAGAGAACTTCCCGTTTTGCATTTGATTTCGTAGACACTGGGTGCTAATGAGGGACATAATGCTCAAGTATTTTTAATTTAAAAGACAAGAAGAATAAAAGAGTATACTCTCTCTTTTGTATTTATTTCCGTAGACAAATAGGTGCAAACGGGGCAGATAATTCTTAACTATTTTCGATTTCATGGACAAGAAGAAACGAGTATATTTTCTTTTGCGTTTCATTTCGTAGACCATAGATGCAAACGAAGTAGATAATTCTCAACTATTTTCAACTTCATTGACGAGAAGAGGGAACGAGTATACTCTCCCTTTTGTATTCAATTTCGTAGACAATAGATGCAAACGAGGGAGAAATTTTTCGTTTATTTTCAATTCCATAGACAGGAGGTATAAAATGAATTTCAGTTCATTCAATTATTTCTGAATTTTTTCTGAAAAATACTGCCCAATCTTTCCATCCGAATGTTTTTTCCCCCCCAAGAATAGTAGTATGGTGGAACATTACACCAATTATAATTTCTTGACATATCTTTGTATCATTATTTAAAAAACAGTTTATGTAACTATTTATACTATTTTATATTATCGTTAAAATGTCCTTTATTTTAAGGCATCTCCGCACTTCCTCCTTGGAACCACATCCTTGTCTTAATTTGTGTACGATCCCTTAGGCAGGACTAGTCAAGACGTCTCCCATGTACACCGATTTCTTTCTACCTTTCGACCAATATTTTGTTCCAACCATGTTCATCCGCGTTATTTAAGAATGACAGTTTTATAATCCCCAGTCAATTTCGTCGACAGTTTAGTGCCGTTGTCCCCAAACTGCTCAGTTTCAGGAGTCATTTCCAGAGTCCGGTAAGATGCATATTCGTACTGCCAGAGGAAAACATGCGGGTAACAGTTGAAGACCGGTTTTAGAAGATCTCAAAGCGATAAGTCAACGACGCGAGCAGAAGGAGGAAGGCGAAAAAATAGTAATAGCTAAGCGCACCACACACTTCCAGAGACCCACACCTGAATATCAAGTGGCAGGGATGTGCCTGCTGGGGGCACGGCGAAGCAGGCACCCAAGAGCACCATCAGGTATGGAATCCGATTCAATGATGCTCAACGAGGCAGAGGATTGGACAAGGAACTTCATTAGATTGCAAAGACACTGAGAATCGAGTTTACCGAATGATGAGTTCAGCTCTTCCTTGAATACGATATCATTCCATTTAACTCATTGAATATAATGATATCATTGTGTGTTTAACTCGTTGGTTTATTGATTGTAATTATATCAGAAGTTTGATCGAAGGTTACTGGAGCAACTTGACACTGATAGTAAGTGAATGATGTGGAAGATGAAACAGACAAGGATTCATCTACAAGCCAGAGGAATGTTGATTGACGTCGGAGAGGATTTAATTGATTTTTTTAGTGATTAGTCATCAGTTTCTGTCATGTGAAATGAAACGTACAGGCGTGGAAACCCTAAGACTTCTGTTTTGATAAAATATTAAAGAAAATTCAGGGTACCTTTTCACGGAGAATTGAATATTGCACGGTATTTTTAATGTTGTCTAAAAAATACGTAGTATTTTTAATGCTATCTAAAAAAAGTTATGTAGTATTTTTCTGATATTTGAAAAAGGAAAGACGTATAATGTTTTACATCACGTTATCCGGAGATAAACGTTTTTTAGAAGATTTAGTACAATTTTAAAATTAATAAATACATAATACACTTCAGCCATGTCAGTGATATCTATAGTGTGTGTGAATACCGATATTTTACAGTATCAGTATCACGCCATTATCAATCGATGTTGTTCATGGGCTTCAGAACAATCCAAATATAACCCATAGTCAAATAGAATTGGCAATACCAAGGTATCCGGGGTGAGTTCTACGACAGATTTGTGCGAAGAAAATTCTGTTTTGTACTTAAATCGTAAAATGTAAGAAACAATCGTATTTGTAACATATACTCGTTAAATTGAATCCTAAAAAATCGCAAACTGTTGAAACCGTCGTAAATGCTCGCATGTATCATTATTCATTGTGTGCTAAAGAGTTTGACTTGTTAGAATATGTAAGCATGAAAATCAGTTTACGTAGGCATGAAAGAATCGTAGCTTTTTCTCGTAAGTTTTCTCTCTTTGTTTGGAAAGGTCCTTGATTGCCTTTTTCTCGGAAGTGCATCGTTATGTCCTTTGACAGCTTGGTATGTGGATTAGAAAGAAGCCTGCGACGAGGAAGATAACGGATTCTTAATTGCTCCGAGTCCCTACTTTTTGGGCGGTGTTCAAACCTCTCGCAAATTAGATGTACACAAGATGGCCTCTCTCGCGCATTCTGAAAACGACTCTTTAAGGAGAGTGTTCAACTATTGGAGAAATTCCAAGAAACCAACGCAGATGCATTTAAACAAAGCTATGCATCATCGTAAGGATGATGCATTCTGGGCACATTATTTAAGTCGAAGATCTCAATTCATTTCCAAATAAAAATTTACCGCTAAATTTACCTGATAGGATTGAGCAGGGGGGTGGGGGGAAATTGGGAAGGGTGGCCGCCGGAGACGGCGCTGTAATCCCAGCTAAATATACTTGAAGATAAAGAATATGGTTCATTATCCACATTAAAAGGGAGAGTGTGTGTAAAAATCTTTTCATATATATATATAATAAGTGTCGTAAAAGTTCTCTTAAACGGCCACCGAGAAAACGGACGTTATAAAAGGTGGTCGCAGTGTAGAGATAACTAAATGATGCTATAGTGAAACGTTTTATCCCGGCCACCCCTTCAAACCAGTGCTTTTTATAACGTTCGGATTTTTGTGCCACAAAATTAACGGTATTTCAACTCTTTAAACGGCTTATTTTTGGCCCAACCATCGGCGTTCGTTTTACGGAATTTTAATCTTTTTATATTTATAGAATAGTAGCCAATTTTTAAACTCACAATATAAAGTAAAACCTGCCTAAATTGGCCACCTTTGGGACTGAACTGAACTGCAGTGGTCACCATAGAGAGGTGGTCACTATACAGAACAGACTTTGGTACAGGCATGACTAAACCCCTACCAGTTCTCTCTTATAAAATGTGGTCACTTTATTGAAGTGGTCGATTTACCGAGGTGGTCACTTTACCAGATTCCACTGCAGTGTGGATTTTTAGTTGGTAACCATAGCAACTGGGAAATCATTAGTAACTTTAAAAATGATGAATATGATAATAGTAGCTATATTAAATGATACTGTTGGTAAATACAATAACTGGTATTATTAATTAATAATAATTCCTAACTAAAGTAATTAGTATTAGTGCTAATGTTAATGTTAATAGTAGTATTTAACTGTTACTATTGGTAACTATAATAACTAGTATTATATTGGCATAACTATAATAACCGGTATTATATTGGTATGACTATAAGAATTGGTACCATTGACACCTATAATAATAGTTAAAATAATGTTTATTATGACTGTGATATATAATTGGTACTGTTGATATCTATAGTAATAGTTATAATAATTGGTATTATTGATGACTATAACAGTAGTTATAATCATTAATTCTATTGATAGCTGTAATAATGATTGTAATATACAGAAAGTTTACAGTATTAGTAACAAAAAAGAGCTATAATAATTGGTACTATAATAAATTTAATAATGGCTATAATAATTAATTCTACTGTTAACTGTACTAATAGTTATACTAAGTGATACTATTGGTAACTATAATGATGATTTCAATAGTTGGTACTATTGGTAACTACATAATAATGATTATAATAATTAGTACAATTGACAACTGCAAAAGTGCTATGATTATGGAAAGTTAAAAGATTATTAAATACTGAGTTATCAATATAGAGTTTTCAAAATTATTGGGGGGGGGGAATAAAGTACATATTATGCATATTTGTACGCAAGGGCCAGATTATGTCAAGGGCTCGTTGGGCCCGCGTCCGGCCTCCGCGTAAGGAGGGGACCCCCAAAAAAATTTATTTGACAATTTTAGTTAACGTGATAAATTAGTAAATCAATAGAAAATCTTTTTTTTTTTTCTTTCAGATTTACAATCCGAAACGAATTAGGCGAAATCATAGCTATTATCTATAATTACAACTATTATAACTACTATAACCACAGCTTTGAGAATTGGATAATAAAAGAGCAGAGTTTTCAAAAACACAAAACTGTGTTTCAAAAACACAAAACTGTGTTTCAAAAACACAAAACTGTGTTTCAAAAACACAAAACTGTGTTTCAAAAACACAAAACTGTGTTTCAAAAACACAAAACTGTGTTTCAAAAACACAAAACTGTGTTTCAAAAACACAAAACTGTGTTTCAAAAACACAAAACTGTGTTTCAAAAACACAAAACTGTGTATGTGGTGTGCCAATGCCACACACTATTCGCTACTTTTACAAAAACTTTTAAAACTTTAGCTTTGAAAATTCATCCTTTTATATCCGACATTGACGTGAACGTGGGATTAAAAAGCACATTTTTACCTCCATTTTTAAATGGTAATAAGGGTGCGTGCACTTTTCAGATGTATGTCGAATACGTATATCGGGGGGGTCCCAAATGCAAGTTGGGCCGGGGCCCCCAATATTCATAGTCGGTCCCTGTTTGTACATTACAATATATGTGAATTATTGCAATTTATTTAAAATTATTAGGGGGGTGGTGGAACTCTACGAGCCCATGCACCGCGTCCACTGACTAATCTGCCCACATCCCCGAAGTCTGGGGAAGGGAATTGTGGCCCCCACCGAAATGCTCTCTGCCCATAGAATTAATTTTCAATCACAGTTTTTCCTGGGAAATAAATTTTTTTCTAGGCTTAACTAACAACCCCACCCCACCCCCAGGTTCGCCCATATTTGTTTCTTTTTTTTAAGTGATTTATTTTAAAAAGCAAATCTTTTTTCAATATTTATACTCTGATACGTTATTTCCAAAGGTATCTTTGTTGTCATACAACATTGTAATACAATTTAAGTACACAAGAAACAAAAACCATTTCATATCCTGTATTTCTAATAAAAAACGTTTCTCGAATTTTCCCCGTAATGGAGTCCAAGTTTCGAAAATAAAATATATTTGAAAATCTTCTAAAAGATTTTCTTTTTATCAGTAGACATGTCATTTTGCTTCTTTCCCCATCTTAAAAAGATTTCAAGAAATAAAACCAATATATTCTATGCAGACTAAACATCTTAAACTTTGCCATGCCTGACTAAACGTTTGTTGGTTAATATTTATTTCTGAAATAAAGGGAAAAACAAAATCATTATGTACGAAAATG
>QLNU02015270.1:84899660-84917129 GCA_006491805.2 Dysdera silvatica
AGGTTCCACTGCATTTCGCTTATTGCAAATTTTGGAAATTTAAACGCAAAATGGAGCCCCAAAATAGTATCGAATACAGGTCCCCGGACTCTTTGAAGACGGTGCTGGAGATCAATTACAATTTCCATCGGGGGCGGACACAGACTTTCATTTTGGGGGGTCAAGGACAGAATTTGCCATGGTCTTGGAATAACACCCTCATGAAAATTTGGATTTTTTTTACAGTAAAAAAATATATTTTGGAGGTCATGACCCCTGCGACCTCTCCCCTGTGTCCGCTCTTGCTTTCCATATCAACTCGTCAGGATTAGGAAACAAACGCTGGTATAATTACACAAATATACATATGGACATGTTTCAGGACGGATAGGATGTATATGGAATAAGGCCCTGGTGCAAGCTTTCAGCAAGGGGGGGGGGGCGTTTAATAGAAAATTAATTTTTTCCTCACAAGAAATTTGATTTTACGATAAGTAAAATTACTCAAAAGGGGGTTTAACTAATGTTTCATCTAAAGCGAAATAGAAGGGCGCAATGCCCTGCTGAACCTATTAAGTGCCCTGCCCTTCAATTTGTCCGCCCTTGTGCCCATATGTCCCACCCAACCCTCGGAAAATAACGCACCATCCTTCCCCGATGATGATTCAAATTCCCACGTTAGAATCCAAAACGCGTGATGAAATTTGTTGATTTATAAAAATTTTGTACTCCAGCATTTCATTTCCGTAATAACACTGATGGTTTTGGCAAAACCAGATTGCAGACGAATATTTGTAAACAAAGCACTGTTGCCAGGTTTGCAGACTTTCAACCACGGACTACTGCGATAAACGTTAGCGGTTCCACCTATTTTTGAGATCAAATTTTTGTTAAAATCAATTTGTTTGTCTTTAAGTTGTAAACTAAACATGTCATGCATCCCTATTTTATGAAGCTTACTTGTCATACAGTATAGGATATTTGAATAAATGAAATATTATAGGATATTGTTTAACTAAATTATAGTTATATTAATTTAATTATTATTTTGTATGAAGTTGGGATTTTTTAATCTTGCCATCTGGCAACATTGCCGTTAGATTGCAATGACGCTCACTTCTCCCTCGCCTTTCTCATATATTTAATTCGGAACCAAATAAATGGTTACCTTCAAACGAAAACTAAGCAATTTAAAGAAAGCAACTATAGGAACTAAACAAATTAAGACGTTGTTTAAAGGAATTAATTAAAGCAGTAAAGCTAACGTAATCGCGGATATTCAACATGAATATCTGTGTATTTAGAGCGCCAAAAAAAATGGCCTTTTGCCAGGCCATGCGCCATGCCCTAATTTTTTTCTAGATGAAACACTAGGTTTAACCCTTAAAGCCCTTCTTGGATATGGTCGTCCCTGCAATGAGAAACTAATACGATGTAACTAATACTAGATTTTGACCAAGTAATGGACACAGCAGAACGCTGAAAAATAAAACGAGAGAAGAAACTGGCATTCGTAGATTAGCTTTAGCAGTAGGTTATAAAATACAGGTAATCCTATCTTCCTCTATGTGTTTGGGTGTGTGTAAGTGGACGGGAGGAGTTGGTCCCTTCTCAATATATATATGAAACAACTCCTTTTGGTACGATCCCCGCGGTGGCGCAGTGTGGTAACGCGTTCGCCTAGTGCGCCGCTAATCCGGGTTCGACTCCCAGCAGTGCAAAGAACGCTTACTCAGAGATCTCATAAAGATCGCACTGCTCACTGTAGTCCGGGGTTTGGTTCCCTAGGCCTTAAGAGGTTCGGATTCCTCGGAAAACAGTAGGTCCCGGCGCAGCATGACCACTGTAGTCTTTGAGCCGTAAAACCAAAAAGAAAGCGAAGCGAAACCTTTTGGTACCACAAAATTATGTAGAACTCTCAACGAGTGGGGATAAGCATATTAAATATATGAAATACTACAGTAAGATATTGTTTATAGAACTGCTGAAATTCCACTATCACACTACTGATAAAATAAAAATCGAAAATATTTAAAAAAAAACAAAAAAAAAACTTTCCGCTAGGAAAAAAAAAAGGTTTAGTAACTATTTGGTAACACTGTACATGCAAAATGGAGTATTCGATGCCCCAGTCCCGGAAAGTGAGCTTTTCGATATATGTGGCAGAGCTTTCCGTGCGGTCCCAGTCGGCACTTGTTCTTCGAAAACTGAAATGGCTCACGCAATCTCGATTGAATGTGTAAATCTTCCTCCGCATAATGCCAACGGTTGCAGCCGTCTAATCTATTCTGGGCATTACCATACGCAAATAGTTTTGCGAATGGCATGGTCAACTGTTGAGCCAAATTAAAAAGGAAAAGAGATCCCTATTTATGATATCAATTTTTCCATCAATTTCATTTCAGTTATTGTATGTTTTTTCCTTGTCGGTTGAAGTTTCAAACCTCGATCATGGCGATTTTCGTTTCAATTTCTGACAGCAGTTATTGACATAATGGGTAAATGTAATTGACTTCAAAATTATATTTACCGCGTTTTAGTCCCTGGAGGGCATGCAATAGACATGAGAACCAATGCAGTTTTGATTATTTTTAAAATTTGAGAACGAAGATTTTTTCTCTAATAAAAGTCTTCGTTTGTTTGGCTAAAGTTCTGTAAATTTTGTAATAATAATAATAATAATATACTTCACATCGCTTCTTTTATTCGAAAATTTTGTCAATAAATCGAATAATTTTCCGTAAGCACTCCATTTTTGTGCTGTGCCCTCACCCTCGATCTACTTCGCAATAGTCGGAAAGTTTAATAAAAAGTGCAATTTTAGATCTACACTATATTATTTTCTAATCAATATTGGAAATTTTCAAATAGATGAAATTTACAGTCACAGAAACAATGGTATTTTGACCCTCCCTCCCTCCCTCCCTCCCTTCCTTCCTCCCTTTTCCTTTTCTTTCCTTTCCTTTCCTTTATTTTACTTATTGAAGTCCAGATGACTACCCAAGAGAAACTTCATTGCATACAAGCATAAACACACGCGCACATATACATATATATACATAGGCCGATTATGAATATCAAATAGAGCACACAATATAATACGTATAGCAATATGACTACAGCTTGCGAACGATGACATGAAAGAAATATAATACTGTGAAAAGATAGCACAAAATGATAGAGCTGAAAAGAACATGACTGAAAGTGATATGCAAAGAGTGACATGACTGAAAATGACATGAAAAGAATAACATGACTGAAAATGAAATCCAAAAGAGTGACATGACCGAAAACGAAATGCAAAGAGTGACATGACAGAAAATTACATGCAAACAGTGACATGACTGAAATTTACATAAAAAGGGTTACATGACTGAAAATAACATAAAAAGGGTGACATGACTGAAAATAACATAAAAAAGAGTGATACGACCGAAAAGGTTCGCTTGGTTGTTTGTGTTTTTACGGCATAAGAGTAGAACACATCAGGACGTACAGTTTTTCAAAGAATGCAACCTCTGCTGCCAATGGAAACAAACCTCGGATTACGATGGATAGAAGCATGGCACGCATTACACGATACCATTGGGGGTCTAACTCGAGGTAATGGCACGACAGAGGAAGACGTTACCATTATGCCACCGTAAGGCAGTGCAATTATATTTTTCCGAGAAATTCGAATCTCTTGAGAGCTGGGAAACCAATCACCGGACCACGGTGTGTGGTAAGACCGGAAACTTTTTTTTTTTTACATTGTTGAGAATTGAATAAATGATACGCTAGGCGAAAACGTGTTGTCACTACAAGATCTATGATTGAAAATACTATGACTAAATATAACACAACTGAAAATGACACGAAAAACTAGTACAACTGAAAATATGACTGAAAACGGCACGAAAAACTAGTACGACTAAAATTATCACTGAAAATCGCACGGAAGACTAATAATACGACTGACAATGTGACTGAAAATGACACGGAAGACTAGTATGTCTGAAAATATGACCGAGAATGAAACGAAAAGCTAATACGACTGAAAATGACATGGAAGACAAGTATGACTGAAAATATGACCGAGAATGAAACGAAAAGCTAATACGACTGAAAACGAGACGAAAAGCTAGCACGATGACACAAAAATTCAACGCGACTGAAAATATGACCGAAATTGACTCGAAAAACTGGTGAGACAAAAAAACATGACTGAAAATGACACAAAAAATCAACATGACTGAAAATATGACTGAAACTGACTCGAAAAACTGGTGAGACAAAAAAATATGACTGAAAATGACATGAAAAACCAGTACGACTGAAAATATGTTAAAATTAAACGAAAAACTAATGCGACTGAAAGTAGCACTAAAAACTAATGTGACTGAAAATATGACTGAAAATGTGACTGAAAATATGACTGAAAATGTCATGAAAAACTGACATAACTGAAAATGAGAAGAAAAGCTGCATGACAGTAAATATTATGAAAGGAATTACATAACAAGGAGTTACACACAATGTTGGAACAGAAAATCGGAATTTTTAAGACTGAAGATTTTACATCCAATACACTTTGATAATTTGATTTTACGGGGTTATATTTTGCCTAATAATTAAATTTATTGCAATTGTCTTTTACCACGAAGTGTAGAGGATATCACTATTCAACTCTACGCAATATCTAGTGGCAGGTTGGGGGGGGGGTGCGATTCAGGGGATTTCGGAATGTAAGGACACAAAACTTAAAAAAAAAAAAAAAATACATAGCTCTAATCTTATACAAAATTAAATAAGGATGTCAAAAATATATATAATCATAAAATATATATATAAAACAATATGTAGTATTCCGTTTCTCACAATAGATCTACTACAATTACATTAAGCAATCCGTGGATGAGCTTCAGTCTTTTAAAACGAATATAAAAATATATGGGGCCCGAGATATAGCGATTCGAAAGTATTGCGGAGAAGCAGTGACGTAGAGAAGGGAGGGACTCCGGCGTCTCAAGCCCCCCCCCCCTTTGGGTATCAAAATACACTTTTACCAGCACTGCATTACCAGTGTGTCTGATCTTCTTGACGAAATTGAACCCCTCATAATTTTTGAATTGTTACGCCACTGGGGATAAGGGGAGACGTCTTAGAAGAGTGTGACTCCAGTTATGCTTACTCATCTAAATGTATTGAAAGACTGGGGGGGGATTAAATCACGGATATAGAAACAGCAGCGAAATTCGTCTTAGACGACCACCTACGATCCTGTGGAAAAAACGACCGCTTTGAAATATAACTAAGGAATAGAAGTACAAAAATTGCATCAATTGCTTGTCTTTGAGTTCCTTTTCTACAATATTCTGTCAATTTCAGCACGTAATTACAGAAAATGTTAATCTATTTTCAAATGCGCTTCTTACCTTGGCTTTTTAGAAGCTACGAAACATTTGCTACCTCAAAGGTTGTCACTGATATCTGGAACACGTTGTGAAATGAATCAGGGATGTCGAACTAGGAGTTTGGTGGTGATTCAATTGTTGACATTTTAACTAGCCATCCACGGCAGCGATAACCTTGTCCCCCAGCAACTCTCGAACCCACTTCTGACTCCGTCTATGATGTACAAGTCGGCTCATCTCTCAAAGCTCTCCCGCCCTTACATAGAACTATCCCTTCTGCATGAATGTCATAAAATCAAGTAACGGGAAACAGAAAGCCCCCTTTCGCTCTCTCTCTCTCCTATTTGCCTAGACTCGATTCAGCAAGCATGCTCAATCGACGATGCTGAAAAATTACCCTCGTCGAAGAAAGAGAAGGGGGTGGATGCTCGTACCCAAGAGATGGGCGGACGGTGTTTTCTCCTGTAAAACCACAGATTTGGATGCTCCATTTTCTAAAAGACCGACTTCACTTTAAAGTTGACTTCCCATTGCGCCTATCTACTCTTGTCACAGTCCGAAGTGAACGTTGTTGCAAACGACATGTAAAATGTCATTGACATGATAGGGAAAGAGACAAAGCATGTTTGCAATATAGTGTAGTCTGATGACATAAAAGGAGGGGCGCCAATTCTAAGGGACCACGGTCCCTTCAGCCCCAAAAATATTTAAAGGAATTGGGGCCATCCCAGTTTGATGGACAACACATAGAGAACTGCAGACCATATTTAAGTATGCAAGATATAGCATATGATATATATTAAATGGTGTCCCCACTTTTTTTCTGCTATTGTCAAAATAAAATTGGCTTTCATATTAGGCTTATTGGAATCGAACGGGAATTATCGGCGGCTTATATATTTGGCTGAAAATTGATATAAGCAATTCGCTATTACTTGTAGACTGAAAGCTTCATGATGCCTTCCAAGTTCAAAGTTTCATATAAGCTTCTCAAATTTTGGGCTGAAAATTGATATAAGCCATTCGCTATTACTCGTAGACTGAAAGTTTCATGTCCCTTCCAAGTTCAAAGTTTCATATACGCCTCACAAATTTTGGGCTGAAAATTGATATAAGCCATTCGCTATTACTCGTGGACTGAAAGATTCATGCTGCCTTCCAAGTTAAAGTTTCATAAAAGCCTCTCAAATTTTGGGATGAAAATTGATATAAGCCATTCGCTATTACTTGTAGACTGAAAGATTCATGCTGCATTCCACGTTCAAAGTTTCCTATAAGCCTCTAAAAATTTGTGCTGAAAATTTGAAGTAAGCCTGTTTTATTACATGGAGGTTGAAAGTTTGATATAAGCCTCTATTTTTGTTGGCCTGGTTTATACTTCGATCGATGACTTAATAATAGCCTTAAATAACCCCTAAGTTTTTCTTCGTGATAGCAATGATTCAACTTCGGGCTTACAAATGAAGTCCTGATGAAGGACGGCTGCTAACGCATTCGAAAGCTTAGGTGTTACATTTTGTTTGCTACTTCACCAGTGTTCGGTCACTTTCATGCAATTAAAATATCAATCGAACGTGTATATCTCACTTGCTTTATCAGCAGACCTTGAAGTTAAATAAACAAAGGATGTCAGATTTTCAGAAAATTATTAAAAATAACACACGGTAAATTCCAGGGTGTTTACATGTCTAGTTTACACGGCGCAAGGACAGCTCAGGTCATGTTGCGCGGGACAACGGTTTTTTGCGTAATCTAACACTTCTTTCGCCCGGAGCACCGAATCCCTTATTAAGGGGGGTATGGGCGCCCATGCGAGTAGTTCTAGGGGGAGCTGAGAAACATTAATGAGTGCTTCTAGGGGGAATTCTGTCGAGAATTTTAAAAATTTAAAAATTTTAAAAATAATTGATACCGCTTGACAGTTAGTAATGAGCTAAAAATTGCCTTATTTTAAACTGTGACTAATTATTTTTTTAAAGTAAATGCATTTTAAGTAAATGCAATTTTAAGTAAATTTTTAAGTAAATGCATAGCACAATCGGGCAAATTAAATTTTTGAACGGCTATGGGGGGGCTCGAGCCCCCCTGCCCCCTAATTGGCGCCCATGGGGGAAGGCACGCGTTCTAAGGTAGCATGTAGAATCGAAGTCTTCTTAACAGTATGATAGACGAAAACGTTACCTCTACAACACTATAGAGGTGCGTTACCTCTACAACACTATAGGGGTGACTAGCTCTACATCACTGTAGAGGTAGGAAATTAGGAAAACGCATTTCAGGACATTCCTTACAATGTATCATATCGTTCAAAAACCGACTCATTGGGCGGGTCTTTTCGTGTATGATAGATGGGCAAAATCGTTCATTCGTTCGTTTAGTGAATGATTTTTCACATCTGTGATTCCTTAATTTTCATTCTAATTAGAAAAATATTTATGTGTGTGCGCGCGCGCAAACGTGTTGAGAATCTAGCACAGTTCGATGAGCTCAAAGTATCTAATAATAGTTTTTGAAATACTACAGTTTATATTTTCGAAATAGTGAAGTATATGATTTGGAAACAGCACACTAGATATTTCTGAAGCAGTAAAGCATATGCTTTGGAAACAGCATAATGGGTGCTTTGTAATAGTACAGTATATGTGTTGGAAACAGTACAGTATATGTGTTGGAAACAATACAGTATATGTGTTGGAAACAGTACAATATATGTGTTGGAAACAATACAGTATATGTGTTGGAAACAGTACAGTATATGTGTTGGAAACAATACAGTATATGTGTTGGAAACAGTACATTTTATGCTTTTGGAACATTACAATTTATAGTTTTGAAACAATTTGTATGTACAGACATAGTATGTATAGATATAGTATGCACAGATATAGTATAGTACAAACAATTTATATGTACTGACATAGCAAAAGTTTATATGTATTTCTTGGCACAAGGACAGCAATATTATGTCATTTGCGCTAAGACCTACGATTCAATAAGATCTACGGTCTAATAAGACATACAGTTTAATAAGACCTACTATTTAATAAGACCTACAGTTTAATAAGACGTACTATTAAATAAAACCTACGGTCTAATAAGATCTACAGTTTAATAAGACCAACGGTTTAATAAAACCTACAATCTAATAAGTCCTATAGTTTAATAAGTCCTACAATTAAGTAAGCCCTAGGTCTAATAAGACCTACACTCTAATAAAACCTACAGTCTAATAAGACCTACAGTTTTTCGGGGGATACGAAACTTTGTCGCCTATAAAATCACACCCCGGACCACGAATCGGTGGAAAAGCCAGGAAGCGTAGCAACCTTCGGGAGTTAAACGCGTTAACGCTGAACAGTAGAGCTTCGAAAAAAAGCACGTATCGCGGTTGAAATTGACATTTTGTGATGTCAGTTGCGACATTATATGTTATATCACCGAGACGAACGGGAAAACACGAAGGGGGCGCCCACCCCCCCATCAAAAATAACAAATTTATACTTGTCACTATTTATCCAAACATGGCAATAAAGTTCATAGAATAGATCTAAATTGTTTCATCCTTATCTCCAGCTTCGTAATATCAGGGACGTAGCTAGTTTTGAAGTCTATGGGACTGTAGCCCCTACTTCAACAATTGGAACGTAGCAAATTCATTTGTAAAGTTTTGATTCATTATAAGGGGGGGGCAAATTTTTCCATGGGGGGCTCTGTCCAAGCCTCCCATAACTCCCTTCCTAGTTACGTCAGTGAGTAACCAATTCATTGTTATTATTATCTAGTTATGGTTGTCGGACATCTTCATAGGCTGTTGTTATCATCAAAGTTATCGTAAAATATCAATAGTGTTTTATAGAGCTCATTATTTTTATGGATTAACGGAAAAATACACATATGAAGTAAATTATGGCGGAAGCAACCCCCGCGGAACCCGCTGAGAGAAGCCCCTTCAAATTCACAGGAAGACAAATATACGGAACCCACTGTGAGGAAGACCCATGAAACCCACAAGAAGACAAATAATTATTTGGCAAGTTAATGGGAGAGTCGAAGCGGTAGATCGTTTTCTTCAATGCACACAAAGCCAAATTAAAGATTTCCAAAATATAACAAGCCAAGCTTAAAGATATCTAAACAGTACAAATCAAAACTAAAACACTAACTAACTAAATAAATAAATAAATAAATGAGTTAGAATCAATCAAAATTAAAGTCATTTAAGTTGTAAAATTAAGTAAAATTGAAGACATCTAAATTGATACAAGCGAAAATTTAAGGCTTCAAAACAGTACTAGATATACGTACAGGCTAAATAGGCACGGGCCTGAGGGCCCCCGAGTGTTTGGGGCCCCCCAAGAGGACGTGAAGGGACCTGGTTCTATTTAAATTTGCACATCATTTGAATTTTGTTTGTTTATAAGAAAAATTTTCATTATTGACATACGTAGATACTGAAGCTAATAAACTTTAAATGAAAACGCCTAATTTATTAACCAAATATCGTGAGGGCCACATTATTTAAGGGTTCAATTCCATACTTCCGGCCTGGGGCCCACAAAAGCCTTAATCCGGCACTGCTTTAAAAATTGTACGCGTGAAGGTTAAAAAATACCAATTTAAATAAACTAAAATTAAAGGCTTTTGAATTAATACTATAAATTCAAAGACCTCCAAAATGGCTCATGCTAAATAAATATAAAGGTCAGTAATTAATGAAATGAGACATGACATTTCTTATTACAGGAAACTCCTTATCCCGATTACCTTTATTCCGCGACCAGCGCTCTAAACAATAGGCCGAAGTCACAAAAACACCCGAAGAAACCATGCCCATAAAATTAACATTATTTTGTCCATTTATTCTGGAACTGCCTCTTTAAGATGACCGGATCTTGGAGAGATCTAAGTGCCCGCTTTAGAAAGGTTATACTCTAGTTTGGAGAACGAAGACTTAATGAGGGAAGCAACTACGTATAACCAATATCTCATTAATAGAACAGAAAGGTTTAATTGAGACAGATAAGGAAGACAAGAAAGGAAAGGCTAACGTCTTTTTCCGTATTTGGGCTGACTCATGATTAATCATGGTTTAAAAATCGTTGTTTACGCATCGATTCATGATATCAGCAATGATAATTATGGATGACATACGATGAAGCTGGGTACATTTAAAATCGTTTACCGCAAGCTACTGTTCAATAGCAACAAACATCATCGATATTAGCTTCCGTATCGATTATATATCGTATGATTATTCATGACACACTGATTACCATTGAGTATCGATTAATGAATGGGAATTTTAATATATTATTAATTATTTTTGTACTTCTTGAACTTCAACAGGAATTTTCGAAACTTCTATCAGTTTTACAGGCGCCCGCCGATCGTATATTTATTTCATTGCAAGCTGGCTATTCGTCGTCTTTCCCGTTGCCACATTTCGAGCCACCTATTTTACGTGGCCCGCATAAATTTGCTATTTCTATTGTATTCGTGTTCCTGATAAATAAATAAAATTAAATTTAAAATTAATATTGGCGCGAAACGACACATTTTTGGGCCAATTTTTGTTTTACTGGGCGCAAAAATTGCGGTTATCTGATTTCTAGTAATAAAACTAGAAGATAACAATATAGAGGCATTATTATTTATTAAATCACATGATCTTCCGCCCTCAGTTATATAATTACTTAGTTATATAATTACTTGCGATTACAGAAAGTTTCGTCGAAGAAAACCTCTTTCGTGTTTGATATGTTACTCACAGCTGCTAAATTATCATGCTTGTAATTATATAGTAAACAATTATAAAATTATTTAGGCAAAATATCAGGTCAGCCTGATTAAATTATGTCGATTTCTGCTTTCATGATTTTGTCGGTAGCACAGCTTAAATTCGCCAAAGTGGAGACAGTGTTAATTAATTGTAGTATCACCGAACTGTTTGAATTTTACGGCGAAAGGACAGCAAGGGACATACTGCGCTGGGACTTGCGGTCTTTCGAGAAATCCGAACTGCCTAAGCCCTAGAGAACCAACCCCCGGACTACGGCGAACAGTTATTCGGTAAACGTCCCTTTATTTTATTTTTTTTTGCACATTTGGGGTCAAATCCGGGATAACAGTAAGCTAAGTGAACGCTTTACCACTGCACCACCGCAGGGCCTACTTCATCAGAATTAAGCGTGAAAAATCACAAGAAGACGAAAATGATATGAAAATCGAGAACCCAAGGTTGGAGCCAAATAAAATCTTAACGACATAGAAATGAAATCGGTTCTTCTGATCTCTTTCATCTATTTTACGATTTTTCACTGGCTGTGTGCTAGTACACTAAAATATGAGGAGACACCTTTCGAACTTCGAAAAAATTTCAGAGAGTTTTCAAGGTTCTTTAAAAGCAGCCAAAATTTTCACATAAACACATCCATGCAATAGGACTTCGATATATATGTATATCGAAGTCGAAACTTCCATAAAGAAATTTGATACACAGAAGTTCCATACTGTGTATATAATATATACTACATATATATAAAATACAGTGGAACATTGTAAATATGATCACCTTGGTAATTTGGCCACCTGAATAAAGTGACCATTTTTTTATAAGAAAGAGAACTGGTAGTAAGTAACATGATTATTCCTATACCCAAGTCTGTCGATTTTGGTGACTATTGTAGTCTAGTCTCAAAGGTGGCTGACCTGTAACCCCACTATGTCCGCCCTAGGGCAAGAGGGTCGGACTCTTCGAAAAACTGTGTTCTAGCGTATTATGACCTTAGATATCTTTACGCTATAACATATTAAACCATATCACTGAATCGGTCCTCTGAGTGGGTGACGGTATGGAAGTCAAATACACTATTGTGTTACCTCTCAATAACGGACACCTATAGGACCGGACACTTTGCCCCTTAAATAGAGGTGTCCCTTCTTCAGAGGGGCGTGTGTTGATACATACATATATTGGGGACCGGAGAAATCGTCCTTTACATAGAGGTGTCCTTTACGGAAAATGACACTGCATCTCAAAATCCTTTTTTCCTCGACTTACTGTTCATGCATTATTTATTTGTAATGTTGCATTAAGGCAGAAATGATAATTCAGCATGAAGGACTGCGACAATTTCGGTCAACCGATGACGAGTAAGTTTACCATTCTGAGAGATATTCGCTCAGGCAATAATTAATTTGTATTTTATATTTGCTCATTAAAAATTATGTTTTTATGTTTTATTCTTTGAAAGTTGCTAAAAGGTGTCAAAAATTTATGAATAATTGTATAAGAAAATGAAATTATTGAATTTAAAAAGCTATTTTTAAGAGGATATGTAACATGATTGAAATGTACGTAATGAGAACATTTGAAATAGACGCACCAAAGACCTTGAAATACATCTAACATAAATTTTGAAATAGACAGGATAAAAACTTTGAAATGGACATAATGAATACAAAATTTTGGAAAGAAATCGATGCGCTGAAAACACGTGCATATATATATTTTATTTTTCGTAAAATACGTATACCAAGAAGAGACAAGTTGAATTTCTTGTAAAACATTGCTTTCAGATTTAGAAAAGTCCGCACAACAAAGAAGAAAGGTTCTAGTAATCGGAAAACATGATCATTATACTCTTTGTTATTATTATTAATTATTATTAATAATATTATTATTCAGAAAGGTGTAAGGAAAGACATGATCGGTAACATATTCTTCATTTTCATGAAACATTGGATTCATTACTTAAAATCAGACTCTTCAAAATCTTAAAGAAATGAACTTTTTTTTGCCGTAGTTTCACGTCTTCAGACTATATATAACTATATTGGGGACGTAGCAGTTCAAAAGTTATGGGGTAGTCCATGTAGCTTTAAAAAGGTCGTTTAATTTGTTCGTTGGTCGTTTGATTTGTCGTTTGGTTCGTTTCGCTGAAGAGGAAAAATGTATCGATATTCACCAGGAGGAGATTGAGCTCTTATCTCAGGCCATCGATATATATATTAGAAAATATCTCTACAACAATATTATACGACCGAGAAAATTCATTGCTGTAGAGGGATTAATCGTGTTATATCGGATATAGTTGTTGGGAGGTTTTACTGTATGATGATGAATACTGTATATATGTATATATACTGGCACTCGAAAAATTAAAGGCCAATTTTCAAATACATGCATAATTGACATTAGACAGAAGGAAATCAATGAATTAATTAAATCCAATTAATATGCGGATTTATACCAACTAGTTAAAAACGAAAAATCTGGCGAAGAGTATAAGGAATCGCTGCGGGAGCCGCATGGCTCTCCGGATGATCATGCACCATATTAGCAATTCATAATTATATACGGTACACTTTGCTTTGTGCTCCTGCTACTCCATACCAATGTTTGAATTGGAATTTGTGCAATGGATCTTTTTAATTTACAATGTTACCTTTTCCCTTCGCCAGTGGTACAGGAAAGGGGGGAATCAAGCCTCTCCCAATGGATATCAAAATACACTATTTTCTCTAAGACACCAGCACATGATTGTCTTTAATACTCCTTAAGTCCCCATAATTTTTTAATTGCTACGCTACTGGGTGGAGCTTCGCTGAGTCGAAACAAAGGGTTGAAAAAAGTTTTCGAAACACATACAAGCATTAAATTAGTGTTCGATTTATTTAAATACATACAAGCATAATATATATTATTCGTTATCTTTAATAATTCGATTTGGAGAAAATTTTGATTCAACGAAATGCAATTTTTCGAAGGGTTCTCCGCTGTGTATATATATACACACACTGTATATGTACATACACATCGCACTGATAAACAAATTACATATAAGTGACACGCTTTTCTCAAAAAAAAAATCTTTGTTTATGTAAATGATTTCTTAAAAGAGTCTGTTTTCGTCAGAAAAAGAAAGGAAAAGGAAGAAGAGGAATAATAAGACAGATTTCGGCCACATAAAGTTTAAAGAAGGTTTTGGACAATATTCTAATCATGTTGTTTTCAATCTTGAAATGATCCTCATAGTATTTGTAGTACGAAAATACCAATAACAGACTCAAGAAGAATGCGCAAAGTTCATTACAAGTAATTAAAAATTGAATAAACATTTTTTTGTTAACGTTTTTGTGGAAATGGCATATTTAAAGACATAAGATTAATTTAAAAAAAATTTGAAATTGCATAACTTAAGGACATAGAGTAGAACCTCATTATAATGGACTATTAGGGGCTAAAGGTTGTCCGTTTTAATGGTAGTCCGGTTTATAGCAAATAATTCCTATAAGGACAATAAAAGTACACTATGTAATTACTTATAAAAGTGCTTATTATTATTTGTAAAATAAAAAACAGCCTTCGATATAGGTTGAATTGAAAACGACATATACGTATACATTACATTAATCTTTAGAACCAAAAGGTTTTGGTTTACGTTGATTGCTGACATTCATTGGTTTGAAAAAATAAGTTTCTGCTGGGTTTGTTTGCTGATATTTCTTCAGTTGACGTGGGTGTTGTAATTATTCGTAATATGCAAGCACATTTTTATTTGCAGATTGTTCAACAGTATTATTTAAATATTACAATTTCTTTTAACTGTCCGTTATAAGCGACGTCCGTTATATTGAGGTTCTACTATATTTTAAAATTACTTGATAACTAAACTTAGGCTCGGTTTAAAAGTGTAATCGTCAAGGGTGGGGCTAGTAACTCTTCAAGTAATAGTTAGATTTTTCCAAATCCGTGAGTTAGTTAAAAGACAAGGCAAATGACATACACAAATTTAGTTATTAATCCAATTGAGATTTCAGACCATCAAACAAATAGCCTATGCCACAGAAGAAGCGATTTATTATCAATTATTTAAATTAAAGAATTGATTATACTTTGAATTAATAATCCAGTGACAAGGAATTCTTTTGCCATGACAAAAGTTAGAGGATTTGACATTTAACTACGTACGTAAACATCGTAAGGTTAACTAATAAATATGACATTAATCAAACAAACTAATTCGGAATGTTACTTTTTTTTTAAATTAAAATTAAAGAGTGGAACGTACCTGCCGGACTTCGTGATGACCATTTCGGTCCCCAAGGCGTGAAATTTATCCCAGAGGTCTTTGGACTCCAGAGTGACTTTCGGATTATCTTGCACCCCGTCGTCTTCGGGTTCGACTGTCCTGAGAGGTCGAAGGTGGGCCGCCCCATGAGCTGCTAACACATCTTCAGCGGTGAGGTGCGGTGGTAACTTCGGGAACAGTGCCGACCCTGGTACGTGTGGAGGCGGCACGGGCGGTAGCGGAGGATACCCGGCACCCACGCCGCAGGCAGCGGCTAAGGCTTGGGGTCCAAATCCGGCTTGAATAGCCGCGGATAAATAATGATGAGGTTGAGTTAATATGGAATTCATGCTAAAGTCCGTGGTGGCCGCACTGCCAGGCTGCCGGGCCTGGGAGGCCGGGGGCGGCAGCAGGAACGGGTGGTGGTGGTAAGCCATCCCCGGTCCGAGATCCGAGGGTTCAAATCTCATGGAGAATAAGGGGTGACGCTGCACAGTGGTGATGGCACTCTAGACACTAGCACCAGAGGGGCGCGAGGCTCCGGTTCGTTCTCTGTATCAGTCTCGCAATGTGGTGTAGACGTGAGACAACAACACCGTGGGAGCGGGCGGCGTGTGAAAGCTGCCGCATCGGCGCTGTGGACTTTGGCGGCTCCCGGGCGACACGGTGCCGCTCTTGATTGGCTATTTGGGTGCGGCGGGCCAATGGCGAAGCGATCTTCAGCAAAGGGATGAGCGACGCCCCGCGCCCCCGACAGTCGGGGGAGAGAAAGGGGGCGCGAGAGGCTCACCACTTCTTCTTTCGCTCCTCACGCCCGTTCCTACTCCTCCACTCGGAGACTCGCACCTCAGCTCTCTCTCTCTCCTCTTCTCCTCCTCCTCTCTTCTCCCTCTTCTCCTTTTCCTCCAGACTCTCCCGCTTGCAATGTAAAAGCCTTCTGCAAATGTTTGAAAGTTTTTCACGAGTTTTTCACTCAGGTGTAGGACGACAGTTTGCGACGTTGCTGCTGCTGCTTTTTCCGAAGAACTATAACGTGAGATTCACCACGGGGTTGATTTTATTTCAACGACGATGTTGAACGTCGTGGATGATTATTAAAATATTGCCCGTGGAATTGGAAAAAAAATATTCGTAAAATTGGGAGGGAAGAGAAGCAACAAATGAGGGATTTTTCCCAAATTAAAAACCAAAAATTCCCATCTTCCTTGCTTCGTGTCGGAGTTTTCGCCTCAGAAGTGCGGATTTCGACGCTGGAGGTTTCACGAGGAGGTGGAGATTTTCACAAGTACCGCCCATTCACGTGACGTCACAGTTACCGGAAATGACGACTCGTAATATCGACTGCAGGCGCCATCTAGAAGCCAATTGCTGAAACTTGGCATTTGACCGGCGAATTTGAAATAGACATGTGATCGACTGCCCGTTTGTTGACAGTTTCCTCAGCCGGATCGCCAGTTTCGTATTCGGTTTCTTCTTCTTCGTCAACATACGCAATTGTTGTTGTTGTTTTGCATGCGATTGAAAATTTAATTGGAAAGGTTGGCCGCAATAGTAGCACTGTATTTCCAAAGAAAATACGCAATTAAAATCACTTTCGAAATCTCTTCGAAATCACATTGGCTGCTTCCTATGAAAGGTAAGTGCAGCATGTAAAAATTTACATACCCGAATAGATTAATTTTTGCATCCCAAATTTGGTTATTTTTAAATCCAATGCATAAGATCGTAAAACCATTAATGAAGTAAATAGTTGTTGTTGTTGGTGGAATTTCTAGTTTGGGGGTGTTCAAGTATTACGTAAGCAATATTTTGGCCATTTTATACCCACCCCCCGGTAAGCAAAAAATAACGTTGGCTAACATAGGAAAGGTCAAGCACCCCCACCCAAAAGATGCTTACGTAATACTTCAATCTCCCCTTTTTTTCTTTTTCTTAGTTGATTGCATTTGTTTTTTAAAAATGAAAAGCTAACAATCTTCGAAAATCTTATTTTCGTAAAGGGACAATTTTGCCCAATCCAT
>QLNU02015270.1:84929394-84965753 GCA_006491805.2 Dysdera silvatica
TGTTAAAATTTCAAGCGATGTCAACGATTCCTTAATATTATGCAACCATAGGAGTAATCTGGCGGGAGCAGGGGGGCTTGCCCCCCAGTTTTTTTAGGAAAAAGACAAAATTGTACTTTTTGAGTGTTTTGTCCCCACCCCTCAGTTTACGCTATATTTAACCCTCAAGTTACGCCTATATATATATATGTGTGTGTGTGTGTGTGTGTGTGTGTGTGTGTGTGTGTGTGTGTGTGTGTGTGTGTGTGTGTGTGTGTGTATGGCTATGCTTCCAATTTTCATTGGATGCAAGTCAACTTCTGTCAGCTTTAAATACTCTCCCAATAAATATTTATTCTAATATTAATCTCATTTGTAATTTATTGCCCGTTTTTTTAATTAATCCAATCAATTCTTCTTCTTTTCCTCGTGGGTTTTTTCTATGTGCTTCGGCAGTTTGCTTTGATTTGAAAGTGCGTAATTAGCGTATTGGCATCCTTTTGCGTTGATAAAATAAAATATAACGAAAATCTTCAATGCTATTGAATATTAGAACGTTCAAAATGCATTCAATAATACTGAAGAATTTTTTTTCTTTCCAGTTTTATCATTGGTGAATAAAGAATAACATTCGAATTTAAGCGGAATAGAAAAACTACGTGCGTACCCGTCAAAACTTGAATGAATACTAATAAACAAAAGAGAAAAAGCACCCTCTGGCATTTCGTGCCTTTCGGGTTACCATGACAACTAAAATTGAAAAGTGAGAATTAAACACAATTGACATTTCTTCATGTAGCTATTATTGATTCCACCAGAATATAGTGGCAACAAACATTTTTCATTGGTTTTAACACAAATGATTGTATTATTAATATTATCATAATAAAGTGGCAACAACATCCTACCTTTATTAAAACGTCTCGCAAACAAATTACGAAAAAATATGGCGTCGTTTTTTAATTGACCTCCGTAAAAACGTTTTCAACGTTAACAAGGCACTCGAAGAAATTTTCTGACATTTTCTATTCATTATAATAGCCATGTGCTATTTGACAGTAAATTAAAAGAAATATGAAATAATACGCATAAAAATAATTTATTAAAATCATGAAACATGAAATAATACAGATAAAAATTATTTATTAAAATTATGAAACATATGTAATACATACTTGAAAGCTTAAGTATTTAAAATGTTGTATATAATATAATAGTGGAAAAGCCTGAAACATTAACATTGCAAAATTTTATGCCAGTATACTGTTCAATTTAATATATTGCAAAAAGCTCAAACGAAAAGTAATAACATTACGTTATTTCATTTTCGTATCAGTACTGATATTTTAAAGGACACTTTTTGAATTACGTGTATTAGATTTCATGGTCCCTTTCAGTTTTACGACTTTTACCTGTGCCCTCCTAAAATGTAATATGGGCCCCTTTGGGTCCCATCTGGCCCCGTTGAAAACCACCAGCATAAAACATCAGAAACTTTCAATCACTTTAAAAAATTTTAAGGATATGAACTTTCTGAATAACATCGTTCCAAATAACGACTATTTTCCTTAAACGACAGGAAATTAAGGCACTGATTAACGTTGTCTGTTTAACGACATTTCTTGTCAGTTTCTTGAAAATCACAAATGGAAGAAATTACTTTAGTAGACATTCAAGAAAAGATAGTTTGTGGAGGAATATTGATTTTCCTTTAGTTTCATTATTCTCAAAACGCAAACTTTTCTCCATTTTTAAAATAAATACTTTTGCTTCTTGATCACATGCTCCTTGTTCACTTACTCCTTGCGCATTTGCTCCTTGCTCACTTGCTCCTTGCGCATTTGCTCCTTTCATAAATTAATAGGGATTCTTCATCTAAATCAGCGGTTCCCAATTGAGTTTAAGCAGCGGACCATTTTTCTACTTCAATAGGACTCGCGGATCACTTCCTACTTCAATTGGACTCGCGGACCACTTCCCACTTCAATTGGACTCGCGGACCACTTTGAAAAATTCTCACGAGTTGACTGCAAGACCTTAATAAAAAAGGGAGCCGGGTCTTTTTTGGGGGGCAATGTGTTTGCAAAATAATTCTTTGGGAAAAAAAAGAAGAAATAATAAAGAGAAAAAATCTAATGATAATACAGTCAAACCTCGTTAAGACGAACATGCTTAAGACGAATTACTTTTAATACGAACCGTTTTCTGAAGTTCCGTCAGATTGTAAAATACTACAAATATGCAATCAATTTCATTTTTATAATTAATTTTAATATTTAATAAATAATTTTCATGAGTTTGTTTTTCAAATTTTTTTTAAAAATAACGACCCGTCTTGCGGACCACAAGTTGGGAACCACTGATATAAATTGATATGGTACTCAGAGAATTTCACTGCTATTCAAAAAGTATCATTGATATACTAAGGTATTATACGTCATTTATATTAAAATTTCTGAGGGATGTTATAGAATCTCCAAGGAATACTATAGAATCTCCAAGTAATATTATAGAATTTCCAAGGAATACTATAGAATCTCTAAGGAATATTGTAGAATCTCCGATGAACATTATAGAATCTTCAAACAATTTCATATATTATCAAGAAGCAGTATGCAATACGAAAAAACATAATGTAATTCTAAGAAACAGTATACAATACGAAGGAACATGACGGAATTCCAAGAATCAGTATGTAATATGAAGAATCATAATATAATTCCGAGAAACACCATAAAAATTCAAGAAGCATCATGAGGTATATAAATTTACGTGTGTTGCTTCAGGGATGTATAAACTCCGCATTGAAGTGCACAAGAAATATGTCTCTTTCTCTCTCTCTCTCTCGATTATGGTGCGAGTTTTGATATCCATAAAGTCCTGCTTACTTACGAATTAACTGTTAAAGGTAAGCATGAAATCCTTCTCACTTCTGAATTAATTGTTAGAGGTAAACATGATGTCATTCAATTTTTAGCAAGGTACAGTGAAAGAAAAAGAAAAAAATAAATAAATCCAATTTAGGGACACGACATCTGTTTCAATAAGCTGTTATCATTTGCAGTAATGCACAAGCTAATATCATACCTCTAGGACATGTTCTTTTAAGTGTTGCACTGTCAATGTCAAACAGCATATCATCTGCAGAAACGCACAAACTAATACCATGACTCTAAGCCAAGGTCTTCTGTATGGGATAATTTCAATGTCGACCAATGCATGACCCCGTAGCAACATACAAGTTAGTTTTATGTACGTCTCTAAGAAATCTGCTTCCAAGTGGGACACCTTCAGCTTCGAACAGTGCATCACCTGCAGTAACGCACAAGTTAGTACCATGCCTATAAGACATGTTCTTCCGTATGGGATAATTTCAATGTCGACCAATGCATCACTCGTAGCAACATACAAGCCAATTTTATGGATGTTTCTAAAAAATCTGCTTCCAAGTAGGGCACTTTCAATGTCGAACAGTATATCACCTGCAGTAACGCACAAGTTAGTACCATGCCTACAAGACATGTTTTCCGTATGGGATAATTTCAATGTCGACCAATGCATCACTCGTAGCAACATACAAGCCAATTTCATGGATGTTTCTAAAAAATCTGCTTCCAAGTAGGGCACTTTCACTGTTGAACAGTGTATCACCTGCAGTAACGCACAAGTTAGTACCATGCCTACAAAACATGTTCTTCCGTATGGGAGAATTTCAATGTCGACAAATGTATTATTGCGGCAAAACATAAGCTACTTCCATGACACTAAGATACGTTTTTGTGGTTGAGGACACTTTCAATAACGATCAGTATATTACCTGCAGCAAGACACAATTTAATGTCACACCTATAAGGCATGCGCTTCTGAGTGGGAATACATTCAATGTCGACCAATATATCACCAGTAGCAATCCACAAGCTAATGTCAGGCCTGTAAGGCATGTCCTTCCGCATGGGAAAATTTCAACGACGACCAATGTATTGCTCTAACGATGCACAAGCCAGTTCCATACCTCTAACACATGTTTTTCTGGGTGGTGCACTTTCAATATCGAACACCATATTGCCGACACCGACATGTAAGTAAGTTTAAATGGCTTTACACCATGTCCTTCTTGATGGAGAAAATTCTCCATTACACAAATTTCCAAGGAATATTATAGAATCCCCAAAGAATATCATAGAATCTCCAAGAAATATTATAGAATCTTTTGGAGAAAATTCTCCAGGGAGCCCATAATGTCTTTTACGCTGCATGCATGCGATCTATACAAGAAAATCAAATTCTCACACATTAGAATTGTGATAAAAAAATGATCCTAATGTATTATAGCTAATATTATGGCTGATATAGAAGTATTTCTCGTTAAACCAATTAAAACAAGAAGCAGTTCAATCAACTGTAAAATATATTTATGACAATTTCAGGCTATTTATGATTGGCTTGGGTTGGTTAAAATCACCTGTTTAATTGATAGTTAAGATCATCAGAATAATTGGAAAGTTCTTTCTCTTAATCGTAGTAATTTTAGGTTCTTTAAAAATAGCTTTTATCAACTTCAGAAATAAAAATAAAGTTTACCAATCTACTTAGGAGGAACTTTGGCTTCAGTGTGGCTCGTTTTCCAAATTTGGCTATTTTATTTGGCGACTTGGCTGCATTTTCGTTTACTTTAAATTTGTATGGCTTTCAAAATTATTGGATCCCGTTTTCTTTGGCTCCTAAATAATTTTCTCACCCTGTTCATATAAAAACCTGAATTGACGATGAAACTTATTTTTCTCCAAACCCACCAAATGTACTTCATGTGTAAAATTATAGACAAAAATATGGGGAAAATACAATGAAGTTATGAAGATATTAATAAAAAGTATTTATTTTCTTAAATATAACAAAATTTTGAAGAACTACGACGCTCCTAACCAAAAAACAGAGAAGACAATAATGCAGTAACTTTGCAAAATTGGCTCTTTACATGAATTTAAAACACACATGAAATCTCCCCAATCCGATCACCTGCCATAATGGTCGAAGACGACAATATTAATAACTTAACATAAAGTAATCCGAAATAACCACTTCCAGCCAAATCATATGTGGCTGCTTGCCTTATGTAAATTTTATTTTGTTTTTCAAAGCGAGTGTTCTGTGCACACACGACAACGACTATTTCTTATGTCCTTAGAATCTGTGGCGTTTTTGGTGAATTTAAACAGCAGAATATTCGCCAAATAAGTATAGCCAACCCTATTTTCATTTGTCAGATTACTTTATAATACTGATTGTATATTTTGCGTGCATTTTTTGTCAGTTTGTGGAGAATATGTCCTAAATTGGATATGATGCAATGTTAAAGACAGAATAATTCTAATAAATATGCAACTAAGTATGCACAAGTATTTATATTAAAACACAAATATGAACAAATAATAACATCACGTAATATTAAACAACGCTGAAACAAATCTTTTAGCTAATTAAAAACACAAAAGACTATACACGTAAGCATAAAGTCACACGTACACAAAATACACGTGCACGTCAAAGACCCATGTACACAAAAGACACCTAGGTGCACGTATATATGAAAGATACACGTACACAAGAGATACCTGCACGCCGAAAACCTATGCACACAAAAGGCACCTAGATGCTCGTACATGTGTAATACACACATGCACATATAGTCACATGTCAGAAGGGACGTAACAATGAATCGACTTGCCGTGAAGTGAATTAAGACGGCAATAATTGGAAGATGTAAAAGCGAAAGGACGTAAAGTGAAACGTCTAAGACGGAAGGACGTAGAGCAAAATGACGCAATTCGTTTTGGGAAAGTGTAGGAAAAGGTTGACAGCGTAATACAAACATAGACAACAGCTACAAGCAGGAAAATTCTGCGAAATAAATCGGTTACGACAACAAACTCACGCACAATCCTAACATGCGGAAATTATTTTCACGCGAAAAGAATGAAGCGAAAACGCGACAGAGAAAGAGACACATACTTAAAAAAAAAAAAAGGAGAAAAAATAATAATCTGTTACCCAAAAAATGCTTCCCTGCACCTCTCCGAAACTCTCGTCGAAATAGACGCGAAAGGAATTGTTTTCCCGGAGAGTGGTTGATGGAAAAGCGGTTCTTCTGGCGGCATGCATATTTCATGATCACGAAATCGTTTTCCGCCAGTACGACAAGACTGAAAAAAAATAAAAAAATAATAATAAATAAATAAACAAGCGAAATTTTGCGCGCGGCACGGCTTGGTGGCGGCACGCGCCCTGTCAGGTAGGTATGCGTCTAAACGACGATTGGGATTCATACATATTTGATGTCCATTCCACGGTAAACAACGGTCCTCAAGCCGTTTTTAACGGCTTTGCAATTTTGACTTCCCTCTCTCGTCATGATCATTAGCCCTGCGGTGGCGCAGTGTGGTAACGCGTTCTCCTATTGCGCGGCTAATCCGGGTTCGACTCCCAGCAGTGCAAAAAGAACGCTTACTCAGAGATCTCATAAAAGATCGCACTGCTCACTGTAGTCCGGGGTTTGGTTCCCCAGGCCTTAAGAGGTTCGGATTCCTCGGAAAACAGTAGGTCCCGGCGCAGCATGACTACTGTAATGAGCCGTAAAAACAAAAAACAAACATGATCATTAATTTATTGCCGCGAAATATGGCTCGCGCATCCGCCGATACGCGCGGAAAGTCGCGTCCAATTTTCCAAAATGGGAAAGAAATGGTAACGAAATTGATCTGGCGATGTCTGCGGTCGGTCTTGACACAAATCTGTGTTCATTTCAACCCAAATCAATAGGCAATAAAACTTGCAAATCTATGCATATATCGAGGACCTTTTCCTGCTGAATTATGGAAATACGCGCGTCATTAAGACCGACAAGTGCTCAATTTCGTATATACATATATTTTTAATGACATCGGTTAAAACTTTTAACAGCCGTTTAGTGAAATAAAAGTTATAAAAACAAATAAAAAAATGCTTTGAAAAGCGAAAGAAGGGGACTTCATTTAAAACATTTATATAAAAATGAAATCCAACTAATATTTCAGTTAAATAGTTGAAATATTTTAAAAATTTGAGGATATTTTAAGCACGCTAACATTTTTCTAACTTTCAAAAAGCCTAATTGCGTTTCGTTTTTTTCTCCCTGCCTTCGTTTGTTTCATCAAATCAATTTCATGGTAAAACGGTGTTACCTCCTGATATGGAACGTCCAGCGGACTGGACATTTTGTCCCTTAAATAAGGGTGTCCCTTTTTAGGAGGTACATGTGTACATGCATACGTATAATGAAGATAGGAGGAATCTTCCCCTAAATAGAAGTGTCCCTCATTCGAGATGCCTCTTACTGGAGGTAACATTATATTTATTTTCTATGTTTGTTCGTGCATTTATTTCTTTTTGGATTTCGTCCCTTTCGGCTTTGTTTCTTCCTTCCTCCTTTCCACCTCCTTCCTTCCTCCCTCTCTTTCTCTCTCCTTCTTTCATTCATGAGGACGCATTCAACTTCATATACAAGGTGCGTCAAAAGTTCGTCAAAATTTCAAAAATTGTAAAAAGGGAACAAATAATGATAAAGAAGTACGCTTTGCACGAAAGAATTTCTAGAAAAATCGGCTTTTTTTAGTTGCAAAAATTTTAGTTTAAAAGTCATCTGCAGACGGCGCTGATGAGCAAGGTATTCAGCAGAAGCATGCAATGCAGGCTTGCAATGGAAGTCCTGGATGAACATGGCCTGGTCATTCGAATTCAGCAATACTGTATAATTGGAGAACGTTATCATTGCTAGATCAAGAATTTCTTGTGAAGTTCTTCTACCTGAATGTTGAATTAGAAGCCACTGCGTTGCGAAAATTTCGTACGGTGAAACAACTGAAGACGAGAAATGTCCACATGTCTTGTTCGCCTTAGTTCTGTTATACAAAGTTTTGGAGGTCATATTGAACAACTGTTGCAATAATAAATCGATGGAATGCACAGTTGTCCTGTCCATTGTCTTTTGGAGTTTTCAGCACCATTTGTAGGTGATTTTTTTTAAATAAACTTTTTTTTTGTTACCAAAAAAATCCGATTTTCCTAGAAAATTTTCCGTATAAACCGCACTTCTTTATCATTATTTGTTAATTTTATATGTTTCTTTAAAATTTTACGAACTTTTGGCCCACCCTGTACAATTAAACCACGTTAATAAATCATATATCAAATGTCATAGAGCAGAAACAAATAAATAACAGTGTGATAAAAAAGTCAACAGCAGGTTTTCGATTATCCGAAGCGAAGGATGCTGACCCGATTTCGTATAAACCGAAAAGTAAATTTTCAGTGTAAATTTTGTGAGAAAGAACTATAACATTTATCGGAAAAAAAATCGTGTAATTTCATATAACTAAACTACTGTATTGATAGTACAAATGTTACGAAATATATGTACATGTTAAGATCACATTTTGTTAAGATTTACGATTTTGTCACCTGTGCGTTGAACTATTTTGCCACCGATAGGCTGATATATTTTGCCGCCATGTCTTGCTAAACGATTAGAGGCGTAAGTTATAACAAACGTTGCTAAAGTTTTAGCGCCTCTGGTAGTTATTTTAAATTTGGTGCCTTTTGAGTCTCCTGTCTTTCAGCGCCCCTGACAGCTCTCTCTCTCTCGCATTGTCAATGCCTAGTTATCATAGGCGCCCATACGAGTATTTCTGTGTGTGGTGAGTCTGAAATATTATTACCTCCTTCTCATAGCTGTCGAGAATTTTAGTGAATGTACAAGATACCAAAACGCTACAAAAATAATTGATACTGCTTGACAATTAGTAATGAGCTAAAAAGTACCTTATTTTAAAATGTGACTGTAAAACTTTTGAAAGTAAATGCGTAGCAGGTTCGGGCAAATCAAATTTTTAAACGGCTAGGGGGTCGAGCCCCTTTGCCCCCCATATGGGCCCCATTCTAGCTACGCCTCTGAACTTAACATCTAAAACTAGATATAAAAGATAGCTAAATAGAAAAGTTTATATTTTTATAAAAATATAAATTCAACATAGCAATCCTTAACAATAAATAGACCTTAATTATATAACGAAATATCACACACCACATTGTATCACTGCAATCTAAATATCTCTTGAAGCAAAACTAGTAACTCCAATCAATACAAAATATAAAAATTTGTATTAAAAAATATTAATTAAATTCTTAAAACCTTAAGTAAAATCTCACAATGAGCTCCATTCTTTGACAAACCATAGATTATTAGAAATATCGCCGTCCATAGTTTTTTTCCCATGGAATTTTTAACGGTAGCGTCAGATAAATTTGATTCCAATGTATTCGATTCAATAGACAAAATCGTTGTCAGCCGCTCTTTCATTTTTCGTTTTTTTCAAATAAGAAAACCACTTTTCTGAAGATGGATTGATTATTGACAAAGTCTTAAATTAAAGTGTTGCAATCATCTCCATTTTTTTCATTCTCAGCTTGATGAACAACGTTTCACAAAAGAAAGGATACACCTCTTTACCACCTATTTTCATTTAAATAGGGGGTGGGGTGGAGGGAGAAATCGTGCCGTATTTCGATATATAGAAAACATTTCTGGGACATCAATAATTCAATCAACCAACAAATTTAGCCACATCGAAGTGCCTGTTTCGCAAAGTTTTAGCTGTCTTAGCCTACTGGTAAATCAGCCACTGGTTAGGCATTAACTGCCTTGGAGGGTCTTGTTGTTGTACGGCAGTGACGTGTCCGTCTGGCCTGTTGTTAAAGCGGGCTCTTTTCCTAAGGCTGTTAAAACAAAACTCTTTCTGATGGGCTGCTCATTATTGTCTGGAGTTATTTATTTTATTTATTTATTTATTTTTTGTATGTGCACGATATCTACTCATTTGCATGAGTTTTAAGGCCATTTTTGACACAACGTCTTATGTTACGTTTCATGGGTTATGTAAAACGTACGACTAAATGTACGTTTCTTGAAGTGTTTACACGGTAACGTCTTTTCTTCCGTTTTCCACATCATTTCCAACTTCTAGTAGCTAAAAGTAGCCAAAAAGTGGTTTTAAGTAGCTAAAAGTGGTTTTAAGTAGCTGAAAGTAGCCGAATAAGTGAATGATTCTGCTCATCTGTAAGAGAGAGAGAGGCAACATCATCGCACAGGCGGTTAGTGGCTGACTTTGCACACCCCTAGCAAGACCGTAGCCAGGATTTAATTTCGTGGTGGTTCAAAAAATTTTACAGCATGTATCGATACAATTACAGCATGCAAGGCCGTAGCCAAGTCCCATTAAAAATTTAGTTTCGGGGGGGACCGGTTCCATAAGATCCCCCTTTAGATACGGGCCTGATCTTTAGTATATATATATATATATACAAAATTATATCGCACTGGGGGGTTACGAATCCCATCAACCCCCCCCCTTGCGTACGCCAGTGAGTAAACATCAGATATTATTTTGAAGATTTGACATAAAATGCTGGACGAACTAAGAGTATTGTCCTGTGAATGTAAAGACGAAAAGACATTGCATTTATTCTGAAAACTAAGTATATGTTTAGAAGGGGTGCTACTAATGGCCGCGCAAAACATCCAGGATCATATTAACGCATAGGGGGCCCTGGGGGGTTACCTTTTTAGGTCCCTTTTTAAACACACCAACTTTTAAATTTCCCATTTTTGGGCTAAGTACAATATAAGGAAATATAATGAACCTTGTCAATTTCGCTTCTCCCTCACGTTTGAGACTGGGTCCTGGGTCCCGTTACCTCCCCCCGTTAAGCCGGCACTCTCAAAATCAATATTCGCGCCATTTTCTCCCCCGAACTCAGTAAATTTTAATGTTTAACATTTTGTTTTAAATTTAATTATATTTTTATTCAGTATATAAATAATTTCGTTATGATGAACTTGCCTTATATATACACAAGAAGAGATACTTCATTTAAGTATCATATGTTGTATTTGGTATACAACATATGAACTACACCAGAACGATCTGTCTTTTACAGTCGTTCCTTTTTTTACCGAAAAAAATTAGCCGTCAGACAGGTGTCCGCTAATGAGGGTTTTTACGTTACTATCTTCTTGGGAATTCTGTAAAGTACGAAGTAAAAGATAGGGTAAAAAAAAAAAAAGAAACGTATTTCTGTTCGTCCATTTCAAAGCGCTCTGTTCTTTTTCGTCCGGTCCCTTTATCTGCGCGAAATTTATTTGAAAATGCATTTAGAAATTGACGCTGCTCATTAATAAGTGACATACTTCCTATTAAAATTATGAAGGTGTCATCGCCAGTGTAAAAGATAAGGAAATGGGCAAGAATAGAAAGTTCCATCACGAAGGGAGTAAAAACTTAACGATACTAAGCGACATGTCGCTCACAACGTGTAATTTGTTGCCGTTGCCAGATATGTCTCCTTTGCAATATTCTAGACGAGGTAAGACCTCTGCCGACAAAGAGCTAAGTACGGGGCAACTCACTGCAACAGGAGCTCACTTCTGATCATCCAAAGATTAGAGAATACTCAACAATACAATAATCTTTGTCACTTGCGTCTTATGCAACGCGTGCAGTGCATACATATGACAGTTACTTACCTTGAAATGCAGTCCTTGAAGAATATTGCGGATATGGGTATTGAAAAATATATTCTTTCCCTTACCCTCTTTAGCGCACGTCTTTCAAGAAAAAACAATGAAGAAATTATTTTAGTATTCTCCCCTACCAAAACTTTAAAAAAAATATATAACTTCATTCTTAAAAGTATTTTAACTCGAAATAAAGAAATGAAAGAGATGTGCAATCATTTTCAGTTTCCTCATTTTTCATTACTCATCTTGTTAGTATTAAATTAGTAATAAATTCGTGATATGCGAGATTGAAATGTAGATTATCTTATTTGATGACCATCCCTGCATGCATGCATTTGGCGAGTATCCTAATTAGTGGACAAGGTACTATTCTTACATTATACAAGGTACTATTCTTACATTATACAAGGTACTATTCTTACATTATACAAGGTACTATTCTTGCATTATACAAGGTACTATTCTTACATTATACAAGGTACTATTCTTACATTATACAAGGTACTATTCTTACATTATACAAGGTACTATTCTTACATTATACAAGGTACTATTCTTACATTATACAAGTACTATTCTTACATTATACAAGGTACTAGTCTTACATTATACAAGGTACTATTCTTACATTATACAACATACTATTCTTACATTATACAAGGTACTAGTCTTACATTATACAAGGTACTATTCTTACATTATACAAGGTACTATTCTTACATTATACAAGGTGCTATTCTTACATTATACAAGGTACTATTCTTGGAAACCGTGGTCGTTCAGTTTACTATGAATACGTGGTTAAATGTACCATGAGATGCAGGTTACCCCTTTATCGCATCTCAAATAACGCATTATGCAGACAATGCAAACCATTTTCAAGCAAAAAATTTGTGGAATTAATTACAACGGAAGGCAAAAATGTCTCTTCTGTGTGTTAATATCTTGTACTATAGCTTGCTTTGCCTCGGAACATGGAAAGTATATTTACCTGTATCCAGCCTTGATTTTACAATATTTTATAAAAGTAAGCTTTCCAACCATGGCAGCTATGTTTGAACGTATGCATGGATGTGAACACCCACCTATTCTATGGACACGTAAGTAGGATATAAGTTAAATTGAAACTTACGCTTTATATGTCAGATAACCAAGTAGGTTCTATGGCTTTTTTCTGTGAAAATAAAAAAAATTATAGAATTATTACAAAAATGATTTCACTCCCCCAAAGCAGGCATCTTTACATTCGATCACCTTTTTCCAATAAGACATAAACACATTCGTGCTGTTTTTGTGAAATATTGTATCTCAAGACTCAAGAGACCTGGACACTGTTGGGCTGCCTTTTTTTTTGCGCATGTTTGTCCAGAGCATGGAAAAAAATTATCACACATTTGTGGGAGTGGAATCGGGAGAATGTGGGTGAGGTAATAATGCCCATCATTTTGTGGGTGAGGTAATAATGCCCATCATTTTGTGGATAAATTTTGTCGTATGTGGTTTGGTATCGTACTGCAAGAATCCCACTTTTTCTGTTCACTAGCGCTAACTGCTTGTGAACTGATGCATCTTACACGCGTTAGAGTTGGTTTAAACCTCAGCCATAATCGTTTCGCCTTTATAGAAGAAACTCATAGTGCACAATATCGGCAGAAGTGTCCATTATACAGAAAGCATTAGCTCCTTAGGATGGGTTAGAGCTTTTGCAGAACTGGAAGATGAAACTTTCAGGGACAATTCACGACTCTTGTTTTTAGAACAGTGTTTTTGAACTTTCATGAGTTTGTGGCCCGGAAAATTTTCTGTTTATAAGATGAGGGGGCCCTGTCTCAGCAAGTGTATTCATAAATATCTTTTCATTTTTTTTAAAGGCAACACAGTAAATTATCATAAGCATGGCTAATTATGACATAATCATCAAGAGTATTTATACACCCCTACTATTATTATACACTATTAATATATGCTTCTATAATTATACTATTAATATAAAATAATATAATACTACTACTATTAATATACACTTCACTGATACACTTGCTTGATGACTAGTCTCTGGCATTTGCAATAGATGTTATTTCGTTCAGTTTCAATAACAGAGGATGCGCCACACACACACATTATTGCAGGTACTTTTATGATCGGTCTTAATAAGCGGTATACGTTTTGTCAAAAATTAACAGATTTAGATATCGAAAATTCTCAGTCATTCATGAACATTTTCATATTTAAAAATATACTATTCAAATTTGAGCAGTTTTCACTTTTACGCTCTTTTGAGCAGCTTTCAAAGCTGTGCTGCTTTCTCCGTCGGGCTCTGATTCGTAAGACCTGACGACAAGAGCACAGTCCATTCAGGCCCACGCACAGATTCTCAATTTTTAGCGGGTTTCAATAGATATTGAACCCGCTATTGCTTTTGGTTTTTCTGTCTGTCTATACGCAATAAAAAGGACAAGGTAAAGGTCTTCCGTAAATGCAATAATGATAGCTGTTGTTAACGTTGAAAACCTACCGAGTTACTTGAGAATTAGAGAGTTGCGATTTAGAGACGGCTGGATTAGAGAGTTGCGAATTAATGTTAATTGAAACCCGCTAAATTTAAATATCGACCTTTGACGATTTTCTTTCACTTGCTTTTTTTTTTTTTAAATAGTAAAGCGGGGTGGAGGTTTAGAAGATACTATAACCATTCTCAGGGTTAACATAATTACTAAATTGCTCAACACATAAAGTCACCGGGGATTTTTTTTGTGGGGGGGCGGGATTGAGGTGACTAATATGTTTTAACACTTCTTCCCAGGACGTTGTATCTTTTTTATTCTTTACGAAAAAGCTCTAGTCTGAACTTATAAGTAGTTGTCAAAAAAAAAACAAAAAAAAAAACATCAGGGTGGGGAGTGTTGATGGAAACAAAGTGTCCTCTCATAAGCAATTTTATCTTGTGGTTAATGTTACTGTCCAAGTGGGGGGGGTTAATCCCCAAAACGCCCCTCCATGTTCAGGGTCTTACATGCATTCTAATTAACTATAATTAATAAGATATCCAATGATAGGCGTAGCCGGGGGGGGTTGGGGTTTGTAACCCTCCCTATTGCAATGAAATTTTGTATATTTAACATAGAAATGTATATTTAACATAGAAATATTGTACATTTAACATAGAAATGTTGTACATTTATTTAACATAGAAATGTTATATATTTAACATAGAAATGTTATATATTTAACATAGAAATGTTGTACATTTAACATAGGAATGTTGTACATTTAACATAGAAATGTTGTATATTTAACATAGTTTTGTATATTTAACATAGTTTTGTATATTTAACATAGTTTTGTATATTTAACATAGAAATGTTGTATATTTAACATAGAAATGTTGTATATTTAACATAGAAATGTTGTATATTTAACATAGTTTTGTATATTTAACATAGTTTTGTATATTTAACATAAAAGAGATGTAGCTCTGTAACCCTCCCTCATTGAGCCTATAACCCCCCTTATGAACTTTCTGCCTACGCCTATGTGTGCAATTATCTTTAATGCAAAGTCAATGGAGTAAGTGTGCTTTTTTTTTTGTGGGGAGGGGTTGAGGACAAGGAGAAATTTGATTATGCCCATTTTGACTTCCATTTCCAAATTCAAGCAATAGTAAAATGGTCGTTTTAGAAAGTCGTCGCAGGAAGAGGAGAAGTGGTATTGGGTCTATAATGATGATATGACCTCCCACTCTACAAGATGCGCTTCCAAAATAACCACGGCATCGGTGACTATCGGACGTGACGTTTCACACTATTTAAAATTCGCGCCACCTCCCAACTTCGCTAACCATTACTAATCATTATAATAGATTCTGGAAGAGCCGATAACTGCGCTAAATATTTTACAGCCACAGTAAAATTACACACATCATGACACACACAATACTGTGATTGGCAATTTACTGTGCATAAGCATCGAGAAAAGTAAGCGTTCACACCCAACGCGAAAGTCGATAGGGCTTATCGCTTTAATGGGGATCATTTGCGTGGCAGAGGCAGCTGCGGAACAAAGCCTGGCAAGAAATAAACAATGGAAATGTGCTACGAAATAACATTCCTTCGTCAAAGAAAGCAACGTATCCTTTGAGAGAGAGAGATAAAAGTCTTTAAATCCAAGGAGTTATCTGCAGAAGATCCTCAATTTGGCAACTTCAATGAGGATTTCCCTAGTTTAGCTTTGCAAGTTTTGGCTTTCTTTTCCAGTGTTAAGTTCGGAGACTGTTCACAGAGCTGGCTGAGATGGAAACATACCTCCGAAATAACCATTGGCTTTTTTTTTTATTTAATTGGTGTTTCAATTTGAGATTCTGGGTAAGAAGCTAACAGTATTAGACTTGGAGTACAAATTAAAGCAACAAGAAAACTTAGTAGACAGAGTAAAAGATGTAAGAAAACGAGCTTCATGGTAAGTTTGTCTGTTTTGTAGATACACTTTATGGCACACTTATGGTAAACTTTATATAAGTACCTTTTATGGTACATTTTATATAGTACGCTTTAGAGCTTATTGCACATATAGTTGTGCGTTATGGCCACATCCCATGGCTACATTTTAAACCTTGTGTAGTAAAAGTTAGAGAGAAATTGGGTGTTATAAGTTATGACTACATTTAATGAACACATGTTATGACTACAGGTTATTACTACTATGGTACATGTCATAGCTTTTTGTACATATCAGAGCTTATGCTACATGTTTTAGCTTGTATGGTACATATCATGACTACTTTTTTAGGGTACATGTAAGAGTTTATATGGTTCATATTGGCTGGTGCATGTATGTGAATCCCGACGGAGGTTCCGCCAAAAGAAAGAAAAAAAATGCGTTTTTCTGCAAACCGTAGTCTAAGATTTGGTTCCCGTGGCAACAGAGTTTAGAATTTTTTCGGAAAACTGTAGGTTCAAGTCCAGTATAACCTTCGCTATTTTGCTGTTTGTTTTGTTTGCCATAAGATGGCAAACAAATTATAATGTTGATGGAAGAATGGTATGTGTTTGTCACTCGATGTTTCAAAATACTTTGCTTGTAAAACACTTTTCTAGATGAAATAAAAAGCATTTTAATAATTAACAGATACACGGGAAATTTGAATATTGCAAAATTTTCTAAAACTGTGGATCTATAAAATTACATGAAATTGAAGCGGAAATATTGCAAGGAACTCATTTAATTTGCTCGTGTAAAAATGAACTAAAATTAAATATCAAAAGTTTCTGTTTAAGTAATTTGAACCTTTTCATATCACAAGATTAAAAATTATTTTGTGAAATACCAATCTATTTTTGAAAATTCTGTACATTTTATTTTTGAACATTACATGACATTAATTTATATGTTTAGTTTTACAAGAACTTCTAGCTTAATGATGATAATTGCTATTTTTTCTTTTGCCATTTCAGTATATTATGATGATTTTAGTACTAATTTAGCAGTAGTTCCAGTATTAGTGTGGCTGCAATTTTAGCATAAACTCAACATTAAATGCAGTACCGATTTAGCAATAATTACAGCTCTAATTTAATAGCAACGAGTACTCATTTAACAGTAATTTTAGTATTAATCCACCAATAATTTAAATAGCAACTTGTAGCGGAAATTTAATGATAATTTAGGAATTAATTTAGTGGATATTAAAGTAGTAAATTAAGTGCTAATTTATATACATATATTCTCTAGTAATTTAAGTACTAATTTATATAAATACACCCACTACCAATTTAAGTATTAATTGGCGTAAATAAATCTACTAGTAATTTAAGTACTAATTTATGTTAATAAATCCGCTAGTAATTTAAGTACTAATTTATATTAATAAATCCGCTAGTAATTTAAATACTAATTTACATTACTAAATCCACTAATAATTTAAGAACCAATTCGGAAGCAAATTTGGTAGTGATTACAGCGTAAGCTTTTAGCTGTAATTTCAAGACTATTTTATTATTAATATCGTAGTAATTTAATAGAAATTACTGGAATACTTAACTATCATAGACATTTTAATAATTTCTTTTACGAGCGCTATTTTTTTAAGTAAGGTCCGTTTTGCAATAAAAACGAAGTAAGTAAATTTTTTTTTCAAAAAAGCTGACCATTGAGCTCTTTCCTTACTGCCTGCCCAGACACGAAATCCTTTTCTTACCACTTGCTTAGCCACGGAAACCTTTTCTTATCACTTGCATGGCCACGGAACCCTTTCTTTATCACTTGCCTAGCCAAGAAACCTTTTTCTTACCACTTGCTTCACCATGGAACTTTTTTTTACCACATGCCTAGCCACGGAACTTTTTCTTATTATTTGCTTAGCCACACGGAGCCTTTTTGTTACCACTTTTTTCGCCATGGAACCTTTTTCTTATCACATGACTAGCCGCGGAACTCTTTTCTTAGCACTAGACTAGCCACGGAACTTTTTCTTATTACTTGCTTAGCCACATAGAACCTTTTCTTATTACTTACTTAGCCACATAGAACTTTTTTCTTACCATATGCCAAACCACGGAATTCCTCCCTTACCACTAGCCTAGCCACGGAACCCTTTTCTTACCACATGTCCAACCACGGAATCCTTTTCTTACAACCTGTCTAGCCACGGAAGCCACCGTCTAGACACTTTTTCCTACCACACGTCTAGCCACGTAACCCTTTTCTTATAACACGTCTAGCCACGAAACCTTTTCCTTATCACTTGCCTAGCCACGTATTCCTTTTCTTACCACATGCTCAGCCACGGAATCCTTCTTTAAATACTTAAGGAAAATCTTAAGAACTATTATTTATCACTACTTGGACAAAAACATAAAAGTAAGCAATAAATATATCAGAATGAAGATAAGCAATACCTTTCTATTGTTGCTGGATATTAGTTATATATGGCTGTTAATTATAAGTGACTGCCATGGGAGAAAATTACAGCATTTACAGATTGTTTCGGAATTGTCGGCGATGTTTCACAAATTGTTTACGAAACCTCTGGAAGACCATCTCTGAACCCCAAGGTTCAGCGAAAAACACTTTGTGAAACACTTCTCTAATTAAATGATCCAAATAGAATGGAATAAAAATGTTTTGACACACATGAAGATCGCTCACGAACGTACGACTGCCGTTTCAACATCATGGGATCGTTTGATTATTTTGGGTGTTCCTCTCTCTACATTCAAAAACTGAATGTGATTTGGATATCATTAATCAGAAATTGAGCTTTTTTTATTGATAATTAGAGCTAGTATGTTTAATTTCTCCGCGCACTCAAATATAAAAAGAAATATATGACAATTTGGAGGAAAACGGCAGTATTGCGCTGAGATTGCAGCAAATGACGCTTTCCAAGATTATGACCGAAGTTTCAAAATCGAAAGACCATCTAATTACTTTCAGTATTCTTTTCTTTATGCTTCAGATCTAAACGAGATTTGGTTGTTATAGATCTAAAACCGGTCGTTTATGTTGGTAATTAGGGTTGGTATTCTATTCACTGCATTATAATTAAATATAAAAAATGAGTAAAAACAATTCGGAGGAAAATGGTGCTCTGCCGAGATTGGAGAAGCTACCAGTTGTCTCGTTTTTGATCATTTTCAATGGAAATGGATGATGCCATGATGACCACGATCTTCTAATACATAAACCTTCAGGCTTATTTGACATGGATGGTTAATGAAGAGATTAAAGCTGTGTTGTTACTTTTTCTAGTCAATTTCTCTCCAAGCGTTGGTATGATGCATGTCCTTTAAATTGTTAGTTATATTTTTAGTCTTTCTATCGATTTTCTCTCTTGGATGACGTGCCATGTGATGGCTTCCATCAATCAATTTCCTTCTTGGTTTGGCCTTGCTGTTGGAACTTTTTCAACAAGCGAAACCTCTTTAAACGTCCACTCACGTGTCCACTAGTTGTGGTCGCAAAACGAAGAGACGAGGTAAGGTAAACCCCCATAATTTCAAAATACCGTTAGTTTTGCCAACTTTGATAGTTTTAAATATCAATTTCCTTGATAGCGGTTTTTTTTTTTAAAATTCTTGTGTTTATTTTTTTGCATGGAGTGACATTTCTCATTCAGGTCATTTCTGATCTTGTTCAAGGCCTTCATGAATCTTCACAATCCAGGAGCATAGAATTCGCTTTATTTTGTCTTTCTACTTGTTTAAGGGAGCCACCTCGTTAAGAAGACCATCATTCCAAGGAAGAATTGCTGACAGCTCCAGAGAAATTTTATTGTGCTTCCTCTATTTGTAGATATAATTAGCATTCCCATCTGCAGATCTTCCTTTCTCTCTCCACTTTGCTGTTGAACAAGGACACCACTTCACAGACTTTGAGTACTAAGCCATAATGCCACAAGCTAATCCTAATCTCTAAGGGTATGATGCGGATTTAACACACAGCGAGATTTGTGGTCTGCGTCCATCGCTCACGGACAATGGACCATGAGAAATAATAGTGAAAAATAGTACAACGCAAAGAGTTATGAGCTCACCTGCCCACCTATCCCAGGTTCCAACCAACGCGTAAATGTGGCACGCCATGTCCAGGTGTCAGAAATAATTGTCTTAATTGAGACGGTGTCGTTTGAGGCACGCACGTTTTTTAAGCTCCAAAGCACACGGTTGCGGCTGAAGTGGAGGTGTCCCAAGCAACAGATAGCCACCTTTGCTAGACTGTGGTAGGATAAGAGGTAGGGGAAGACAAAATTGCGGTTGCAGATAAAAGGATTAGGTCACAGTTGACCGGACACTGGGCATAGGTGTCGGAAAGATAAGTATTACCTCCTTCTCCGCCTACGTCTTCTCGCTTTGAAGATGGTAAGTGTCTCGCTACTCGTGGGATTCTTCGTATGTGATGCTACTGTCGATGAGGCAGTTTAAACGTGAAACAGACGCTTTGGAATCTTTCATTTTTACGACGAGACACTCAGGTGTGACGTCCTGTAGAAAATACTCCACAATTGCGGTAATCTGTTCGCTGTTCAATGGGATGCCATGGCATGTCTTCTATGAGCATTTCAGAGTTACCAGTCTCTTTTACTTTCTCGTTTTCTTCCTTCCCCTTTCTCCATATGTATATGTTTTTCTTCTTATTTCTTTCTTTGTTTTTCTTTCCACAATCTTCAGGGACACTTGCACAAGGAAGCGGGTCCGGAGACCCCATAACTTTTAAATCAAAACCGTGCACAAGGGGGTGTCTTGGGAGTTAAAGCCTCCCCCTTCCTTATTTGAACAATATTATGAACTGCGAAATGAAACTCCTAGTAAGACAAAATTTTGTTTTTATCAACCCCCCCCCCCTTTTAAAATCTTGTAGTCAGAATACAGGCGTACACAGAAAATTCATAATGGGGGTTATAAGCTCAACGGGGGGTTACCGAACTTCAACTCCACGAAATTTTTTATATTTAAAAATTTCATTGCAATGGGGGGTTACAACCCCTATCAACACCCCCTGCGTACGCCAATGTCTGTGTACTACACCGAAGTCTTCACGTTTGATTTTTCGACAGGAAATTTGTGAAACTTTTTTTTACTATCGTTAAAATTGTTCGAAATTTGCTGTAACTGGAATTGTTAAATAAATTTTTAATTATGCGCTACTATGAAGTTAATTATCTTAAACCAGTGACGTAGAGGAGGGTGTCTTCAGGGTGCTCAAGCCCCTTACATTGATTATGAAAACATAACGTCGAACCACTCATCACCCTTTTTAAAGCAAATTCAGCCCCCCCCCATAATTTCTGAATTTCTACCCCACCTTCCCTTAATGGATTCCGTCCAACTGGGTTGGACGATTTTATATACTGTACTGAAGTACATATTAATTTATTCAGCTATAAATCGTGTTCTGCCAAGACAGAAGGAAAGTGGAAGAACAGAAAGAATTTGTAGATAAGAAAATAAAACTTCTCATCCATATCTTCAACCAATATTCAAGAAATCTGCAGATAAGAAAAATAATATTTTCACCCACATCTATCTTCTTCAACCAATATTCAAAAAAAAAATTTGCAAACAAGGAAACAATGCTTTTCATCCACACATCTTCAACCAATATTCAAACAAATCTGCAGATAAAACACAACATTTTCGTCCACATCTTTAACCAATATTCAAAAACTTTGCAGATAAGAAAATAATGCTTTTCATCCACATCTTAAACCAATGTTAAAAAAATTTGCAGATAAAGAAATAATACTTTTCATCCACATCTTCCACCAATATTCAAAAAATTTGCAGATAAGAAAATGATGCTTTTCATCCACATCTTCAACCAATATTCAAAACACATCTTCAACTAATATTAAAAAAATCTGCAGATAAAAAAGTAACATCTTCATCCACATCTTCAACCAATATTCAAAAATTTTGTAGATAAGAAAATAATGCTTTTCATCCATATCTTCAACCAATATTCAAAAATTTGCAGATAAGAAAATAATGCTTTTCATCCGCATCTTCAACCAATATTAAAAAAAAATTGCAGATAAGAAAATACCATTCATCCACACATTCAACGCAATTACCGTGTTCATCTACAACTCCAATCTGCACGAAAGATTCTCAAGGAACAAGAGTAGCTCAATCGTTATTAATTAGTTATTAATTAGTTGCTATTAATTAGTTATTAATTAGTTGCTTCGGGATTTCGAATTGCCATATTTCCATGGATCGGAACAGCAATGACACGAAAAAGAGGGGTGTCTTCTACCCCATTTCATTAATAACAAATAGTTGATGTCTAAAAATCAAGAATGTAATAAAAATTAGTAGAAAATCAGTAAAATGATTCATTGTGAAATTCGTTCAAATTTGAGCCCATTCTTTCTGTGGGTATACACAAATAACCGTTAGGCTTAATTCCAGATTTTTATCATACATATCACGGCCTTCAACCGACACCGAGATGTAAACGCAAGTATCACTATACTCGTGGCAAACTGGCTTAACACACTGACAAGGCGCAGAACAGTATAACTCCGCCAATGGGATATAATTCGCCCTTTCTTACGTTAACAGAGTTAATAGAAGATGCATTTCATGCATAAAACATTAAAATGATGCTCAAATGCATGAAACATAGGCATATGTGTGTGCAAATAAAATCTGGTATTCATTAAATTTAGGAAAAAGACACATTGTAGCGAGCGATGACGTCATTCAAGTAACTGACCACTCAGAGGACTTTGTTCGCTTGGCAGGAAGTTTGGCGCCTGGAATTTTGGCAACCGCGTTTTTCTGCATTCCAAATTAGGCGATAAATAGCCTAATAATATTGAGGGTTACCTCATTTTTCGCCAATTTGTGAACGAATACTTGTTGCATCGGCGTGAATAGGTCACCGTAGCCTTACCAGTGTAGCAGGTTAGCTTTTCCTCGAATATAGCATTGCGCATCAATGGCATGTTACGTCAGAAAATATGAAAATAAGTTGTTTGATTGAATTATTTTATGTCATAAGGACAGCGAGGGTCATCTGCACCAAACAAGGTAATGAAAACAAGGACGGAGCGGAACAAAATGACATTTGTTTAACTTTCAACAATGCGATATGTCCATTGCCTGATTTACGCATAGGCCAAGTAGGGACCCGGAATTTTGGGGCCCCGCAAGGGCCTGGTGATATTTATTATTTTATTCTCGTCTATTTGCAAATATGGCAGAAATTTTCATTATTGCTAAACAGGAATACTGAAGATATAAATTTCAAAGAAAAACACACGATTTTCGACTGAATATTGTTAGGGGGGAGGGGTCCCTTTTTTTTAGGGGCCCATTCTATTCTTTTAGCACAGGGGCCCCCGAAACCTAAATCCGGCACTGGATATTTCATTCCCTTATGGGTCTCGACAGTCCAGTAGTTTCGATCACCCTCTTTAGGTTCGATTTCGCGGACACCTCCTAAAAGCGAACTGATACTCAATTCTTAAAGTTTTCTTAAAGTTTATATATAATAAGTGTACTTCTCGACATGGAATCCATAAGGCGTTTCAGTTGTGCCAATTTTTCCCTGGCGAAATTTGGCGCAGTAGCGCCAAATCCGCTAAAATCGATTTGCCGCAATAGCTGTCCCCGCAAGTTCATCCATTCATTATAAGTAATTTAGTCTTAATAGAAGTAAGTTAATATGAACAACGGTGGCAGGACAGATGATATGAAAATCCATATCGTATGCTTTGAATTACATTTGAAAAACCTGGGTGCCATGCGCCGTTGTATTATCATTTGGAAAGTGACATATAGATTTGATTGAAATCTCGAGAAAATTTATTTGTCAGTTTTAGTTCAATGTAGCCGACCATTCTGGGTGTACTTTGCACAAAATGAGCTAACGTATCATCATGACATTGTCACCAATCAGGGCAAGAGACAGTGGGGGTAAATGTACAAAACTTTTAATAATATAACAACCATAATTTTTCATTAAACATGTTTAGTTAGGGGCCGCACTTGATCAACTGTCCACGGACCAATAAATCCTGCCCCTGGCCTTCTCACCAACTACGTAACAAGTGCTTATTTGTGCTATTGTTTTCTGAGACCTTTAATGCTAAAGTTTTTAATTCCTTAAACACAAAGTACGTATAAAAATGATTTTAATTCTGCATGATAATGATTCAACTCTTATATACAGATGGTTTTGAGTTGCAAGAATGAGACCTCTTTTGTTAAAAGTAATCACTAATAGAACACAGTTTCAAGGATTCCTAGACCAGTTGCGAAATACGAATCATTTTCAATGATCCATTCGTTAGCGTTTATCAAGTCACTTTCATTAGTATTGACTCACTTGGTGATTCAACGCCGACACATTTATCAAGTCACTTTCATTAGCAATGAATCACTTGGCAATCCAGCGCCGCTGAAACTTTTTTGAATCACAAAGGAGGTTCAGCCATTGTCGAAGTATGCACTTGCGGGTAAGTGCACGTTGAAATTGTCAAGTAAGTGCTGTACGACGAACGGAAGGAGATGACAAAGTTAATCGAGCATTGATGGACGCACGTATGGACTGTACCCTGAAAGTGACTAATTCCCACGGTACGGGTTGTTAAATGGTACCCAAGTCGTTTCTGATTTTCAGCTGTCTAAGAGGTGTGAGGTTCAGAGCACGAAAAATAGTGATTCCGTCAGGTTTGTGGCGTCACGCATAGGAAATGGAGATTGGCATCCGATATCGAAAACTCGGTTTCGTTTGTAGCAGCACTCTCACACACGGTATCACCCATTTCCTCTGTTGAGGAGGGAACAAAAAACGATAGAGGGTTCATGTGCGTGTCTTCAACACCTCGTTCTCTCTCACACAACAGCGCATATAGCCTCAACCAGGGTCCCGACACCTAGCGTGTCCGTCCAAAAAGTCACAACGCTAAATAGCCTGTGAAAAATATATAGTGAATACAAATGTGAGAAAAAAGATCGCTTCGTTGTTCGCAGGACGTCGCGTTTCGACAAGCACTGTGGATACAGTAAATGAACTACCGTAGCCAACAAGGTGCAGCTACAAAGGTTATTCAACAGTTGTTATGTCAAACTTTGTGCCTCGTCTTGTGTGGAAGCATACGCGTACGCAGAAAGTTCATAAGTGGTGGATATAGGCTGAAGAGTAGGCTTATACGTTACAGAGCTACAACTCATATATTCCTATGTTAAATATACAAAATTTCATTGCAATGGGGGGTTACAACCCCATCAACACCCCCCCTGCGTACGCCAGTGTGTAAAAAGAAAGTGACGAGAAATGGATTTGACTGTACACCAAACGTTCAGTTTCCATCCATAAGATAATCCTTGCATTTGACCCTTTGAGGGAGTACCCAAAGAGAGAGAGTAAAAGGAGGACAAAGGCTCAACAGCCCGGGGTGAAACCGCAGTTGCATAACAAACATAATATTATTACATTTTTGCTTGCTTAAATTGATTTTGTCATTAACCGCATTTAGATATCAACACTTTTATATCAATGAAATGCTAACAACTAGAAATAAAATTTTATAATGAATATTTTAAAATGTCAACCAAAACCTGGAGGCGCCATATATGTAGCGCCGTCTTAACTGGTTGTTAGCCAGGCTACGACTAAAACCGTATGTGTTGTGTTACCTTATTTGGCGCAAAATGATCCTCGATGTCCCTGCGCCATAAAAATACAGCCAACCACCCAGGCTGCGACCAACACAGGTTTTCCAATTTAGCAAAGTTAAAAAAAAAGAAATATTATACATTATATGTTCCTTAGGGAGAGTTCAAGTATTACGTAAGCAATATTTTGGCCATTTTATACCCCACCCCCCCTATTAAAGCAAAAATTAACATTGGCTAACATAGGAAAATAAGACCAACGGCACTCCCCGCCCCTCCACCACCACCAAGGTGCTTACGTAATATTTGAAAGCTTCCTTATTGTAAAAATTGGGAAGTTTAAAATTTAGGATATAGGAAGCCCCTCAAAGAGAGAGAGAGAGATTGAGAGAGAGAGATTGAGAGAGAGAGAAGGCCCCAAATGCCTTAAGACGGCTCTGTATATTCGTACGTATGTGCGTTTGTATAACAGAAGAATACTTAAAAAAATACAAGTTTGTCAATTTATCAACTTTTAGCTCTTGAAAAATCGTTAGGGGCGGGGAAAGGATAGTGATGGGAGTATGGGGGAGCGATCTGCTAAACTACCTATGGGATCGGGATGTTAAAACCTGTCTGGGATTACAGTGCCGCCCTTCGACGGCCACCCTTTCCATTAAATTTTTTGCACACTGTCTGTCTGTCTATGGGCACGTAAATTCTGTTTCCGGCACTGTACGTCCCAAGACGACAGCGAATTGTACCAGATAGTCGGCTTTACCAGTATTGACTTTCATTCACCACATCGGCCAGATGAACGCTTCGAAAATTGAGATTTCGCCATTTTTAAAGCAAATGTTAGCAAAGCAATCACTCTGTAATGTTAAATGTTAGCAAGCAATCACTCTGTACGTTAAATGTTAGCAAAGCAATCACTCTGTAATGTTAAATGTTAGCAAAGCAATCACTGTAATGTTAAATGTTAAATGTTAGCAAAGCAATCACTCTGTAATGTTAAATGTTAGCAAAGCAATCACTCTGTAATGTTAAATGTTAGCGCGTTTCGTGGCTAGAACTATAGCTCGTTGACACATATATTACAAATTCGAATATTATTACCCCTCCCAGGGTCAGCATATCTGCCCTGAATGGTTCAATACATGGTGCCTTATTGGCATAGGCGTACGCAGAAAGGTCATAAGGGTTATAGGTTCAGACGTTATAGATATATAGGTTATAGGTTATAGAGCTACAGCTTATATATTCCTATGCTAAATATACAAAATTCCATTGCAATGAGGGACTGTAACCCCCTTAACCCTTCGACGGCGCACCTTTGGCTCACCTAAGCTCGGGTGCAATGTGCCGGGCAGGCACATGTTTGAAAATGGCCATTTCTAACAACCTATATTAATTCCAGCTATCCAATAGAAACCGCTGACATTTATAGGGATACTATAAATAGTATACTAAGATAGTATACTAAGAGTAATACACATATAGATATGATACTAATGAGAGATATTATACTGATAAGAGATATTATACTGATAAGAGATATTATACTGATAAGAGTATATACATATGGATATGATAGTATACTAAGAGAATCAGTGAATTTTGATGCAGAAATATACATTTAATGGTTGTAAAATTAATAAAACAAAAGGTACTCAAATTCCACTCTGGCGGAGAAGGGCAAATAAAAGTTTCCGACCTGTACCTGTCAGATTAGGTCCGCCCGACGAGGGGTTAATGGTCAGTTTATATGGTGAATGTGACAAGAAGGGAATACATTTCGTCTGGGGCAGTTACAGTTTCAACCACAAAATGTGCGTGCCGACATTAGATCCCATAAAAATTTAAAGCAAGTTAATACAAACTTTATTTAGAAAAATTGGTCAATTGCAATTGCAGATACATTATGCATTTACATAATATAATAAATAATTTACATAATGTTACATTGATTTGCCTGGGCAGCAATGGGTAAAGACTGTAGTGTCTGACAAAGCCCACGCTGCTTGAGGTAAAAATTTTTATTGTTTTTAAAATGAGTAGATGTTAATTTAGTAAGTATTGAGAAAGATAATTTTTAAATAGTGAGAGCGAGTTTAATGCTGGACGATTCGTGGGAAGAGAGTTTCGTGCTCTGGCGCCAAAGCAGCCAATTCGCGCCAACCCTCGATTAGTTTTAGCAAAAATCTGTCAGTTGCATATCTCGTTAGATACGTACGATTGGGCAAATGAAGAGAAATGAGACACGGATGTGCGGAAGATTATATAATACAGACGAACATCGTTAAGACGAACACGTTTGAGACGAATTGCGTTTAATACGAACCGTTTTCTGAAGCCCTGTCACATTGCATAGCTTACTGTTCTTTTGCGGATAAGACGAATTACTGTTAATACGAACAGATTTTCTGTTCCCTTTGGTGTTCGTCGAGGCTCCACCGTAGTGAACATAAATGTTGAGGTTCATCAGTTAGAAGGGTTCGGAAATATCTAGAAGTAAGGAGAGACGTGTGTGCTGGAAGTTATCAAGCAACACCAAAATGAAATGCTCTGAGAACAGATAAAGACGGGGAAATTATTGTTAAGCCAAGGAACATTATTGTTAAGCCAAATGGCCCTGCGATAGCGCAGTGGTAAAGCATTCAGCCAGCTGTCGTTAATCCGGGATAAACTCCTATACTCGCAGCAAAGCTAATCTGGTAAACTGACAAGGCGCGGAGCAGCATGAATCTGCCAGTGCAATATAGTTCGCCCTTTCTTACGTTAAGAGAGTTAATAGAAGATACATTTCGGACATAAAACATTAAAATAATGCTCAAATACACGAAACATAGGCATGTTTGTGCAATTTAATTAAAATCTGGTATTTATTAAATTTAGGAAAAAGAATCATTACATCGAGCGCTGAGGTCATTCAAGTAACTGACCACTCAGAAGACTTCGTTCACTCAGCTGGAAATTTGACGCTTGCAATTTTGGCAACCGCGTTTTTTTGCATTCCAAATATGTGATAAAGAGCCTAATAATATTGAGAGTTACTTCATTTTTCGCCAATTTGCGAACGAACACTTGTTGAACGGGCGTGAATAGGTCGTCGTATCCTTAACAGTATAAAAGGTTAGCTTTGCCGTGAGTATAACGATGGAGGAACAAACCGATAGAACGCCTATCGACTAATTAATTATTCATTGTAGTCCAGGGGTTTGATTCCCTATGCCTTAAGAGGTTCGGATCCTACGGAGGAACGTAAGTCCACTGACCTGCGACACAGTAGCGGTAACGCATTCGTATATTGTGTCGCTAACCCGAGTTTAGCTCCCAATGGTGTTGTCGAACACGTATCTCTTTTCTACCCGTCGTGGTCCGGAGTTTGGGTCCCTTGACGAAAGTGCTCTATATTCGGAAAACTGTAGGTCCCGGCCGGCATGATCTTCGCTGTCCTTGCACCATAAATATATGAACAAAGACAGTAGAACCTGACTAAAAGGGCCACCTTTGGGACTAGACTGCAATGATCACCATAGACAGGTGGTCAATTTACCAAGGCGGTCACTTTATTCAAGTGGTCAATTTACCAAGGTGGTCACTTTATTCGGGTGTCGATTTACCAAGGTGGTCACTTTATTCCGATGGTCAATTTACCATGGTAGTCATTTTATTCAGGTGGTCAATTTACCAAAGTGGTCATTTTATTCAAGTGGTCAATTTACCAAGGTGCCACTCTACTAGGTCCTCCTGTAGTTAAATTAGAAAAAAAAAATATTATATAACACCAGAAAGGACAGATTGCGATCAGAACTGATAATCAATGGGGAATGGGTTTTACACAATCTCCAAGAGATCACGTTATGTGTTTGTGGTTTTACGGCTCAAGGTCTACAATGGTCATGCTGTGCCGGGACCTACTGTTTTCCGAGGAATCCAAACCTCTGGACCTACAATTTTCCGAGGAATACGAACCTCTTAAGGCCAGGGGAACTAAACCCCGGACTACAGTGCGCAGTTCGATCTTTATGAGATCTTTGAGTAAGCATTGTTTGCACTGTTGGGAGTCAAACCCAGATTAACGGCGCACTAGGCGAAAGCGTTACCGCACTGCGTCACCGCAAGGCCCAATAGATCATCAAAGACATACGAAATTGACAAGACAGATGAAATAAGAAAACTGGTTGGAGTAACGTGGGAATATTGCCCAATAACAATTTTTTCCTATCTGTATTCGGCAGTTTAAAACATTGGCAGATACTAAATGGTTAGAAAATCGATATAGTTGGTAGTGATAAAAAAAAAGATATGATATTAAATACAGTAGAACCTGCCTGAAGTGACCACCTTTGGGACTGGACTGCAATGGTCATCATAGACAGGTGGTCACTGGCTACAGGCTTTGGTATAGGCGTGACTAAGTCCCAACCAGTTCTCTCTTATAAAAAACAGTCACTTTATCCAGGTGGTCAATTTCCGAAGGTGGTCACTTTATCCAGGTGGTCAATTTCCGAAGGTGGTCACTTTATTCAGGTGGTCAATTTCCGAGTGGTCACTTAGGTGATCACTTTATCCAGGTGGTCAATTTCCAAAGGTGGTCACTTTATCCAGGTGGTCACATTATTCAGGTGGTCAATTTACCAAGATAGTCACTTTATTCAGGTGGTCAATTTACCAAGGTGGTCACTTTATCAGGTTCCACTGCATATTATAATTTTTTAAATTGCTTTATTATTTTACTACGTTTATTGTTCCTTTATATTTTCCGGCGCTAGGACAGCAGCAGTCATGCTGCGCCGGGGCCTACAGTTTTCCGAGGAATTTGAGCCGCTTAAAACCTAGGGAATCAACCCCCGAACTACGATGAGTAGTTAGTAGGTAAGCGTCCTTTTCTTGGGAAGGTTGGGAATCAATCGCCGGTTTACAGCGAGCTGAGTGTGAACGTATGACCCTTTAACACATTTATTAATGACTGCGTTAAGTAGTTTACTTCAATGTTCGCACTGTTTACTAAACGGATAGATTTTCTTCACTGCCTTTATTTTAATAATATTCTTTGCATCGCGCTGTTGTTCGCAATTCCAGCTTTTTAACTGCCCTGCACGAACACGAGGACGTAATTGTTTTAAGGGTGTTGTTGGTCCCCGCATCAATTTTATGTTATCTATTTGGGAGAAATAGCAAACACAATTTACGTCCTATTAGCTACAGCCAATGGATATTATGCGTGATAGCGGTGATGACGTTCTGCAGCCCTGGTTGTTTGTTTTATATTCCCTTATTGCGCGTTCATGTGCGTGCCTGGGCAATCTGGGCACGCACGGTCCCGACACTGTGTGTGTGTGGAGGGGGGGGCACGTCGTTACAAAGGAAGCCTTTTTTCGTTATTACCCCTTCCAAAGATTTTGCCACCAGTCACGCTGTTTCTTGTCGCCAAATCTGATGAAATTGGGAGACACTTCTCACTGGCAGGCGAAATATCCAATATCGGCTTGCTTCAAGTGCAGCCTCGACGAGCTAAACAGAATGCTGACGTCACGAAAGGTACATGAATTGGTTGGCTTGTCTTTTACAACTGATGCGTTAGTGACGAGGAAGCAATAGCTGTTGATTTCAAAACGCGGAAACGTTTAAGCAATCACTGATGACTTTCATTAATGAGTTAGTTTGGGTTCTGCTTCAACGGCCACCTGAAAACCGAATCCTTCCAACAATATTAAAAGAAAACGTGGACAGATACCCCCCCCCCGAGATTACATGATTATTAAATGATAATTTAGGCCCAGCACACACGTCTGTGACAGTGATGTGCAAAAGAACGGCTCAAAAGAATCGTTTCCTTAAAGTGAATGATAATGAATGACTCGTATCCATAAAGTATGATCTGTGGACCTTTGGAGGTTCCCGAACACTTTCAGTGAGTACAGGGAATCAAGCTGGTTCCTATAGCACGTTGCTATTTAACCAGTTTTAATTACTAATGTGGAAAAAAATATATTGATGATATTATTAATATATATGGCAATATTATTAATATACAGGGTGTTTATAATTAAAGTTCCACTTTGAAATGGCCATAAAATGAAAACTACTGGACCAAATGTTATCAAACTTGGTAATAACTTACAAGTGGTCATGGGATTTTATTTTCCGCAAAAAAAAAATAAATAAATAAAAATAAAATAAAAAAATAAAAATAAACAAATAAACAAATAAATAAATAAACAAATAAAATAAACAAATAAAGTAAAAAATAAAAATAGAAGTTCAAAAATCACCACCACCGGGAATGGCACTGTAATCAATATTGTTAAACGAAATAAAGAATGGAACATCGGTTTTGAAACGTTTATAATCGTTCTATGTGGCGCAGTATAGCCCAGATGCTCTTGTGCCATAAAAAAAATCCAAACAAACAAACGTTTCACAAAACGAAACCGTTTTTAGAGTTATGCAAATTGTTTATGGTGACTAACGCCAAAATTGTTTTATGGTGATAACATAAAATTGTTTATGGTGATAGCATAAAATTGTTTATGGTGATAACATAAAATTGTTGTAATTGATAACATAAAATTGTTTATATTGATAACATAAACAATTTGGCGGAATTGAAAGATGCGATACACCGACATGTCCGCAACATTCCTCCTGATATGCTAAGAGCTGCTGTTGAGAACGCAGTAATGCGATTTAACTTGCTTTCAGAAAATGGTGGACGCCACATTCAACATGCTTTGTAACACGTTTTAGAAACGATTAAAAACGTTTTAAAACGATGTCTTCATGTCTTATTTCGTTTAACAATATTGCATACAGTGCCATTCCTGCTGGTGGTGATTTTTTAACTTTTATTTTTACTTTATTTATTTATTTTATTTTATTTTTATTTTATTTTATTTTTACGGAAAATAAAATCCCATGACCTCCTGTAAGCTATTACCAAGTTTGATAACATTTGGTCCAGTAGTTTTCATTTTATGGCCATTTCAAAGTGGAACTTTAATTATAAAGACCCTGTATATGGCAATATTATTAATATATATGGCAATATTATTAATATAGACTATATTACTTACCTAAACAAAACATTCAAGCTCCTCTATTTTTTTTTTTTTTAATATACTGGAATATTATTTTAAGACCAAAAAGCTTTAGATCCGCAGCCTAAAGCAAATACAATGCAAAAACTTTATTTATATTGAATAAATTTGCAATTTCTGACGTAGGTACATTATTATTATTATTATTATTATTATTATTAGTAGTAGTAGTAGTACTATAAATGATTGTCATTCCGTGAATAAGAGAAAATGATACAAATTATCTTCTAAACAGTGTTTCCCAACTCAATATAAGCCGCAGACCACTTTCCACTTCAATTTTACCCATGAGCCACTTCGAAAAATTCTCCCGTGGGTCGGGGGCGGATTTAGTGGGACAGGAATGGCGATCGCCCCTCCCACCTTGAAAGATACGAAGTATGAAAGTCAATGATGTGTAATTTTAAAAATCGAGTCATTAATCGCTCACCCCCACTTGAATGACCTCTGAAATCCATTCCTGATGAGTTCACTGCAAGACCTTAATAAAAATGGCGTCGGGTCGCTTTTGTGGGGGAAAGATAGTAATGCGAAAGTAAACAAAACATTGAAGTTGAAATCATAGTTGTAGCAGTGGAAAGTACCTACATGTCATCGAAATCTCTACGTGCAAAAGCGTAGCCAGCTTCGTCAAGAGTGGGAGAGGAGAGGGTCAAAATACTAAAAATATACCATCCGTTATATTTTTATATTTAATTTTAATATTTAATAATAATAATTTTTATAAGTATTTTTTTTAATTATTTTTTAAATAATGACCCGTCTCGCGGACCATTTGGGACTCTTTGGCGGACCTCCAGTTGGGAAACCACTCTTCTAAAGTGAACAAAAATAAGAACGCATTCTCAAAAAAAGAAGGATTTCGCCCTAAGCGAAGAACATACCGTTTGAGCAAATGACCGATGAAACGATACGACTGAAAAAAAATATCGATAGATGGCAAAGTACACGTCGACAAAGAAATAAACGTACATTAACACTGAAATTCAATCAATATATAAATCAGTATATTTCATACTTGATTAGCAAAATGTCTCTGGGGATGCGAAGAATTGATGAAATTGACTGATTATGAATCTAAGGTCTACCTATTACGAAAACACCACCGCCTCCGCTAAGTCTGCGACTGTCCGTTGCCATGGGCACGAGCATCAGCTCCTAAGACTTTGTCTCTTTAGGCTGTTAGTGAATTACGGACCAATGCAACCCCCTCAGGCATATATTATATTAATTATATATATTGCATTAATTATGTAGAGTGGTCCCATTTTTTATTACATTATGTACAATGGGGTCCATTTTTAAATTGCCTCCATGTGGGGGCATGGGCCCCACGTTGAGAAACACTGCCACTACACCACGTCTGTCGAAGATAGATAAGGGCCACTATCAACAGAGCATAATCGACAGCGGGAGGAATTCTTCTTATGATAGAACTATGCACATAGCTTGGGAAAACGCATTAATCGAGGTGAAGCAACCTTAAATTTTTGATCGAAATTGATCAATTCTATAATTATTTTTGTTTATAATTTATTTTCGCGGAAGGACATAAAGGTCATCTTGCGCCAGAACCTACAGTTTTCCGAGGAATCCGAACCTCTTAAGACCTAGGGAACCAACCTCCCCCCTGGAATACAGTGAGCAATTTGTCGCCAAGCGTTTTTTTTTTGGCGCTGTTGGCGAACACATTGCCACTGTGCCACCGCAGTGTCTGTATAACAAACTTTACCAATTAGAGGTTCCTATTTGGACCAGTGCCCCGGGGGTCTCTTGGCCCTTCCATTAACACGGCACTTGTGGTATTTGCGGCGAAAATGCACATGGATATATTTGAAAGAAAAAAAAGGAAAAGAAAAAAAAGAATATCAAACGATTTTTATTAGAGAATCATTCATTGGATGTAGTCTGACGACGGAAACTGATCAATGGCCGGAGTCATTTCACAGCCTACTAGAGTAACTTCGGATAAAATCAGGTGATTTTAAATCAATTTCAGGTTTAATTAATGAAGATATTGAGGGTGATGAAAATGGTCTGACATGGGCGCCCATATGGGGGTACAGGGGGCGATCGATCCCCCCCACCCTAGCAGTTGAAAAAATTTGGTTTGCTGGATTCTGCTATGCATTTACTTTCAAAAGTTTTACAAGCACATTTTAAAATAAGGTACTTTTTAGCTCATTACTAATTGTCGAACAGTATTAATTTTTGTAGCATTTTAGTATCTTGTACGTTCGCTGTAACAGCCTTGAGAAGCAGATAATAATTTTTCTCATCCCCCCCCCCACCTAGAAGTATTTATATGGTCGCCCATGTGGTCGTCTGATGATGCAATGTGACGATAGCGAGTGAAAATAACAGTGTGATGATGATGAGAATGATTTGTTATTTGTTATTTATTTTTTCTTGTATTACGTGGTGGTGGTGTTTCCAAAGTTCGCATACGTAACCAGGAAATTATTCCTCAAAGTGATCATTTTAAATTTTGTAATAATTTGAAATTTTATGTTTAAATACACAAAAATATTCAAATTTTGCTATAACGTTTGAAATGTATTTTTAATTAAAATATTTATTAGTGTGTTGCCCTTTTAAATGTGCATTTACGGTATGGTAGCAGAAAGCAAAGAACGACGTTTGCTTCATTTTATCAGGTATGCTGGATAGCAAGCTGTTCAAATTTGACAAGCTGGCCTTCTTCAAATTATCCGACGTACCGGATAATGCGCAGAAATACGATATAATTCAGAATATATTGTATCATTGGGATTTACGTTTTCTTGATGCAATACGGATAATACGCCAAAAAAATATGGTCAGATTCAAACATGTGTATTTCGCTCTATATGAATTCTCTCCCCACCCTATGAAACTGTCATCATAACAGCCCAACTCGTATGACTCATAAAAGTACTAAATTTAGTACAAAGTCACCAGGTTGGCAACGTCGTAAATTAGCAAAGATAATGGTGGAAAAGGCCTTGAGTATTGCGGGTTTCCTCGTAGTCGCTTCCAAGGAGTGAAAAGCCAGGAAATATGTCAGTTGCCATAACCCATTACATTAGCTGAACAAACGCACATTTATCTCCAATTAACTACAGGAAAGCTGTTCCTTCCCCATGTCATCAAGAAGGTGGAGAGGAGGAAAGTGAACAAGTCAAATGAGTTTCTTACGGTTCTGTTGGAGAAATTGTAGCAGATTTTAGAATTGGACATGTTCGACGATTTTTCTCGCAACATGTTAACATGGTCTAACTCTTCCGTCGTCTTGGTAAAAGATTACTCTGGGTGGAGTCAGAAATGGAAAACCTTTTCTTTTCTTTTCTGACCCTTAATCTCATGTTGTGTCCTGACGTCATCTGTTTTATTAAGTTGTAAAATCTTTCTGGGCACGAGCACGTTCCAGGTGAGGAGATAACGAACTCTTTATAAGAGATCACGCACACTGTCTTTCGATGACATCAAAGGTCAGAGAAAGTGACCAACGAAAGTAAAGCGACGTAGATTTCCTCGATATAAAACTCCCTAATGTGGCCACCTTCATTGACAGTCCAATGGCCT
>QLNU02015270.1:84965853-84979933 GCA_006491805.2 Dysdera silvatica
CCCATTGTAATAAAATTCATATAGTTAACATAGGAATATAAGACTTGCAGCTCCCCAACCCCTCCTCATTGAGCCTATAACCCCTTTATTAACTTTCTGCCTACGCCTATGGTTGCAATCTCCATTACCACCCCCTCACTGCGTATGACAGTGCAGAAGGAATTGATCCTACAATCTCTCTCTCTCTCTCTCTCTCTCTCTCTTTCTCTCTCTCTCTCTCTCTCTCTCAGAGTATTGGCCAGTTGAGTTGATAATTGTTTATCGCCACCTCTATTTGTTCTTTCCTTGATGCATCAAATGCAAATTTTGCTTTACATGAAAAGACCAAACTTGTTCAAACTTGGAGATGGGGTATGACCAGAGGCGTAACCAGGGGCTTTGGTGGCTGTAACCCCCCCCCATCGCAATGAAATTTTGTATATTTAACATAGGAATATATGAGTTGTAGCTCTGTAACCCCTCCCATTAAGCCTATAATCCCTCCCTTATGAACTTTCTGCCTACACCACTGGGTAGGACATTATTCTCATCTCTTTCTACCGGTTCCATACCTCTCCATCATCTTTTAAAGCGTCGTTCTTATTATAATTAAATACAAGAAACCCTTCGCAGGTCAAAATTCTGAGCATGATGTAATGAAATAATTATTCGCAAAAGCAACAATTTGGTACTTGCAAAAAAAACCTGATGAAGGCACACGGGAAGGTCGGAATCATAAACACAATTACTATTTAATTACGTTTTAAAAATTCTGAACTCTTTTTCCAAGCCAAAGCACGCTATTAAAGGAAATAAAATAAAATTTCAAATCGTATACATTAAATAAATTCTTAGAGTTCTAAGAGATCTAAAAAAATAAATAGGAAAAATCACTAAAAACATATTGTACAAGATGTTTTCCTATGTCTTTACATCCTAGAGATGCTGGACGGTTTATTTGCGATGGAACAATACTGGACGTTATCTCTGAACTGCGATGCATTTATTGATGACTAAATTTATTGGGAATCAAACTCAGTCAGTCTAGTATATTAGAAAGCGTTAAAGGTAATCACTTGGGTTCTCGAACGATATTCTTGCTGAACGTGCGGGGTCGGCTGGAGAAGCAACCTGATTGCCTAGTCCGCAGTCAAGTCAGTCCAAGCTCGAAGCTTTCTTTCGCTATACAACAAGTTTTGTACTTAAACCATAGACAAAAAGGACAGTGAAACAACTAGCCAGCTGACTTGATCTAAAGGTGTGCAGAACCATCCGTCGTTAGTGATTTTGCGCACCTATAGTAGTGAGAAGATTCGTTCAGTGCTTTGATCTGTCTTCGATTTTACACAGCAGCTGACTTGAAGCCAGCAAGATGAATGTATGACGGATATTTCCAAAATTCGTTAGGAACTTGGAGAAAAATTTATACATATGGATGGATGGATAAATGGATGGATGGATGGATGGATGGATGGATGGATGGATGGATGGATGGAGGAAGCTACACCCATTAGATGATGAAAAACGCATATCCCTGACTGAATGAAGAAACCTCAATTCGCTGATGGATGAATAGGTGGAGAAGCCAATTTATGGATGGAGAATTTTCAATCCACTGGCGTATGAATGGATGGAGAAACCTCAATCTACTGATGGATTAATAAATGAAGAAACCTCAGTTCACTGGGTAATGGATGAAACTCAATCCACTAAGTGACGGGTAAATCTCAGTCCATTGAGTGGTGGAGAAACCTCAGTCCACTAACAGCAAATGATGGAAAAACCTCAATCTACTGACGGATTAATAGATGAAGAAACCTCAATCTATTGATGGATTAATAGATGAAGAAACCTCAATTCACTGAGTAATGGAGGAAACTCAATCCACTAAGTGACGGATAAACCTCAATCCATTGGGTGGTGGAGAAACAGTCCAATAACAGTAAATGATGGAGAATCCTCACTCCATCAAGTGGTGGAGAAACCTCAGTTCACTAACAGTAAGTGATGGAGAAACCTCAGTCCATTAACAGTAAATGATGGGGAAACTCAGACCACTAACAGTAAATGATTGTGAAACCTCAATCCACTGACAGATGGAGAGAAAAATCCATCCATCAGTAGATGAGTAGGGGTTGAACGTAACGAAAAGGTGATCGTTCTAGGGAGATTTGGGTACATCGATGTTACAAAGAGATAATTAATCTGTAGTTTACACATAATGATTTATTTATACAGTATTTACGATCATAATGATAAATTGGAGAAACCATGGCTCAATAAAAATAAAAAGAAAACATTATAAATATTTAAAAAAGATTATGAATTAAAGCAGATTTAACGATTAATCGATCCAGAGCAACGACCTTCTAATAAGTCATCGCTTACCGATCTAATCGTATCGTCTTCACTGCGGTTTAATTCGTCGCGTGTCAACTACTCACAGAGTTAACTACTCGTGCGAATCGAAAGGAGATAGTTAGACGTGCTCCACATTTAAAAAAACAATGCGTCGATTTCACTTTTTTTTTTCTACGTATGTATAAGCGCGATTTAAGCACATTTACGTATATAATGTATATGTAAATAATTAATATACAATAAAACTCTTCCTGATGAACACCCCCTCAGGCCCGGTCACCTCATTTTTACGATCAGATAAAAAATTCGCCTTCAAGGAATTCCTTCACAATATTACGTATATATATATATGGAATTAATTATTTAGGTAGTAATATTATTACTTTCTTTTCTCTTTTTTTTGTGGGGGTAGAGGACGTATAAGGAATAGGGTGTTCACAGTTATAGGGACGCCTTAGCCCCTCTCAAATTTCCTAACCTTATCATATAAAACAATTTCTTTTTTATAATATTGTAATTGATTTTTTTAATATAATTTGAACTTCAGGTATAATTTAGGGGGAGCCACTTTCTTATTGAAACTTGGAGAAAATTTGACACAATGCTTTAGTTTTCACTCACACTTAACTTCACTCACACTTAACTTAACTCATAATTAACTTCACTCACACTTAACTTCACTCACTGACAACTTCACCATGTTTAATTTTATTCGTTTACAATTTGGTCAGGAAACTCTTCAAATTGTCCATAAATACATCAAAACACACATTAAAGTTATCCGTTTTAAAGAACATCTTCACTTTAATCACACCTGTAAAAAGGAATTTCTTATCCCTTTCAAACTTAAAGTTAAACCTCTTGTACATTCAGCCTTTGGACATTGCATCGCACATAACACAAATCTTAAATTTCTTTCTGCTAGAATTTCTCTCTGTCACTGCATTCTTACTCAGCTTCAAAATGAAATATTCTTTCTTACTTCCCTTCTAAATACTAAACTTGATTTTCTTACCATGCTCCTAGTTAAATCCGCTACTCGCTCACAAGAATCTAAAATCCAAGAACATATTCGTCTTACTCATTCACGTAAACTTAACAACCTTAGACCTTCTATTTCAAAACAGTCAAAACTCCTTACAAAAAACTGGATACTAAATCTTTCAAATAAAAATCTCACACCACAACAGCAATTCGTACTATCACTCGGCCTAAATTTCTCACCTGCTCCACTTAAAATTCCTACACCACAGATTCTCGCTTCCATAGAAAATGCTCTACAAAATACTCACACTGACGAACGTGTTGCAGCTGATATCCGCTGCAGAGTGGCAGGACTCCTTCGGCGTCCAAAACTTCCTGAGGACAACCTAACGCCTATGCAAGGGGTTGCCCTCCGGGAGCTACGGAACGACAAGGACCTTGTCATACTGCCAGCTGATAAAGGCCGTACTACAGTCGTCTTAAATCGTCCAGACTACTTACATAAAGTCTCTACACTCTTATCTGATACAAATACATACACCCGCATCACAAAAGACCCTACACAAACAATTCAATCCAAAATGAACTCTCTCCTTCTAAAACTCTATAAATCTAAAAAACTTACATTTAATCTCTACGACTCTTTAAAATGCACTTCCGGCCGCTTACCATCCTTCTACGGATTACCTAAAATTCATAAACAAAATATTCCTCTTAAAACTATAGTTAGTTTTTGCAGCTCTCCTACATATAACCTATCAAAATATCTTGCACGTCTACTCTCTCCTATAATCGGTAATAACGACTACACTGTTTCTACTAGCCAATCCTTCTGCACCTCTTTAAATAACCTACAACTTGACGACGACGACCTCATGGTCTCATTCGATGTAATTTCTCTCTTCACTTGCATTCCCACATCACTTGCAATCGACACCGCACTTACACGCCTCCAAAATGACACAACACTACATGAACGCACTTCACTAACACCTCACGACATCTGCACATTGTTGAAATTTTGTCTGGACTCTGCTGTGTTCTCCTCAAATGGTTCTATCTATAGACAAGTTTTTGGCACTGCCATGGGATCTCCGGTCTCAAGTGTTGTAGCTAACTTGGTTATGGAGTCATTTGAGGAAACTGCTTTGTCTTCACTGAATTTTAACATTAAATTCTGGAAAAGATACGTCGACGACACGTTTGTTGTACTTAAAACTAATACACTCCAAAGCTTCTTCCATTACCTTAATAACTTAAACTCACATATAAAATTCACATACGAAACAGAACAGAACAATAAACTCCCTTTCCTAGACGTTCTTGTACACAGATCTCACGATAACTCAATCTTCACCTCAGTTTACCGTAAACCCACACATACAGACAGATATCTCGATTTTAAATCGCATCATCCAACATGCCACAAAGCTTCCGTTGTTAAAACATTAAGTCTTAGAGCGAATTCTCACTGCAGTAATGAAACACTTTCAAACACAGAAACAAAACACATACACACGGCACTTAAAAATAATGGATACCCTAAACGATTCATTCTCAGAAACTGTAGACCCAATAGTACATCTTTAAACAATACATCTCACACCCGCATATCTATTCCATATATTCACGGCATTTCCGAAACAATCTCTCGCATCCTTAAAGAGGCAAATATCAAAACATTCTATTCCCCTGTCACAACACTTCGCAAACAACTTACAAAAGTTAAAGACCCAGTTCCACCAGAAGATCTCACAGGCGCCATATACCAAATACCATGCAAAGACTGCAACAAACATTACATAGGACAAACAAAAAGAATGATCAAAACAAGAAAAAAAGAACACAAACAAGCACTCGCGAAAGGAGACATAGCCTCACGTCTGGCAGAACACGCTTTACAACACGGACACGAACCCGACTGGGACTCAACAAAAATACTACACCGTCACATCACAAACAAGAATAGTAGACTCTTCTTAGAATCTTGGGAAACTTACAAACTACACGGGAAAGCCATTAATACATCACAACCACTTCCAGAAACTTATAAACAACTCTTACTCTGAAATGTATGAGACATCCCCAACATTAGGTAACCCGCAGTGTGGGTTTCTCATTGGTCCCTATTGGGGTTCTTCCATGATTCTATTGGAGGCCTCCCATTGGTTCTCATTGGGTTTTCCCATTCTGCGGGACTACTCTGATGAAGGGTTTTCCAGAAATTTCAAGTATAAAAAAGAGACAGAAACATAACATCGTCATTACTCCTGATGAAGGACTGCTGCTGATGCGTCCGAAAGCTTGAGTGATCTTTTTCATTGCTATTTTACCAGTGTTTAACCTTTTTATGTAATTTCCTCCCTGGTACCCTGTATTTTATTTCTACACTGATTTAAAATGTAGAGGCGTTGTCCCTTATTAAAACTTCAACTTAGTTCTTGAGCAGCTTAGCCCCCATTCGGAGTCAGCCACCCTCTCTTTCACCTTGCAAGCTCTCCTGCTTCCGCCCCCTCCGCCCTTCCCATCAGATACATGTATCGTATACAGTATATACATGTATTGCATATACATGTATTGGCGTGGGAACCTTTTCTCAAAATTTAGAGAGGAAGAAAAAGAGTTAGTCTAGTTCAGTTTTTTCCTTCGAAAAAGAAATAAAACGATTTGTTCATAAAAGTTTTTTTATTAATACAGTTAGTTCTATTTAATTAATAATTTTGTTAGTTAGTTTTAATTAGTAATTTTACTGATTTAGTTTCAATTAGTATAATAATAAGAAGAAGAAGTAAATTTATAAAAATCTTGTTAAAATGTCATTGGTATACTTAGGAAGTAACTCGTAGTAAGTAACTTCAATACTCAATAAAACCACGAGCAGATGCTGCGAAGAGATATGAAGGTGGACAATCGAAATACCAGTTCCAGGATTGAGTACATAGAACTTTGTAAAACTCTGCGCAAAAGCATGAAAGAAGACATAAGAAAATTCAACTGTGAGCTAGTAAGGAAAGCCATTGAAAATAACAAGAGCCTTAGGGTTGTTAAAGGAAGTTTATCTGTTGGGAAGAAACACATCATTGCATTAAAAGGAGAGGATGGCACCGTAACAAGAAATAGGGAAGAAATACTTAGAAGAGTTGAAGAATTCTACAAAAATCTATACGAAAGTAACAGTGGATTAAACGAAGACATTGAAATAGTCGAAGGAACAGCTCCTAAAATCTTAAAAGAAGAAGTTTCATTTGCAATAAAAAGTATGAAGAAAGGAAGAGCCCCTGGTGATGATGGTATTACATTAGATATCCTAAAAGAAGCTGGAGAATATGTAGAAGACATACTTGCAAAATTCTTTACCAAATGTCTTAACAGCGGTAACATACCAAACCAATGGGATTCTGCAACAGTAATTCTTTTGCATAAAAAAGGTGATAAAGAGGATTTGAAAAATTACCGACCAATTAGCTTGTTACCTGCTATTTATAAAATCTTCACAAAAGTGCTAACACATCGCCTGCAGAAAAAATTAGATGCAGCTCAACCAAGAGAACAAGCTGGATTTCGAAGTGGATTCAGTACAGTGGACCATATTCAAGTATTAAGAGAATTAATTGAAAGAACACATGAATATGAACTTCCATTGTGTGTGGCATTTATTGACTATGAGAAGGCCTTTGACTCTATTAAAACATCAGCAGTCATCAACTCTTTAAGATCAACAGACATTGAGGATGTGTACATTGACATGGTGAAACGTGTGTATAAAAATGCAAGTGCAAAATTTCGGTTACATAAAGATACCAAAACTATCAAAATTGGTAAAGGTGTGAGGCAGGGAGATACCATTTCTCCAAAACTTTTTACTTCAGCTTTACAGATGATTTTTCAGCAGATAAATTGGAATAACAAGGGAATAAAAATAAATGGTGAATATTTAAATCATTTGCGGTTTGCTGATGACATTGTTATTTTTTCAACGAACCCATTAGAACTCCAAGACATGGTACAGGAGCTCTCAACTAGAAGTAAAGAAGTTGGACTCAAGATGAACCTACAAAAAACTAAGATCATGTTCAATAATTTCGTAGAGGAAACAAAAATACAAGTTGACAACATTGAGCTAGAAATTGCTGATTCATATATTTACCTTGGCCAGCTGATTTCAATGGATGGCAACATTATGAAAGAACTCAACAGACGTATTAAACTTGGCTGGAGTGCATTTGGAAGAAACAGTTTTATCCTGAAGGGGAAATTGCCTTTGTGTCTAAAAAGAAAGGTCTTCAACCAGTGTGTATTGCCAGTCCTCTCTTATGGATCAGAGACATGGAGTCTAACAGTTGGAGCAATACGAAAGTTACAGACAACGCAAAGGAGCATGGAGAGGTGCATGCTTGGAATAACTAGGAGAGATCGAAAAAGAAACACTTGGGTGAGAGAGCAAACTAGAGTAGAGGACATCATTGTTAAAGTAAAAGGGCTGAAATGGCGATGGGCTGGGCATATTGCAAGAAGAACTGATCAACGATGGACAACAGAAATTCTGAACTGGATTCCAAGAGACCACCGAAGACCTAGAAAACGTCCTCAAACTAGATGGGTGGATGAAATAAGAAAACAGGTTGGGGTGACGTGGAAGCGAATTGCTCAGGATAGACTTGTGTGGAAAGCATTTGGAGAGACCTTCATCCAGCAGTGGATAGATAATGGTTGACCACACTGGAATACTATATCCCGTTAGTGCCCCGAAGTTTAAGCTGCTGCATTGAGCAAAAATTAAGAGAATGACCTTATAGAAAGATGCAATTTGGCATGTTTTTAATAAAAGTATCTGCAGTAACGTAGGGATAAGGTATTTTCTGCCATGTAGAAATTTGGGTTTAATTCTCAATATATTGTAAGAAATCGGATTGGTTTTTTTTTGTTTGTTTTTTTTACTTTAAAAGTAAATGAATTATTAGATTTATTGACTTTAAGCGAATGAGTTATCACGGAATGAAACGTTTTCGTTAGTTGTACTATTTTAAGTTTAAAAAAATCATGATTCTTATTTACTTTAAATGAATGAGTTTATTTTTTTGTTTCCTCTAATTGAATAAATTATCACTTACATTTTACAAATAAATAAGTTATCATTCTTATTTATTTAAATTTAGCACTGAGAGTTATTATTCTTATCTTTAAGTGGATGAGTTATTATTCTTATCTTTAAGTGGATGAGTTATTATTCTTATTTACTTTAAATGAATGAGTTACCTTTATTCTTTGTTTTAAGCAAATAAACTATCATTCATATTTTTCAGTGAATATGTTATCGTTCTTATTTACTTTAAATTAATGAGTTGTTTTATTTGCTTTAAACAAATGGGTTATCATTCTTATTTACTTTAAATGAATGAGTTATCTTTCTTCTTTGCTTTAAGCAAATGAATTATCGTTCTTATTTACTTCAAATGAGTGATAAATCTTTCATATTTACTTTAAGCAAGCAAGTTATCATTCTCATTCACTTCAAGAATGATAATTCTGACTCATTACCATTCACTTCAAGAATGATAATTCTGACTCATTACGTGCATTTATTCAAAATCTCAAATATTTTCTAAATAACTTACACATAAATATTTTGAAATTATTTTCAACTCTCAACACCCTAAATGATTTCTAAAGCCACTTCCTTCACCACACAAATATATTTTATAATATAAGCTCCTCTACCTTTTGTATAATAAATGTCTCTACCTCTTACAACAAATACATCTACTTTTTACAAAAAAATCTTTATCTTTTTATAATAAATACATGTGCTTCTTATAATAAATAGTTTTCTCCTTATAATATAGATTAATCTCTTATAACAGATTCATCCACTTCTTATAACAAATGCCTCTATCTCTTATAACAAATGCCATAATAAATGCACCTGTCTTTTATAATATGTGCCTCCCACACACATATAAATTCCTCTACCGCTTATAACAAACACATCTATTTTTTATAAGAAAAAAATATCTTCTATAACAAATACATGTGCCTCTTGTAATAAATGGCTATCCCTTCACAATATAAATTAATCTCTTATAACAAATGGCTCTACCTCTTGTAATAAATGCCTCTCCCTTTATAATATAAATTAATCTCTTATAACAAATGCCTATACCTCTTATAACAAATGCCTCTATCTCATAAATAAATACTCCTGCCTTTCACAATAAATGTGCATCTCGCTATCTTACGATAATTTTCTCAACTTCTTATAATAAATATATCTACTTTATATAATAAACATATATTAATTTTAATATTGCCCCTTGTAATAAATGACTCTCCTTTTATAGAGCAGATGACTCCCTCCCCCCTTATAAAAAATGCCGGTACTTAAAGGGGTGTTCTTTCAAGTTTCGGTTGGGATAATGTTATACCAAATATAAATTAAAGTTACAAATATACTACATATTGCATGGATTATTTACTTACTTTTAAATTTTAGCTTCAATTTGAAAATTATACGTAATCCATGACTTGGTGATGAACCATCCATTGATCTTCAATCTCATAACTTTTGAAACGAAGCATTGCTTGCGAGAAGGAGAAGACACCGTTATTCCATCTTCCATATTCATCCTGAAGACTTCATCTTTTGTCTTCGTCGAGTGGCAGCAGATTCCCCGTCGAGACCTAAATATGCTAAAAGAATAGAGTTTTAAGTTTCGGCTTCACAGGGGATGTGAAGCGTGGCGAGTCTAGGTTTTCGATCTTCCGTCCGTCCTTGCGGAGTTCTTTGCAGCGATTTGCCTTGCCTTGGGTCATTGCACATCGACATGTATCCATTTGGGCGGAACAAACACCCTGGTGATGTTTTAAGCTAAATGAGGTCATTCTTGAAAGCAGATGAACTAAGAAAATATAATAATTCCAAAAGAAAATGAAACACCCTCAGCCATTGCCAATAAATGCCGATGGCATCGCCACACCGTGTCATTACTATCTTCTGGAGTATAGCAAACGGCATCAATGCGGTTTTCCCCAAAACTTTCGAACTTCTACTCACGGAAAAGATGGTAAACTGTGGGCGAAAGCTCAATATATGTATTCAATTCCAAAAAAAAAATATTGGCTTAAATCTCGCTATCGTATTATTCCTTAAATTTTTGGTTATTTCTTTCTTCCCTTAGTTCCTGGGAAGAAATCACATATTGGTGTTACCAGTGGGGGGGGGGTTGATGGCTTCATAACCCCCGATTTCAATGCAGATTTGTATATATACATATAAATATGTGGGATTGCAACTCTGTAACGCCCCCTTTATGAACTTTCTGTGTAAGCCAATGCCTTCACTAAAGACCTTCATCTGTCCTGGTCTTCTGTCTGTCCCTCGATTCCTCTCTCCCTCCATGTTTTGCCCTCCTTTCTAATGTCGTCTCCTACAGTTCTTGAATTTAGATTTTCGGATATATAGACAATAAAAATATTTTGTTGATGTCAAAGGTTAGTAGGGTCCCTTAAATTGAATGATAGTGATGATTCATTCAATATAAAAAATCATAACTCATACGATAAAAAGAAAAACACAATCAATCCAAGCTTCATTCTGTGATTAAGAACGATGATTCTCATTCGCATTTTGTGGACCAACGTATAAATGATTCAAAAGAATGGACATGAGTCCAAAGAACACTCTCGTTCAAAAAAGAGTTAATTGAACGAACTTGCTCCCTCTTGCATTTAATGCAATAAATATCAAGCCAGTATATGTTTGTGTTGTAACGTCCCATTCTTTACTTTTGGGTAGCCCACATCCTTTTTCCTCCCCACCTTTGGGATTTTCAGAAAACCTAAATGTATCTGGTCTTACTCTTTCAAGAAATGGTCCATAAATCGAAATCACATCCCAACACGAAGACAAGTATAAGCCGATTTTCTCAGAGAAACAGTAAAAAACTGAAACTATGGGTTCAAGTTCAACTGTCACCCACATGAGGAAAATAATCATGCGCACAGAATTCTTCAGATCACTGGAGGTTAAAGGTGCCTCGAAACGCCACCATGCATGAAGTACGAAAAGTATGGAGCAGACATTTTGCAACATTGCTGTGAACTTTTCTCGTTTGAACAATTTATTTAAGTTTGTATTTTTTTTCCTTCGTCCCTGAAGGGGAAAATGTAAAGACTCTACAGAGTACTCACGATTCCGGTAAGCGCAGATGGTCGTTTTATGGAGTACTCTGCGAACAAAGTGAACGTCTTTTAACACAGTGGAACCTGGTAAACTGACCACCTTGGTAAATTGACCACCTGAATTAAGTGATCGCTTTGTATACGAGAGAACAGGTAGGGATATCATTGTGCCTAGACCAAAGTCTGTCCTCTATAGTGACCATCTGTGTGTATGGTTATCATTGTAGTCCAGTCCCAAAGGTGGTCGCTTTAGGCAGGTTCCACTCTATTAGAGTAAATGTTATGTTATTACTTATTAGCTGGTCGTGTGAACTTAACTACGCTACATACGTTACTATCAATATCAACCTACAGGATTCTTCAGTGTTAATGCTAAGCTTTGAAATAGAGTTGCACCTTGAATCTGGGATCTAACTCGTTCATTTAAATGAACGACCATTCCCATTCTTTGAATAATTCAAAAGAGCGAGAATGAAAGAATGCATTCATCAAGGTGGGTGAGCTTTTCCTCCACCTCTCTAATTTGACTCAGTCTCATTTCCTGCTTTAATCACTGAAAACGAGCCTCTCGTGAGAAAGTGCGAAAAGGCCATTGGACGCTCAGTAGCCAAAACGGCCATTTGAAAGTGTTATAAAACCATTCACAAGGGAAATTTGCAAGTTAAAACTCACAAGCATTTACAAATTTTATGCACAACAGAGGCGTATTTGTATATCCCATTAACAAAGAGAAAAGATGGATAAAGTAACAAGCTTTAAACATTTTCCACACCCCAGGCCAATACTGATGCAAGAATCGTGTATTTCAATCACGTATGAAAAAACAAACCATAACGCAAACAAACTTATGTAGCCGCAAGAAAGGGAGAAAGAAATTATTTCATTTTTATGAAATACGTTTACGAATATATGAATAATCTTTTCTGATTATCAAATAATGGATTATATGTCTATGACAAGAAGCTATTATGAGGAATATGTAAGCATGTTTTTGGAATGAATTTGTTTTAAAAGTCTGTCTGTGTATCTGTCCGTTTAGTATTTGTACAAGTATAAGTGTTTCCACAAGAACTCCCCAGAACAAAGCAAAAATTTTGGAAACCCTTACAGATCAAACCTTTAAATTAATGTTATTCTGTACAAGTATTCCGTGGACACCTCTCGAAACGACCATTTTTTAACAAAACTAAAGGTGGCCATCCTAGAAACTTTTCGCTGAGATCTTTTCACTAAGATCCGCCCTCTGAATACGGCCATGATATTAGTGTTTAAATACATAGAAAACAGGCATAGAAAACATATGCTGTAATTAAAATTGTTTTTATTTATTTAAACAAAATAAGCCCTCTTTCATAATGTGAAACAGTATTTTTCAAGAAAAAGTGTATTATTATATTTTTAGTTAATGTATTTAAATTAAAAACGCCAAGCTTATTAAAAATCATTAAAATTTAAGAGATTGGGAAAAAATAATGAAATAAAAAAGTGGCGAAAGTAGAAAAATACTTTCCTTATTTTTTCTGCCTGAGAAAAGATCTTAACGTTGTTAGTTCAAAAACTTTCATTTCGTTGTATTTTCCTTCTTCTCGGTATTCAGTTCCCACGAACTAGATTTATTTTAATTGGCATCAGTAAATCACATATGATTTGAATTTTAATCAAGCAGACGATATTTAATGGAGCATTGCGCTAAAAATTCAGCGTGATTCGAAAATCTCATCTCGTCGTCCTTTTATATTCCAAGCTAAATTGCACATTTTGTTACTCTGCTCTACTACTGTTAAATATGACTATGTTTACTATATCTGTGGTCACAGGGTTGTTAAGTCGAAAAATGCAAAAATGAGTTACGTGCACTGTGACCATCTCCCAAGACTTCTGCTTTGATTTCTCAAGGCCTTCATCTCTCAAGTCTTCTGCTTTGAGTCACATTAATGTCAACCATTTTTTTTTTCAAGAAACATATATACAAGAAAAGTTCAAAGGTACGAAAAGTGATTCTCTGTAAAATTGCGATTTTATGCTTAACGACTTATTTCCTGTGCCCACAGATATAGATTGCTGGCCATCAAAGACGCAACACCAAGATGAACGCATCAGTTTATCTTGGAAAATTGCATGGTGGGTAAAACATGGGAGGCCATGTAAACGATTAATTTGCATTCCAAAAATCTAACCAGGTTGTACTCATCATCTTTTCATCTTTCCAACATAATCTTCATAACCATTAATCAGTGCCAGATTAAGAATCTATTGGCCCTGGATTGGAAGCAGGGGTGGATTGCGTCCTTTCCCAAAGCGCATATCTTAGACTTTCGGAGAGCGCGAGTTCTTGCCCATTCGGAGGCGTGAGTCCTATCACCCATGGGAGCACACCGCCCCAGTCCGCCCCTGGTTGGAAGGAAAGAATGGGGCCCCTAAAAATATGTGGCCTCTCTAATATTCAGTCAATAAATCATGAGGTTTTCTTTGAAATTCATTTTCAAATCCTCTTAAGACCCAAGCGTTGGTTCGACATGACGCAACTTCCGCAAAAGCAAATTCTCGTCCCGCGATTTGCTGAGTTTTCTAGCGACAT
>QLNU02015270.1:84980033-84997991 GCA_006491805.2 Dysdera silvatica
ATTGAGAAATATACAATAAATATTGAAAAATGTACAATAAATATTGAAAATATACAATAAATATTGAAAAATGTACAATAAATATTGAAAAAATAAACAATAAATGTTGAAAAAGTATATAATAAATATTGAGAAATATACAATAAATATTGAAAAATGTACAATAAATATTGAAAAAATGTACAATAAATATTGAAAAAATAAACAATGAATATTGAAAAAATGTACAATAAACATGGTAGTTGTGAGCTCAATTGGAGTCGATGCAATAGCATAACAATTCAAAAATTATGGGGGTTCAGCCTTAAAGGCGATCACGTGATGCAGTCTTAGAGAAAATAATACGTTTTGAAAGACAACTGGGGGGGGGTTGAGTCCGTAAGCCCCCCCCCCCTTTCTAACACCACTGCCTCGAGATTTAAAGGGAAGGCTACATATAGTCTCTGCTCCATAGCTCCATACATAACATTCATTTGTAGTTCTCAATTTTCTAGGGTGCAGGGGGGGGGCTAGATTTATGATAGGGACTGGATTTTTTAGGGGGAACCACCTCTACTCCCCCCCCCAGTTACGCCAAAAATTACAATATTATTTGTTCGCGTTTGTGATAAAAGGACAATCATGGTCATTTTGGCCCAGAGTAATTTTTTTTATAGTATTGTAGTAAGTTGCACAACAAAGAATTAATTGATTTAACAGTAAAAAAAATCTGCTAAATTATCAAAAAAAAACCATTTCAGTAAATTATATGGACGATCTAGTAAATTCTGCAATAATCTTTTTAGTAGAATACAAATAAAGTTTTAAGTAAATTCTAAAATAAATATTGTACTAAGTTAAGTAATAGAATTTCCAGTAAATTATAAAATAAATATTCTACTGAGTTACATAATAAAAATTCCACTACATTATAAAGCAACCATTTTAGTAAACTGTGCCATGTAAATTTTAGTAAATCATATAATAAACATTCCAGAAGATTATATAATGAATATTCCAATAGACCATACACTATTCTAAGTGCAGCAATCTTTCTCAAAACGTAACTTTTTTTTCGCTGTTCACCTTGTATATATTACAACCTACGTATAACGAAATATGATTTGAAAGCAATACTAATAAACCTCCAAAAAAAATTTAAAAAAATACCGATACAGTAAAAAAAAGCAAACTGAAATTTGATCAGAAGGTTATATTAAAATCATGCCGAATTTTAAGGTTAAGTTCATGATGTCTCGTGGACAAGATGACAATAAGGTTGAAAAAGAGAGGGGAGGGGGGGGGTTGGTAGAACTTTTTTCCTCAGGGAACTTTATTTTACAGCCAATAATATTGTTCTAATGGGGGGTTAAGCCCCCACCTTGTGTACGACTTTGAGACTCAGGTTTTTACCCATAAAAACAACTTTTCTGATCTCTCTCTCTCATTCTCTCGAAACGATCTGCTTTTAACAATGAAAATACGTTTTCCCTGGAAGCGAATCGGAAAAGCAGTTACATTTTGAAGCCTAATTTCAAAATTTGCAACAATGAATGCCGATACGTGCCAGTAATTGTAAAAGTGGTCTAAGTCACGTATTTTTCGTTTTGAGATATTTAGAGTTTCACGCTCGCTTGTTCCGAAAAGTATTTTCCCCTTATGAAGAAAGATTTTACACAAAAAGTACTTGGTCTCATAAAGTGAATCTTTTGTATGACTCTAAAAGTTTATGAGTAGCTTATAAGGAAATGTACTTTATAAAACTAAATTTTGAACTATATATTATTTGTGATGAAAATGATCAAAGGACTAAGATCATTTTCATAATTAATGGTACATTGTAGAACGGGAAGGGAACCTAGAATGAAGAAAAACAACGAAATTAAAAAAATTATGAAACAAACAGATTCATTTACATTCTTTTTATTTGTAATTGATCAATTTACGTCACATTTCTCGTTTACTTCTTCATTAATACTAAGATTTTAAATTTCAACTGCTTTGAGCCCTCTAAACTAACTCTGATAAAGGCATGTAGGGCTATAGTAAATCCATCATATCTTTATATTTTCTTTTCGTTGTTGATTATATGGCGAATATATTGGAAATAATTGGATATTCTGATATATTTGTTATACTGCATGTATGATCTCACATTGTTTGGCGCAAGATGCCCCTTAGTGTTTGTTTGTTTGTTTGTTTGTTATTTTTTATGCGCAAGAGCATTCAAGAATGCCAAATACAGAATGCCCCCTGATGTCCTTCCTGCGTCATAAAAATATAACCAACACAGACGATGAGAGGGGGCATCAGGGGCTGCATCCCGGGGGCCGGATGAAGTTTTGGGGCCCGCGCGGGCAAGGACCTATGCTATGGGGGCCCGGCCCAGGGAAGTGGTTATGAGGCTGTCGAATTGAGCCTGGGGGCCCCGCTTTGGCTCTCAGCGCCCCTGCCAACCAAATAATCTGATATATAGTAAAGATTCCAGCCGACCTCAATTTCTTTGAAGCCTTCCATATTCTTTCGCATTCCTCTTCTACTGTTAACGATCAGCTTCCGTTCAATTCCATGTCCTCTATTTGGAGAAACTTCATTCGTCCCATAGCAAAAGACGCGGCTACGGACCCACAACTGGTTTACCCGAACTAATTTTGGACTAGCAATTTGGCATCGATAGTTTTTCTAGCACGTGTGTCACATTAGTGTAACTAGGGTTCTGAAGAAGGAAGCCTAAACGCGCTTCCGAAATAGCTATAAACCATCGTATTTATTTTAACTGTGTTAATGTGTTTAATTTTATTTAATCTGATATATGTTTGGGCTTTTTTTCTTTTGGACGAGAGATTTTAAACATGGAAATTGACATAGTCATCCAGAAATGTTTAATCGAACATTTAATACGAGTCATTTTTTAGAAATCTCATCCATTGTCTTTTTAACCAACAGACAGATCCTCTCTCAACACTTTTTTTTGTCTTCCTCGTTGTTGATCCTCCCAGTTGTTTTGTTGAAAAAGAAATACAATCGTTGTGCATCGTCCCATCCATAGAGAATGGGGTCTTTTACAGCACGTTCTTGTTTAAAATAATCGTCATGTATGTATAAACAATTCGTCTTCCTTATTTTCATTTCTGCCAATGCTAAATCATGATCGTTTGGCAAAAAAAAAAAAAAGAAAAAATCAATAGTTTGCGATCTACTATTTCGATATTGTTATCCGAAATTAAATGACCTTCGTTCACGTTAGTCGCGGTTTCCAGAAGTTATCACCATTAGCTCTTTTTACTCTTCATAACTTAATCGATTTAAACACTTGCTTGAACAAAGGAAACGAAACAAACTTACGTACCAAAGCTTTGCCATTGACAACTTCACGTTTTCTATTGTTTCGTCACCGTTTCTCTTAATTTTTCTTATATTTTGTGAATAATTAGGTTCATGCTGCATCCTTCTCCGCCAATACCTTGGATTTTAGATTTACATTTAACACATTCGCAGTCTAATTAATTTGATGATGTCAATTGCCATATCTTTTTCCGTTTTCGAAGCATCGTTTAGATTTCTGGATAGCATATCTGCAAAACGTTATTTAACACATTATATCACCCACATTTAACACAAATTCAAACCTATATTCAATAAGGAGTACGATCGAGAGCGAGCGCAGGGGAGAGGTCACAGGGGTCATGACCCCAAAATATATTTTTTCACTGTAAAAAATTCCAACTTTCATGATAAATGAAGGGTGTTATTCCAAGACCATGGCAAATTCTGTCCTTAACCCCCCAAAATGAAAGTCTGTATCCGCCCTTGAATACGATTTGTATATTTTTATATCAAATTATTGCTTTTATACTATTATATCAAATTATTATTTTTATACTATTATTTTAAAATGTTACTTCAATATTATTATTTCAAATTATATTATTTTTGTGCTATTCTATCAAATTTGCTTTCCTGAACTGTTATCTGATGGCATAACAAAAAAAAATCCTTTTTCACAAATAAAAAATTTAATTAATGAATAAAAATCAAAATTAATGAATGAAATTAAACAAGAACTGAATTCTCTTTAACACGGAACTACCAATGCAATTTAAAAATGCAAATTTCCACCGATTTTCATAACCGATACTTCATTATAATAATATGCATTAATGCAAAATAATCGATAATTTTTAAGACAACTTTCATAATTAACGGCACTTACATAATGAACATTTTGCGAATTACAAAATATTTTTTAAATATGGAATATATTTATAGATTTAAATTGACCGAAAATTGTGGCGAAATTTGATATTTGCTGATAAAGAAAATTGATACAAAATATTGATGAAAAGAATTGATAAAGAAGGCCCAATATTGGAAATTGATTGGTTTTTGGGATGCAAGGTTAACAAAGATCAAGCTGCCCCGGGACCAACGGTTTTCCGAGGAATCCAAACCACTTTAAGACCAAGGAACAAACCCCAGAACTACAGTGAATAGTTAGTCTGTAAACGTTCCTTTTTTTTTTTTACCATTGGAATCAAATCCGAGCTAACGGTTGGAAAATAATCGGGTGTGAACAAACTTCTAATATAGGATTGAAATTTCCTTTTGGAGGATAAAGAGGAAGTTGGACACCGAGATATATAGTCCGTTCGCGGAAAATTGTCCACTAGTCCCGTTAGAATTCAAGGGAGCTGACGTCACAAACGGGTTGATTCATTACAGTAGAGGGAAGGGCGTGTTTCCTAACTGGTTTTTCACGCGAAAAAACAGTTAGAAAAGCGTCTCTCCGGGCTGCCTGTATTGTGCGTTCGCGCAGACCTGACGCCTGATACCGTTAGCAGACGGGTTAGTCCATTGCAGTTTAGGGAAGGGCGTCTTGCCGAAACTGGTTTTTCATGTGGGAAAAACCAGTTCCTCCAAGACGGCCTTCCCTAAACTGCAATGGACTAACCCGTCTGCTAACGATATCACGCGTCAACTGAGCGCTAATGCACAGTACGTAGGAAAATGAAAGCGATTTGAAATAAATAAATAAATAAATAAATAAATAAATAAAATAAGTGATTTCAAATGAATTCGGCCAAGTGTCTATTACCTTACTCGAATTTTACACTTTTACACTTACTCGAATTTTACACTTACTCGAATTTTTTTACGTTACAGTATTAATACTCTTCATGATTATGCCGTAATTAATTATTCATACTTATGATAATTTAATGTATGAACTTTAAAAAACATGGAAAGGTATTTACGAATGTGTATATTTGTTGGGACCGAACCTTCGTCTTACAAAAAAAAAAAATAAAAAAATTATCGAGCCGCAATCTCATAAATGTTCAGAAACGGGTGAAGTGAAAAAAAATGTGTTTGTTCTGTGTCATTTCTTTTGCTTTCTTTAGCGCAGTGGTTCTCAAACTTTTAAACTCGTGGCACACTTGGTCCTAAAAAAATCGTAGGCGCACTATACACAAAATGTTAATAAGTAAGACGCAAAAGTTATTTTTATTTATATTAATTTTATTTTTATTAATAATAATTTTTATAGATGAGTACAGTGGCGTAGCCAGATATTTTGCCGCCCGGGGCGAGTGACTGTCATTGCCGTAGTTGTTGTGCCTGTCATTGTCTTTTAAAGACTAATTGTCTCCGCCCCGAATTGTGGCGCCCAGGGCGACCGCCCACTTGCCTCCCCCTAACTACGTTACTGACGGCGTATATTTCCCAGAGGTGCGTCAACCTGTACCCAATTATGTAGCCAAAAAATCATTTTAATAATAACCGCACACATACCTATCTGGGATTTCCTAGGGCTCACCTAGGAATGTCACCTGGCGCACCCACTGCTTTAGTGTTTTTGTTTTTTTTTGTTTTTGTCTTGTTTTTTCAAACGCCTACTCTTTGACCTTTTCACCATTCGGTGACCAATAATTACATTGTCATATAATGGCGCAGGGCCGGCACCAATGGAGGAAGCGAACCGGGCATTCGCCCGAGCGGCATATTTTTGGCAAATTTGGCAGCAAAATTGGATTATTATAAAAAATAGAGTCCTTTGGAGGCGCCAAAACACGTGTTCGCTCCTAGCGGCATATTTTAAAGGGGATGAGGGGGGGGGATTGGGAAGGGTGGCCGCCGACGCCGGCACTGTAATCCCAAATAGGACACTCAAACAGCTCATCCGCGCGGCATAATACCTTGCACCCACGGAATTAAAACTTAAAGCCGATTATCCCTGCACATTAATCGATGTTTTTCCGTCATCATTTCCGGTTGCCGCCATCGCAAGACCAGAAAGAGTTAAATGGCGTCGTTCTACGCTACATAAAAATCTCGATTCGTGGCCCTTTTTATCGTTGTTTTTTAAATACGAAATCGTTTTCTCATAGTATATGTTCAATTTATGAACAGATATTGAAGTTACATATGATTTATTATGTAAGGGGACGTATAAACAATTGGATTTATCACGTTGAAAGGCCGCGTTTATGTTGTTGAACCCAAATCATAGACAGTTATTGCTAAATCAAGCATGTTCCCCTTCTACGACAGTAGCAGTCTTGGAAACTTTGGTGCCTGGGACATAAGGGGATAAAAGACCCCCTTCCCCGAAGTTTCATGGCGGTCTCCATACCTAACGGAGCGTTCAAGTATATTACGTAAGCAATATTTTGGCCATTTCTACTAGTAAGCAAAAATTAACATTGGCTAACGTAGGAAAATAAAACCAACGGCAACCCCCTCCCACCCTTTCCAAAATGCTTATGTAATACTTCCCCTATCAGGCGCGAAACTGCGAAACGGAGCTTTGCGATCATATGGTCATTGCCGGAACATCGATAATTCGGTTCTCCACGTTTTAGTATACGATTTCTTTTTTAACAATTCAGTTTCTCTGTTATTATAACAGCCTTTGCGAATAAAATGTATGTTTTTTATATTATTAAAAAATAATTAGTAATAAATAATTTCATTATATTTTAATTTATTTGTACAATTTATGGATATTGTTTTACTAAGCTTGGTGATTAATGGCTCTATTTGTTTTTTACATAAGTAATTGTATGACAAAGGCGACTATAATAAGAAAATGTCTAAAATATATTACTCAAAAACTCAATAAAGTGAAGAGCAAAAGACATAGAAATTTTTTTTTTTAATCACATTTTAATTTTTAAAACTATAATTATATATATACAGGGTACTCCCATATTATTTTTCTATAAAATTAGGAAAATTCCCTAGGGGTAATTACGGAAATGCCTTCTTAAATCAATAAAAATGAATGCGGTGACAATAGATTAGGGGCCTGTCTATAACGATATCACACTTTTTTTTTTTTATATTTATCCCTCCACCCTCCTGCTCACAAAATGTCACACTTTACAATCCTCCATTCTGTCACACATCACATAATGCATCACCTAAAGAGAGTTCTGTCATCCAGGAAAATGTGTGATTATTCGGCACGTTAGCATGACGTCATAATCTTGCGAACACGTCATAATGCATGACGTCATAGTTTCGGGCTCCCACAGATGCAAACATATGAACTGAGCTATATTACTCCTAATATAGCTGTTGTAAATAGCGCGTTGTAATGCAGCTTAGTGGCAGCATGCGAATTGCTTCCCTCAAGCCGATTCCAACAAATGGGTGTAACTCGTACACAGTCCATAGAACCGAAGTTTATACCTGTATAAGTTAGTGCGTTTATTTTCTTCCCTTTTTTTTTTTTTTTTTTTTTTAAGCCCAAACTTGGTGAGTCAATTAAAAGCCTTGTTTTAAAAATCTAAAAATATATTTTAAAATTTGCGTATTCGTGATGTTATGTTTTATTATTCTAACCCTCCCCCTTTGTCAAAAAGTGTCCCAATTTTGAACTCTCCCCCTCCCCCCCCCACACACTTTCGGCATGACATCATTTATGGATAGCCCCTTATAACTAGAGCCGATTATACCGTCCAATCACTTATAACGGCGGAATTTTACAAGAAGCTTGAGTTCATGTTTTTTTTTTTAAATTGCTCTTATTCGGGGTCCAAAAAAAAGGCTTGTTCGCTAAAAGCTGTTAAATTGTACTACGCTTAATCATTATACAAACAACATCCATATTAACTTCGCTATATCTGAAAACTCGCTGCATTCGGGCTCGTTATAAGTGGGTCTTACTGAATTTTACATCTCCCCCCACAAAAAAATCTCTAGATCCACTTGTACGTAGCGTGACTTTATACTAGATAATTTCTAATTTTCACAACCTCTTCCCAACATCACAATCCAATTTAAAAAAAATACAATTCACATATGTATATATTTATACATAAAAATAAGACCTATATTTATCGAGAAGCTTGGTTCCAACGAAAATACTCCCTGCATCCCGTCGTCGTGCGCTAAAGCCGTTTTGGAATTTCAAATTCACAGGTTTTAAAGCTCTAGTTGGCAAACAGCCATGTCAGATTACATCAAACTTCAAATGTCAAAATTCTGTTGTTAGTAAACATTTGCTTGATAGCGCACGTGAATTGTGCTTGTAATAATAAGCGTTTAACTATTTTAGCAATGTTGTGATAGGTTAAGATACAATTTTGAAGGGTAGTTAAGTCCGCGATAAGCATTCCAGGTCATGCTTATCACATTTTAGTTGGAAATAGCCATTTGGCCAAGGATCTAGCGATTGTTGAGTGCACGAACTCCTAGTCTACAAAACATGTTTCCCGCGAAAACTTCTTTTCCCGGCATTACGGAAAATTTTACTTTGTTTATCACTGTGTTTTCAGTTATTTTAACTTTTTACGGAGGTTATGTTTTAGTGGCCTTTTATGACAGGTATATGCATTCCAAAATCCCATTCCGAAAAAATACAGTCTTGTTAGTAATTGCACATCCCGACGACGAGTGCATGTTTTTCGGACCTACGCTGTTAAACCTTGTGAAAGCTGGTTGCTGGATTTATGTGCTATGTTTGTCGTCTGGTAAAATATCTCTTTATTTGTATTTCATAATCCAGTGTATGATTTCGGCGGTTAAAATTGGTCACATAGCCAAAATTTTCGCCAAGTTTCTGATGTTTTTACTTGTCTCATTTCCTGATTCTGCTAGACAGACATTAAGTACACTCCTAGATGGCTAAGGTTGTTTTGACATTGGCGAAAAATTTGACGGTGTGACGCAGATATGCAGTTTTAACCGTTCTGGCGTGAAAAAATTAAATAATCGTTATGACATCCTTAGAAACGTTTCAGGGTATTTGACTGAGCACAGCATCAAGCAATTTTTTGAATGAAGCAAACCAATATATGACCAAATGTTTTTAAGAAGATATCTTAACCCCTCTCTTCCTTAGTAATAATCATATTTTTTTCTAAAAGGCTTTCGCTAAAGTGTAGCATCTGTGACTGTCATCAAAATGTAAAATTGCTACCAAATGGCTTCGTATATATGGTATTCCGCACAATTACCTTTTACTACTACTTACATTACTCACGTTATTGGCTTTGATCTTTCCAGTCACCCCCTTATATGATTTCCCAATCTAAAGTTAATTTTTGTACCGATTTTTGCATCAACTCTGTTTAGCACCAAACCATTATGAAAAGTATATTTTTTATCAAAATTTCTGGTATTCTTGGGTTATTTCCACTGATATATGCAGGGAGTGTTTTATAACACCCCCTGCATAATGAAATTTTGTATAAATATAATGAATATATGGAGTTGTTGCTCTGTAACCCCCCCCTTACGACGTTTCTGCATACGATTATGGTTATCTCACGTTTGCGCTACCTGTTTATCTGATATTGATGATTTAGATTTGGTGAGAAGTTCCTGTAACTGCAGTTTTTTCCTGGTTTTTATTTAATATATTCTTGTCTGTATTCTTATGTCATATTCTTTTCTACTTACCAGGTTACTAATTACTTAATTATTTTTAGGTAACCATAACAAATTGGGTTATCGCCGGAAAGCAGAATTAACAAAGAGTTGCAAAATCCTCGGAATTCCACCCGGAAATATCATAATCATTCAACATGGGTTTGATTTTCTTTTTTTTTTTTTTACCTGTACTCATAGCTAAAGTGAAAGTACAGTTTAACTTAGGGTGCTCTTTTACGATACGGTACCCACTTCCGTTTAATGTTTTGGCGAGTATTTCCTTACCTACATTTTTCTCCTGCCCTAATCCTAATTCTCTCCTACTTCATTTTTCGAAATGCAAATACAATTTTGATTTTTTTCTATTCCAAATTTAATTTTCCTCAAAATTTATTTTTATGTCTTTTTTTTATTTAGTTATCCTTTCCCTTTTTAACTGAGAAATGCTTTTAAGTTATGGGAACAAGCAAGATTGGCGGCATCAGCAAAATCCACCATAACGAAATGTAGTTTAACAGAGTTTTATTTTAGGCCTAGTACCTTCCTGAAGGTCATAAAACATCACCATCGTGACACAGAACACACTTTGCGATTCATCAACAGCCCTTTTGGAGACCTTTGGCAGCCCAGCGGTTGTTGTTTTTAATGAAAAATAATAAGAAACTCATTAATGTCTCGGTATCAGTATTATGTCTAATTATGCAACCGAAAGGGTGCAGGGTGTCACTATATGGTCCATGGGGTGCATGGCAGTTCTGTGGTTATTCTTTTTAATCAAAAACAATAAAAAAACATCTTAAAATAATTGTTTTTTTAAATAACTTATTAACTTTCCTCATTTGCTGTCCATGGAAAAAATAGATAAATTTAAAGACAAAGTAGAAGTTAAATTTAAATTAGGGAAAAAAAACTGGCAGTATTAAAAAAAAGTAGGAGAAAACTGGAATCCAAGTAAAAGAAAATGATAGAAGAAATACTCGCCAAAACAGAAGCGGGTACCGTATTGTAAAAGAGCACCGAACTTGGTTTTAACGAACATCAGTGGACAGAAGGATTTCTTCATTGTAGTCATTATCCTATATAACCATATATGCATTAAATCAAACTGACCTAAATCAATTGTTCTTTATATCCATATTCATTATAGCTGAGTTCTACTGCATTTTCAAATCAAGCAAAATTTAATTAAATTTGAAAATTAACTGCTATTTAAGAAACAATTTTTATCAACGTTTTTTAGGCTTAGTAATATGAACGCCGATGTTATGACATGATTGGATGGTAAAACCATAAAGAAAAGACATGTTTTGCTTGGGAAGAGCACCTGCCCAGATAGTAAAAGGTCATGGGATCGTACTCCACCAGACGCAAAAAACATTTCTTTTCTTTACGAACGTTTCACCATCTAACCATGCCATAACATCAGCGTTACTATTACTACGCCCAAAATACATCGATAAAAATTGTTTCTAATTTAATCCGTGTAGTGTTCGATTTGTATAAATATACCTGCTACAATGGGCTTTTCTATGAATTTAATACCGATCTCTTCGCAGTTTGGTTTAAAAAGCAGTCCATGTACTGCCTCATTCTACAAAATGACTAGTTTTGGAAAATATGCTTTAAATATTTTCGTAAGGGATTGTGTTTATCATCTGTCTATAGCTTTGTTGGTAAGAGCACCTGCTTGGATTGTAGATGGTCGTGGCATCATGCCCCACTGGACCAAGGCTCAATTTCTGCCAAAAAATACTTCAGGAGCCCTAATATTATGACAAATCGATTAAAAAAAACTCGAATGGCTGCAAAAGAATCGATAAATCATATCAATTGTTTATGTCCATTTTTCTGGACAACAAAATGCTTGACCTTAATCTCAAATTTATTACTTTTTCATGACAGCGTCCGTTTTGTGGCTCCGGCTAATATTTAAATAATTGCCAAAAACGAAGAAGTACCAGAGCCGGGTTCCACTGGGCTCTCACCCAATTTCAACTCTGCACCGGATGCAAAAAAGCTTTTCTTTGCTAACGTATTACCATCAAACCTTGCCATAACATCGCCATTACCATTACTACGCCTAAAAAACGTTGATAAAAATTGTTTCTTAATTTAATCTGCGTAGTGTTCGACTTGTATAAATGTTGACTTCTAGTTCTAAATATTGTAGGAGAATGCCTGATAATCCAAACTATATGTGGAACAAAGTTCTGGTGGGCGACATTCTGTTGAAATACATAAAATCCATTTCAGCAACTGTGGTAAGTTTATTTTTATATATATATATATTTGTTTCATAACTCTGAAAATAATTTTTAGTTCATAAATGTGGGGTTAGCCGATTCTGTCCCTATTAGGTGTACTTTGGTGGTTTGCCACATTCCAACAAAATATACATTGTTTAAATGTTTGTTAAATGGGCACTCTCTAATTTCATGGTGCTGATTTTGTCTGACTAGGGTACCTAAAAAGCTTTGTGAATTCCAACATTAACCCTGTGTATCATGGGTGGTTCAGTGGTTATCAAATCCCATTGCTCAGAGTTTGATGGCTATCTAATCTTATGGCAGTAATTCAGTGGTTATCTAATCTTATGATTTAGGGGTTTGATGGCTATCTAATCTGGTGACTCAGTGGTTAACTAATCCTGAGACTTTGTAGTTGACCAATCTTGTTTGTGACTTAGTGGTTAACTAATATTATGGCCATGTGGTAAAACTGGCAGCTATGTTCTTCTACCGGGTTCATCTTAGACAAGTCATGGCAAGATTAAAAATTCAAAATAATTGTCACCATTGCGATTCCACTGTTTTTCATCGCTGAATTCGACAGTCAAATGTCACCAAAAGACGTACGATTGCATGCACAATGTAACTCTTCTATCCATCCTTTGTCGTAGTTTTTAAGTTATTTTCAATAAACGATCGAGCCCTGCGGTGGCGCAGTGTGGTTACATGTTCGCCTAGTGCGCCATTAACCAAGGTTCAACTCCCAATGGTGCAAAAAATGCTTACTCAAAGATCTCATAAAGATCACACTGCTCACCATAGTCCAGAGTTTCGTTCCCTAGGCCTTAAGAGGTTCGGATTCCTCGAAAACCAATAGGTTCTGGCGCAGCATGATCACTGTAGTCCTTGAGACATAAAACCACAAACAAACAAATAATAAACTGTTGCACCTGTTTCCTTATTCCTTTGTCTTTTGGTGAATGGTGTTCTTTGAAATTTGTAGCTTTATTTTTATTTGTCTTAGGACATTTCATGAGAGGCTGCCATTCTCAAAATCTTTTTGTCATCATACGTAGAGGTAAATGTGGCTTTCTGGAGCAACATTTTGCCTTCTTATACTTTATTAATGCTCTATAAATGCTGTGCTATCATCATCAGCATAGAGTTTTCATTAAAATAGTTTTCAATATGCCATTTATTTCAAATTATTGGGCGGCTTGGGCCCCAAGGGCCCATATAACTCTACGCCTATGGCTATCATCCATTTATTTGTAACACAATTTTCAGTACCATCTGCCCATCATACTTTAATCTCCACAGCAGAGCTACCTTTTCATTATTCAACCGTTTAGCTTTTGGCATTCTGATGACGCATCCTGAAAGAATGCCCTAGCTTTATATAACTAATCATGATGGCAGTTCTTTTAAAGTCCATGTTTAATGTAATTTGGATATTATTTAAACCATGCCTATATTTTTGAGACAAACAGTTGTATAATTTTCTTTTAAACAATGCATTAAGTAGATATCAATAGCTATACATTTACATATGCAGACAGTATGCGTTACATAATAAAGTGGACATATTTAATATTTTGTCTGTATTATACTTTCTTTTTAAAAGCCAAATGGTTTCTGTGATTGAAGTTTTGAGATATACCTCTTTATTTATATACATATGCAGAGGTTGACAAATCTAATCGCTGTCGGTGACTTGATTTTTATCAATTGACAAATAGGAAAAGTCTTTTTTTTCTACTAGACTCCCTGTCTAGATTCTAGACTTCCTGTTTGAGGTGTCATTCTTGTCTGGTAACTAGGAGTTCACTTCGATTTGTCAGCTCTCTCTCTCTCTCTCTCTCTCTCTCTATATATATATATAGGCATTTTCTCCTAAAATAAAGTTAGCTTGTATGCTATCCATCTTTTTTCGCTTGATTGTCAAAGTTTTGAAGTTAATCATAATCAGTAATACTACCTATATTAGCTGTTACTCATACTGGTTAAAAAAAATCACATGCTGTTTCTTAACCAGAGTTTCATCGAAGATCACCATATGTTTCAAGATATTGAAGAAAAAAAAACTCATACTAATCACGCTAACTTAGACTTTGATTTGTAAATTTAATAATTTTTATGACAAGGAACCCTGGAGATCTCATTTCAAGGGTTCCCGAAGGTCGAGGAACCCTGCTTTAAAGTGGGCATTAGCATTTTCATATGCCCATCCTTAGAGATCGACAAATCGGTTTCCTAGTTGGTGTTAGCAACTATACTTTTGCAGTTGGTGTGCGGGAGATCTTTTTGTCGTAGCAGCTAAAGACCATCCCAACCTTCTTTGTTATGAAAATGAGTGGTATTCAGGGTGTCGGACCATACATAAAACCTCGAAAAGTCAAAAAACTAAAAATTTATTCGTATAATAAATAATTCATTAAAAAATTTTCCTGAACTGTACCTTTCATACTGCATTGGATATTAAAATTTTGAAAAACTTATACTTTTGACTAAACTTCTTCCAAAAATTACCCTTTTGCTCAAAACAACAATTTATATGAAATTATTATCCCCATATTTTTCAGGAAAAAGTGTTTGTTAAATGTAACTGTATAAAAAGAGTTTTAGCTAAATTATTTCATTTATAATTAGTGTTCCGATCACACCAGTCTCATTTCTCCCTATGTATAGTCTCACGTTCATTCTCCAAGAATACCGGCTTTCAACAAAGAGACACTTCGAAGCAACTTTGGTAGTGGTCACACTATAGGAGGATGACACAAGGAGTCCCACCTTGTATCAAATAGCAGTCACTCGTTAAGTGGGTGATGCAACAAGTCCCATCTTAGTGCAGGACAGTGATTCCCAATAGGCGGCCCACGGGCCAAATTCAGCCTGTGAACAGTAAAAACCGGCCCGGCTACAAAAGGAAAGAAATTGAATTTTTTTCTAGTGGAGGGGGGGCTAATTTTTTCCTAGAGGGGGGTAAAGCCCTCACTTCAATGCTATTTTATTGAATCGGAAAGTTTCTAAGGGAATAAGCCACCCTAGCACCCCCTCCCCCTCAGTTATGCCAATGTCCATAAAGCATGTAAGATAATTTTCAAATCTTCTGGCCCGTCGACCGTAAAATAAAAAGACTCAAAGTGACCCGCAACGAAAACTAATTGAGGAACTTTGACTGTGATGACCGGAGTTTGAAATCTTCATTAAACTGTAAGTCTAGTTTGCCAACATATCCGGCCAATGTGACCTTACAGCTGATTCCTTTGTATCTGTTTCACCGTACCGCATGTATGTATGATAACAGAGAGTGGATTGAAAATACATGGCGATGGCAATATATATACTATTTAAATAGAATAAAAGATGAGGCTGCAACTTTGTGATTATGTAGTTGAACCTATGTATGTATTTATAACAACTCAAAGGACCCCCATAAAAATGTCATCCTAAATGTCTAATTACTGTAAGTTTTTATTGTAAAAAAAAAAAATCTTTTTTTTTTTTAATATAATTTTTTGTGTTTGTAAATTCACTGTAATTGAATTCTAAATGGTTTCAGTTTTTTATTATTAGATTTTGTGGTCTTGAAACTTGTGTGGATTATACAATTTTGGGCCCACAGTGGTAATATGTTTGCCTAACGTGCGGTTATTCCCGGGTTCAAATCCCAACTGTGTCCAAAAAAAAATGCTTACTGTTTAACTGCTCACCGTAATCCAGGGGTTGGTTCCCTAGGCCCTTAAGAGGTTTGCATTCCTCGGGAAACTAGCTCCGTGTGTGTAGCATAACTCTTGCTGTCCTTGTGCTGTGAAACTTTAACAATTATTCAAATTTTAATGTGTCGGTTAGTATAGTTAGTGACTAGATATTGATTATAATTTGGTCTGGAAAAACCAAAGGATTTTCAAACTGAATTTGTCGTCTAACGTCATGGTTATAGTAATATAAAATTTATTGATATATTGATGATTGTTTATAATTATTAATTAACACATTGATTACCATTTAATAATTGTATGTAATTATAGGTCCTTTCCTTTGACCGTTATGGAATCAGCAAACACTGTAACCATATTTCCATATATAAAGGACTAAGGTATATATCACAGGATTATTATAACCTTATTAATTAATTGCATATTAATTAATTTGATTTATTGTGTGTCATCAACTGCTTTCTTAAACATATATGATTTAAGTATATAATATCAACAGAAAAACTTTAATATATTAAAACCTCTCAACAACAATATTATACGGACCGAGAAAAATTATCATTGTAGATGGATGTATCATTATATCGGACATCGTTGTAGGGAGGTTTTACTGTACTGTTGAAGTTCAAGATACAAAAATTGAAACAACGAATGACACTGTTAAATATGTAATAAACTTGAGAACGTTTTTTGGTAGCTAATCTCACTAACTTCCTCAGCTAGAACAAAACACACTGTGAACTTCATAGGAGATGTGAAGAACTAGTCTTAGTATCCCAGATGGCAGCATATTACGAGGACTAGTTCTTCACGTCTTTTAAGAAAGCTCGTAGTGTGTTTTTTTTTTGCTGAGGAAGGTAGCAAGCTTAGTTACTGAAAAGCATTTCCAAATGTATTGAATATTTAACTGTGCCATTCATTATTTCAGTTTTTGTGTCTTGATTTGTTGGACAATGTGTCACCCATCATCATCATCATTGATGTTAAAATTGTTGAATATTCTTGAAAAATATGCCTTAGGCAATAGCTAATGTCAATTTGTAACTATCTCTATATTTGTTCTTTCTACATATGCTGCAACGTGCATTTCGATCAATTTAATACCAGTCTCTTTGCAATTTGGTTTAAATAGTAGTCTATGTACTACACCATTCTGCGAAATAACTGGCAACAATATATATACGTTCGTAAAGAGATTATATATTGTCCTTCGTAGCTCAGTGGGTAGAGCCTCCGCCCGGCAAGTGGAAGGTCGTGGGTTCAGGTCCCACCGAAGGCAGAAATATTTATTTTCTTTCGAACGTTTCACCATCTAATCACGCCATACCATCGGCGTTGGTATCACTACGCCAATAAACGTTGATTGATATTGTTGTTTGATTTCTACAACTTGTTCAGTGAAATATGACTTCAGATGTCGATTTGCCATAGATTTACATCTAACTTAAGCGTCTATATTTATCATTTCTGATATCATATATCAGATGATGAACATCTGTAAATATTGAGAGAAGCTAAACACCTGTATGCCAAAATATGAGGAAATAGCAGATATTTTTGCAAATGATATATGATATGTAAAAACCGAAGTAAAATTTGAATTCGTTTGAAATAACATGTAAAATGTTACATCACTGTGCAACACAATTTTGAGCCTTGCATCCCACAACAGCATAGTGGTAGGACATTTGACTTCCATGTGAATAATGCAAACATGATTAAGCAACCAGCACTTACCATTTTTCCTATTGATCTGTAGTCTGCAGTGGCGTAGGATAGAAGCAGTGGTGCATTCAGAATATTCCCAAGGGAGTCCATTGGGTCAAAGAATTTTCAGTAGAAAAAATGTCCAGGGGCGGTTATTATTATTATTATTTTTTATTCATTTATCATTATTACTAATAATTCTACAGTGCAAGATACTTAAATAATTAGAAGTAGTACCAGATTATGTTTATACAATTTTACAATGGCCAGCCCTTGTCCTCCATAAAAAATTACCGTTTTGATAATAGGTTTAAGAATAAGCCTATTGTGCAAAACTTGCTTTTGCTTGCCCTCTGTCCACTACTTGATCTACAGAAGCCTTTTTTCCTTTTGCGACCTTTAAAAACTCATCGGCTTTGTGAATTGAATTCTTATGATAGAGAAAA
>QLNU02015270.1:84998091-85018972 GCA_006491805.2 Dysdera silvatica
ATATGCGAAGATTGCATACAGGCATAAAATATCGAGCTTCAAATTTTCTCTTATCTTTTTAATGTTATCTAAACCAGCTTAATTGCGATTTTATACATGACAAACCGCATATATGCAAGTATTTTTAAAGCCAAACCACTGTTTTATTGTAGAATTTAAACCGGATATATGCAAACAAACTTTATGAACAAGTTTTCATCCACAATAAATAGCTGGCAACCCTTATTTTTAAGGAGTGGCTTTCCCCACCGGAAATGGCTGTCAAGCCTTGTCGAAGTTCCACTTACCAGCTTATTATGATATATTTTGTTTACATCTTCCACTTTCTTTGGAATCACTGTCAGGATCTATTTTTGTAACGGTGCCAATGTGATGTGGTGAATTATGCGTCTTGTGTTTTTGTTGGTTTACAAAATTCCCAGTCTCTTTGCAAGGTTTTTTTTCTTCTTTCACACTTGTCAATTTATAACATTATGAACATGGCACATGAAAAGAATTGATTTGTCTGCTTAACTTTTGACCAAATAATTTTGATATGAAAAACATGAATACTTTAACAGGTCAAATTTTTAATCAGTCGTCAGAACATCCATGCAAGCAAAGAAAGTTAACTGATGTTTTCCACTAATACGGTACATGTGTTTATATACGTACTACTACATTACTTCTTGTTATTTTTGTTAATAGAGTAATAATACTGTACATTATAAATATTGAAATAAGTAATATGTATGATTTATAAAATTAGAAATAAGAATATCTAATTTAATAATAAAATTCAATAAAAATTTAATGAGCAAATTATTTCCACGCTATAGTTCAGAGAATACCGCTTTTATGTAAAACCCGCTTATATGTACAGGATTTTGTTGCCGTGTCCATTTGCATACAAAGTCGAGCCTCATTAAGACAAATTGCTTTTAATGCAAACTGTTTTCTAAAATCCCATCAGATTGCATAGCATACTGTCCTTTCCAGATAAGACAAATTTCTGTTAATATGAACAGATTTTCTGTCCCCTCCCCCCCGGTATTCGTCTTAACAAGGTTTGATTGTATTCAAAATAGTAGTGTTATGGGGGGTGTTATGACCCTCATAACCCCCCCCTCCTTTTTGTGTATGTCAGTGGTTGCTGTTAAATTTTGTGTGGGAACATGTACATACTTCTACCTATGTCGACAATAAAAATTTTCAACTTTTCAATTTTTATTCTCCATCATTGGGTACAAATTATGAATCTGTGAACGAAGCTAGAGAACTGGAGTTAATTTCACCAGAAAAATGTGGGGTCTTTTCGTATAAAAACCTGAAAACTGAGATCTTGACACATTGGCCACCTTTTTGCTACCCAGATCACATATAACATGTTAACTTTTATTAATAATAATTGATATTCATGTTTTATATTTTGAAGGTATTTGTTGAAGAAGAGACTTTTGCCCACAGGTAAATAGACCCATCTTCTTCACCTAATTTCTACCAAATTTTAATCTGTATATGCTCATTTTAAACAAATATACCTTGCATATGCTACATATACCATATGCATTGCACTCTAACAAATATATTCTAGAAAATGTACCCTAACAAATGATATGCATACCATAGTTTCCCTTTAGAGTGGTTTTCCATATTCGTTATATTATTAAAGTTTTGCACCAAGCATCTTAGGCTCCTGGGTAGTTGCCCCCGACCCTGAACAAAATTACCCAGAGTGCACTGCAGCCAAAAATGAACCCAAGAAATTAGTGAATCAACCAGGAGGTAGCTAAGTAAGAATAGTATACTGCACAATGTATTTCCAATTGAGTTAAAAATCTGTAACGATTAAAATTTTTTTGCCACCGTTTGGAATGCAAAAGAAAAATAAGGAAGAAAAATAAATTGAAAATAAGAACAGTAAAAATAAAGAAAGAGGGAAACCTGTATGCTAGTCAAGTAAACGATAATAATAAATTTGAACTGCGATAATTTTGTGTTGATAATTGTTTATTAGTTTCGAGCAGTGTATCCTACATGATTTATTTATTATCAAAGTCTTTATTAAGCATTAGTTATTTGAATCGGGATGAATCCGGGTCAGTTACCATGCTTTGCTATATGGGAGTGAAAATTCTCCTTAGCTCTTATTCTCTCACCTTCTATTTCCTGTTATTGCAACAGCCCTCTTTAGGAAAATGAATTTAAGGCAGTCAGCAACTTTCCAAATTCTCTCGAAAAACAACAACAACAACCGTATCTCTTATCCTGTTTATCCTTAGTTTCTTGTTGTGAGAAACTCCGTGAAGATCGAAGTTCAATTTTGTTCGTACTTTGTCTGTATAGGGGTTCTGGTCTAATGAAACGAATCATGATAACAGTGTCCACGTCCATAGCTGAGGGTGACCGCTAAGCAGGGGTTTGAAATACATTATTGTAAATCAGTTTCTGTTGGATTTTTTTTGACTGTAAAAGTGAGGTGGCCATATCTGAGAGGTGTCCATTAAAAGGGGTTTCACTGTATTTATATTATATATACAATTCAAGGATTCCCAAACTTCTCCAAGTTATGGCACCCTTATGAAATTAGAATTCTTTTCTGCGACACCCTAGTCATATAATGTCTATCTGTGGTAGTCATATTTCATATTTATACGACTGTGAAGAAGAAATCAGGTAAATGCAAGAAATTAATGCAACATATCTAAAATGCCCACAAGTACTGTAATTGGTAAGAAAACATAGATGAAAATACAGAGGAAGTACAAATAAAATTAGCCCTGTGGTGGTACAGTGTGGTAACGCATTCGCCTATTGTGCTGTTAACCCGGGTTCGACTCCCAATAGTGCAAAGAACGCTTACTCATAGCTCTCATAAATATCACACTGCTCAATATAGTTTGTGGTTTGGTTCCCTAGGCCTTAAGGAGTTCGAATTCCTCGGAAAACTGTAGGTCCAAGAGGTTCGGATTCCTCGGAAAACAGTGAGTCCCGGCTGGCATGTACACTGTAGCCTTGAACTGTAAAACCACAAACAAATAAAATTACAAGAATCTTTTTTTTTTCTTTTGAAATTTGTGTGCGTTTAGTGTGACGGCTGTACCTGTTACTCCCTGCACAATATTTCGAATCGCAGAGTAAGACTGGATACAGTTACTTCTATTTATTTTTCCATTCCATAAAATTTTGATTTTTAGTAGAGAGATCAGTGGCGCCTAATGGCACCCCTGGTTTCTCTCCGTGGCACCCCACACTTTGAGAACGTCTGATATAATGCCTAGAATTAAATGCAGGTGACATAAGTTTAAATGAAAAATATATAGAAAATGTATGCAATAAATGTATAAAAAGAATAGAAATATAATTATAATGAATACATTATCCCACACTCCATGTACTTTAACATTACGTGTATGTCCTTTTATAACTTAACCACGTTTTTTGTATCTATACATGCATTTATATTTAAAAACGTTTTAGATTGTCGAGTATTTGCCTTAGAGACAACGAATGTTATTCGAAAGTATTCCAGTTTTTTTGATGTTCCAGTCAGCTATTGTGCTGGAGAAAACGTTTTTGTTTCTTCATATTTCGATGTTTCAATAATTCAGGTAAGTTGTCCTCAGTTTTCTTTTTGGCCTCTGGAAATCGATACTTGACTTCAAAAATTCCTTTTGAATCAATAATGATCTGCCGAAAGTTTGATTGGTTTGTGCTAAGTTACTCGTAAAATAATGAACCATCGACAGCACATTCCAGATCAAGTCTTTTGTGCGAGTGAGTGAGACAGTCAGCCCTTATATATATACATTGGCATGTGTGTCTCATTCATTACAGCTAAATGTAATTATGTTTTTAGCAGTTAGATATGTTAATCCAATTTTGTGTGCTCAATCCAATTTTAGAATGCAAGTTTTGCCTACATTCCATCTAGGCATGGTATGGAAAAATCATGATTTTTTTTTAAAAAAAGGGATTCTTTTAATTTAAATTGGATTTTAATAATTTAAATTGAAGTTTATTAATTTAACTTGGATTGAATTGAATTAAATTAAATCAGATTTTTTAAAATTTAAATTAACTAGTTGCTGTGAAAGTTTAAATTTGTTTGAGCCATGTCACTTTCAGTGTTGTTAAAATTTAATTAAGTTAGTACATGTGAAAGCTAAGTAAATATGACAAGCCAAATTAAAATAAAAATCACATTTAAATATCATTAAATCATAATTTAGCAGAAATATAAATTTCTATACATAGAAATATATGAAAATGACAAATATATTTTTAAAAAGATTAAAATAATTGAAATTAACCTTGTAGTATTATGATATTCAATGACATGACCCAAGTCTGTCTTTTTTTCTTTTCTTTTTTTTAATAAAATTTAAAAGGACTTAGATCCTGTCATTGTCTTGTTCTTGTAAATTTCGTATATAGGTAGTTCTCAAAGAGTTCTCATATGTAGTTCTTTAAGAATTCCTACTTCATGAGTTCTCAGATTCACCGCTTTTACAGTGCGGAAATAATGTGTCAAAAGATCTATATGGACTATGGTAGTTATTTCAAACCTGGGCATCCTCATTCTCTTCAACATCGCCCCATCTTAATACAAAAATGTTTGCCATCAAATATTATGTAATAATACAGTTCAATGTTCATATAACTGTATTAGGAACGAATAAATAAAGGTGTATTATTATTGAATATAACGTATAGTTTGATCATCGTGTTGGTATTGCAGCTTTTGCCTGACAGTATTGCAATTTCAGTAAAATAAAAACCATACAAGGTCTTTTTTCAACCTGCCATTTTAGAATGAAACAATACAAACCTGTTTCACCAGGAGATTCCATAACAAACAGTTATTTCGACACTGGCATAAGGTTTAAAAACACGACGTTTCGGGAGCCAACTGCTCCCTTTGTCAAGTGAAGGCAGAATTCTGCTTTCATTCTGCCTGCACTTGCAAAGGGAGCAGTTGGCTTCTTAAACGTTACATTCTTAAATCTAACGCCATTGTCGAAATAACTATTGTTATGTAATTTTAGAGTTGAAAAATGAGTATGAACTTGTAATTGTACTTTGTATATCACCAAGCCCTTGCTTTTCTCAGACAAGTTAAGTATTCAGTAGCAATCTGAAGTGTACCCAATCAAATACTTGAAAAACAGGTTTATGAGTAACACCTGTTGGTTAGTGGCCAAAGAGTGAACTGATCGTTTGCTAATTATCATTGTTATCTCAATGAATCACTGAAAGTGAATCACTCAATGAATCACTGAAGTGATTGCCTTCACACATACACAAAGAGAAGCCACGGATTTTAGTGGAAAAAAAAAAGACGTTTGTTTTAAAACAGCTGAATACACTCCCCATTTTTGCTTATTTGATTTAAATAACCTATTTCCTGTTATAGATTATTGTGATTTAGGGTATAATTAAACTGTGATAAAAAAATATAAAATAAAAAAATAAAATTTAGATTTTTGATTTTAATCAATGATCGTTTTAAAAAAAATCAAGTGATTTAAATCAGTGTAGCCTGCATCTAGGGCACCTAAAACCTCTATTTTTTTGACAAATAGTTATTGTGCAGGGTATAGTCATGTATTATTTCATGTAAATCCATAAAAAATTACTATAATCGTATATATATTCTTACGTTCGCAAATCACTGCATCTCATTGACTAATTTTTCTACATATGTATGAAATGTGTACACAGACAAAGCGTTTTTACCATTATCGGTGTGAAACTGCGATGCAAAAGTTCATTAAGCACAAACCCCTTAGTGATTGCACTTAGAAAAAACAAATATTTCACATCGTATCATCGAGTTTTATTCTGACATCGTTTATCATTATTTTGAAGATGAGATTTGTAAAGTGAAACAGATGCCAAATAGCAGCCATACACACACATGTATTGGTGAGCTCTCAATGTAAGAAATTATAACATGTATCAATAAATTTCAGCAATGGAGGCCCAACACTAAGCACATGGTGGCGCAGCAAAAACATCGTCATCCTTCACACTGTTAACTTGATGTCGTTTTTTTTTACCAACCATAGCCCCCAAATTCCCACTTAGACCCGGGATCTGGTCTTCAATCTTGGATATTGCACGGCTATTTGTTGGAGATAACATCAAGCCACTGTTCTCATGACCCAAGGGTCACATCCATAAAAGATTTTTCCATCTTTAAAAAATCTCCCAAAACTATCAGCGAATTCTTTTAACTCACTCAGTTCAGTTCCAGTGAATTTAGTTCACTAATGTATGCAGGGTGGGGGTCGATGAGGGTCATAACCCCCACTCTCAATGCAATTTTTTATATATATGCATATGGATGTGTGGAGTTGTAGTTTGAGAGTTTGGTTCCCTAAGCCTTAAGTGGTTCAGATTCCTCGAGGGGAAATATAGACCCTCCCCCCCATAATGCATACTGATAACACGTTTGTCTTTCATATCATTAACCTGGTTTCAATTCTGCTACTGATGAATTTACTGAACTGGGCTTGTTTTACATATTGGAAATATTAATGATTATATACATTTTTGTGTAAGATTAATAATTCTTGTATTTAATAATATGTAATTTGTTAGCAGTTCGTTGATGCATATAATTTTCTTTTTTTTCCTTTTTAGAAAGCTATGCGGGAACATCAATCACAATATGTGTGGTTTCGAAAACTGTATATGTTGTTTTCCAGATATGTGTATCTGAACTCATATCGAGAATTGTATTAGCCACATAAATGTGCACTTATGTGCAGGGTGGCCATGTTACGTTTAGGGAGGCCCTGTACCAACAAAGGTATTTTTTTCTTAAATGATGAATCTACAAGTTTAGACTTGTATCTAGAAACTTGTAGAATATAGACTGTGATGTACTTCCACTTGTAAATAAACATAGCAAACGTACAATGCTGTAAGTTTAGTACAAAGCAATAATGTACAGTAGCAAACTATTCATGGTCCTACAATTAAGGAAGAAATCATTCCTTCTTTAATTACATAGCGTAAGATTTGTAAATGGGACTCATTCAACACCACTTCAGTTACCACTGCCGTGAAGACTTAAAAACTCGATTGAATCAAAATAATCAAGAATAGTTCAATGAAATTAGTCTAAAAAAATTCACGAAATTTTTTTAAATAGTGTACACTTCATACAATTGCAACCAAGCATTACAAAAATAAACGTTAATACCTTTGGTTCTTAACTCTTTCACCATGTCTCAGGTTGTCCTCTCACCCCCCCCCCCCTTCTCTCTTATAAAATTTTTTTGGCTGACAGCATCAGTATTCGGTGGCGTAGCAGTTCAAAACTCATGGAGGGGACTCAAGTGACTTTAAAAGATATGTGATGCAGCCTTTGAAAACAATGTGTTTTTCTATCCAATGGGGGGGGGGGCTTGAGGCCTCCCTGAGCCCTCTTCTTTCCTCTGCCACTGTCAATATTGCTACAATTTAGGAAGGAAGTCTGTAGTTCTCCCTCTAGTTAAGAACCCCCGATTTATGCATTAATATTGGTAACATGTATAATGCATCCATTGTGAAGACTATTGGTCACACTGCTGTCAATAGTATTCATGGCATACATCAGCGATTACATTGCTGCTGTTGGCATTAATGACAAAAACTAATGGTGACATTACTGTTATCGGTATTTATATCAAACTAATAATCACATTACTATCATTATACAATAATTTCTGCCACCCACGTTTTAATTACAGCTCAAACTAGAGCTTTATTCGTTTTGGAGAAAAAGAGACGCTTTCCCCATCCTGGATTCGAACCAGGGTCCCTCCGTTTAGCCCGGAGTGTCTTGGACCGCTAGACGAATGAGGACAGGAAACATTATTATTATTGTAATAAATTCCCCAGGAAAAACTCAAAAATCGCCCGGGCTTTTCTGTGTTGACCATATTTGGCAATTGTGTTATCCCTGCGGAGGGTAATAATACCTTAACATCTTTACATACGGAGAAAGAGAGCGTTGTTTCCTGTCCTCATTCGTCTAGCGGTCCAAGACACTCCGGGCTAAACGGAGGGACCCTGGTTCGAATCCAGGATGGGGAAAGCGTCTCTTTTTCTCCAAAATTACATAAGCTCTAGTTTGAGCTGTAATTAATACGTGGGTGGCAAAAATTATAGTATAATAAATTCCCCCACGAAAACTCACAAAATTCTCGCCCCGGAGGCTTTCTTGTGTTGACCATATTTGGCAATTGTGTTATCCCTGCGGAGGGTAATAATAATACCTTACATTACTATCATTATTATTAGTTTCAAAAACTGATGGTCCCATTATTGCCATTAGTATTCATGTCAAAAATTAATGGTCACAATGCTGCCATTAGTATTTATGGAAATTAATAGTTTATTGTTATTAATGATAGAAACTAATGGTCACATTACTGTCATTAGTACTTATGACATGAACTAATGGTCGCCTTGCTGCCATTATTGTTCATGCCAGAAATTAGTGGCCACATTGTTGGCAGTCGTATTCATGACAGACTGTTGGCCACATTACTGCCATTATTCATTTTGCAAACTTATGGTCACATTACTACCATTAGTGTTCATGACAGAAACTAATGATTGCATTGCTGCCGTTTGTTTCTATGGTGGAAACTAATAACTGTGTGCATTATTTATGTTTAAGAAGTGCGTAAATTATGCCTGTGCTGAATGTAAAGATGAGAAATATGTTATACAGGGTGATTCAATATTCTCTACATAAACTTTAATGAGAAACAAACCCAAAATTGTACAGTAGCTCTTCTGTTTTCACTTTATGTTATTCTATAATGCATTACATTCATTTTACGCACATAACATGGCATATTTCACGAATGCTGAGATGGTTGACATGCATTTAACATATAATGCTGCGAAAGAAATGTACGATTGTAGATTGATTTATAATTAGTTGTCTTATAATATTATTTTGGTGTCCTTTATCTCCCAGTCAGGTTGTAGAAAGAATTTGGAATAACCCTGTATGTGTTTGTATATCTGTAAATGATATATATATATATATATTTAATTAAGATTCATCATACAATTTTTATATAAAGTTTTGTCGTCATCTTTATTGTGTTAGATTTATTATCTGCTGTTCTGGTTTACAATAAATAAGTATACATTGAATGTATATTATATATAATTATATATACATGAGAGCAACTTCCTCTACTAGTGAGGCTGTAAAGGCCACAATGTTTGAAGCACTGAGATGAAATTAGACTTAAAAAATTAGGATTACAGATATATACAGGTAAAATGTACTCGTGCTCTCGTAGTTGTGGTTGGAATGCACGAATTTTGAAATTTTTCAATGGCAATGCTAGTTCTTTAATTATTATTATTTTATTGTGATTAGCATGTGCATAAACCATAAAACTGTAGTCCAGGGTTTGGTTCCGTGGGCCATAAGAGGTTCGGATTCCTCGGAAAACAATAGGTCCCGGTGCAGCATGACCATTGTAGTCCTTGAGCCGTAAAACCACAAACAAAACAGAAACCATAAAAATCGATAAGCTGTTTTTTTAGGGTTGGATATTACACTTTCAAATTTAGTGTGAATTTGTTATAACACGATGCAAATAAGTGATTGAATGTTCATTTATGGCTTTCCTATTTCTTTTAGTTTGTCTTTTCTGTAAAATTCTCATTGAATCCGAAAGTGTTATTTCTCAGTCGCTTTTTCAACTTAAAAAACACAGGTTAACTTTTCATGGTTTCTGAAGATGCTGATTGATCACAATGAAATAAAAAAAAAATTAGTGAACTTTTTTTTTTAATTTGTACACTCTAACCCCAACTGTGAGAGTAAGCATATTTTTACCTGTAGGCATTTAACAATCAAATATTTTTTAAGGTCCAAATATCAACTTTCATCTCAGTTCTTCCGAAATTGCATACCTTGTTTGGTGCGGAATAACCCTTGCTGCCTGTGCAATATAAAAATGTAACCAACCAAAATTGCATTTACTGGAGCCTTGTAAGTAGCAGAATTTACTTTTAGAGCACCCTGTACATACACTGAACATGCAAATTATTAGGAACATTGACCTAATGATGAGTTGAACCATCCTTGGCCTTTCAAACAACCAGAATTCGACATGGTATGGAAGAAGTAAGGTTCTGATACGCTATTAATGGTACCTTCCTACGCGTATTTCCAATTAAGCTGGTGTGAAGGCATCCATAAAATGGCATACAGTTGCCAGAAGAGACTCTTCAGCCCGAAGAACTCCTTTCTGCTAATCCCATGTATCCTCTCTAAAATTGAGATGCGGAGATTGTGGAGGCCAATATAGCACATGGAAGCCATATTGTGGTGCTCCTGCATGACAATCGGAGCTTTATAACATGAAGCATCAGCCTGTTGGAAATATGTCTTGAAATTAGGGAAGATGGTGCACTTGTAGCAATGTGCATGATCAGTAATGATGTTATGATAACATTGAGCACTTAAAGACTGCTGTATGAACGTTTAGTGGTCAAGAATCTTCGAAGAAAATGAACCATTACATTACCGCCATCATCTTGAACTGTTGACACTGGGCAACTGAGATTCATTGTTGCATGCTGTTGGTGGCATATTCTGGCATAACCATTGGCATGCATCAATTGAAACTGTCGTCTTTATCAACCCAAGCAATCTTATTAGGTTGGCCAATTGGCCTCTAACCCACGCAAGGAGTCCCAAATTGTCCAAGCTTGTTTGAAAGTTAGTGTTAAAAAGCACCGAAAAATGACCCCTGCCCCTGAATATATTGATGGCCTTGGTTTCTGTCATCTTAGGCCCAGTTTTGGTGATCTCGTGTTCACAGTGGACGAATTTTGTGATTAACAACAGAAATTAAGAAGGCTCAAATGGATTCCTCCTTCTGTGAATTGTCCTATTTGTGTAGTGAGTTGTATCATGTGAAAGTTGTTTCAAATTACTGTTATTATTATTTTGTTCAGACTAACATTTGGCGAATCGGTACACATCTCTTCCTCTATGGTCGAAGTTGCCTTTTGTCATTGACCAGTCATTTTTGTCTACAGGATGATCCTTCTCTCATTGTTTGTTTTTTTGGTTTCTAGCGCCCCTTGGCACAGTTCTTGAAAACCTGGACAGATTTTCCGTTTGTGAGATACTCACACTTGCTATACGACCATGTATGTGGGTGGGGGTTGATGTATATCATAATCCCCCCCCCCCCATTAGGATGCAATTTTGTATGCATACATGTTTATGTGGAGTTGTAACCCTGTAGCTTCCCCCTTATGAACTTTTGCTTACAACAATGCATTCGAGCTCCTGTTATTGTCTCTGATTCGGAGCCACTGAATTCACACATTTTTCCTTTTATTACAACTGTCCAGTATTCTTACAGATGTAATTCTAGAAAGCTTCTTATCAAACCTGCATTACGTCAGTGAAACCATTACTTGTTCGATTGCTATTGGAATAATAATTTGCATGTTCAGTGCATATGTATTACATAGTTTTGATTGGAGACAGAACAAATCATTCATTCATTTCATTCTTTTAAGCCAATCACTTATTACGAGATGGGAATAAGTTCTTTCATTCTCCACACACCTCTAGGCTAAATTATCCCACCTTGTGTGGTGCACAATGACCCTCACTGTTCTTGCTCCATAAAATAAAACCAACCAACTAGGCCAAATCAACTCATCAAAATCCAACTTCTGTATGGACAGCTGACTGCCATTGTGTAACCGTCAAAAAATACATTACAGCTTTATATCCCCTCACTAAGGGACACCTCTATTTAAGGGACAAAATCTGTGATCCCTCATTGGGAGGTAATGCTTATTTTAAATTGCTCTATTTTTTTTATTACAATAAGTAATTAATAATTATTAATGACTATATTAGTATACATAATTTAAAGTATCTTTCTGCTATTGATTACGCACATGACTGCACATTGGAATAAAGTTTGTAGCCCAATTTTTTTGGTGCATCATATCCATTGTTGCCCTTGTGCCATATAAAACCCACTTGTTAACAAGTTGCCCAACTGTTTATCGTTAATAATTTTGTGAAGGAAGTTAATTCCATCTTTACCAAGTACTGCGATTTAAATGGTTGAATTCGTGAAATAAAGGAATAGCACCTTGTATGCGTATTGTCATATTTATTGTTACTCGGTGTGTCATGGGGTAAGCGACTTTTATTGAGTTGCATGCGGATGTCCAATTACCAAAGCAAAACTTAAAATATATAATTTCTGAAAGAACAAAAATGTACTTTTTTCTTAATTTTTTTTCATAAATTTTTTTGTTTTTTTAAATTACCTTGTGAATCTTACTACATCAGTACGTTTGAACTTTTTACAATAAAAATTGTTTTTGAATACATTAAAAGGAGTCTTGAAAATAATTCCTTTTGTGGCATAGAGGTTTTGTTTGTTTTTTTATTTCTTATTATTACTTTATTTCTAAGGATCTTCTCAATAGGCTGCTGAATCTTATTACAAAAAATACTTAATAATTTTTATGAGGCATATAGCCAGGATATTAATTAAAATTTCCTTACAACAAATAACATGTAACTAACCACAAATACTTTTTCTGATGAGTCAAAAATTAAATTGTTTTGACATAAAAATTGAAGTCTTACCTAAGTTTCAATAACCTGATATTTCCTCTGTACAGTCAAATAAATTCATCCATTTTGTCGTAGTTTTTACTTTCCCAGTTTTTTACTTGCAGTGTCATACTGTGAATTTGTTGGGAAAAGGCCTTTGCACTTTCTTACTAAATTAAACACATTGTAGTAAAGCATAATTTATACAAAAGCTAGGACAATGAGATTATTAAAAAAATGGTTTAGAATACCGTAAGTTTTAAAAATTTAAGATGTAACTTTTTATAAAATGTTTCTGAAAGTTACAAAGTTAGAATTAATAATAAAAAATATTTGGGCGCCTAGCGCGACGGTGCCAATCGCACCACCCTTAATCCTTTACTGTCACCGTGATTAATTAAATTGGCAAAGCAAATTACATTCTTAAATGTTACGAGTTGCATGGGTTGAAAGGTTTATTTCTTGATGTGCTTTGTTCCATGCCATGTGTTAATACCCCAGTATGGGCTGGTTTTTCATTTTATAGCCACAGGAATAGCATATTAGTAATGACGAAATGACATTTGTGCACGTTACTGCATGAACCGCAGCTCCTGAACATATGAGTCAAATTTGGAGGGGAAAAAAAAATGCAACGTGGATTATAATCATATTCTTCAGTATCAGGGACAGTAACCATTCAGTAACGTTGATATGGGTGATGGTCATGCTGCTCCAAACAAGCTTCGGTACTGTAAAATTAATAGAGATGACAGTAGGGGTGGGGGGAAACTGACAGTTCTGCATAGTGGTGGTGCACCAGGCAGGATCAGACAGGTGGTGAGACGTGGCGAGTTGCATGGATGTGGGAAAGAGGTCTCCTAGTGGCAAATTTGGGAATTTTTTTTTTATTTTTATTGTCTCGAGGGACATTCCTCTTGATTGTTGTATCTATGCATCATGTTCACATGACCCCCTTTCTGAACAATCCTAGCTCCTCTGGCGATTGTTTTTGGAACTTCTTTCGATTTTTATTTAGCTAAGTCAATGTTTAGGGCTTTTGCCTGTGTGTGAAAACTTATGACACCTAGGGCCTCATTGTGGAGTCATCAGCTGGGGGTTTAGAACTCCTCGAGAGAGGAGGATTTTCACCAAACTTAAAGTTTTTAGGTACCATCCCCTTCCCGAGACTCATCGTAAGAATCTCCTACCCTCATTCCTATGTCCCATTTAGGAAGTGGCCATGGGCCCTCGTATCACACCCATTTGGTAGAATATAGTGTTGTCGTCCAAGGGGCAGAGAACTTTTATTTAAACAGATGGTGCTGCTAATGTGGCTCTCAGTTGCAAATTTTCGGGAGGTCTTTCTGACACTCTTCCTCAAATGAAGGCACTCCTTATATTTCTCAAAAGTTAACTTCTTCTTGATTATGGCCTTGGCTGTTATTTTTCTCCTCCGATTCTCTGAGCAGGCTATGCATCTTACTTCACAGCCCAATGAATGAGGAAGCGGGGACAGATGCCAGCTCGTCTTTCATCTTTCCCAACACTTTTTTGTTGGTTGCGTTGAATAAGGAATGGTTAGGGGAATAATCGGATGTGTTGTAGTCTTCTCAATTACAACCCGTATCAACATATACGTCATTAGTGGTTATTTCATAGCATAGGGAATCTGTATCAGTGAACAAGAACTTTGCTCATTCTCCATACTCAGTTAAGACCTTATTTTAATGGAAGTTATACATCACGGTCTTTCTTATGTCAAGTATGAAGAACCCAACGTAGATTGGCCGATTGAGAGTAAGGACAGTCCTCTTTGGTTGGATAGCGACAAGATTCGTGGTGATGGTGGTGGTGAAACTCTGGAAAGCTGGTGATGCCACCAGCTTCTTAGCGATATCTCCTTTATTCACCAATCGCACATCTAACTGGTTTCTAAGGTTCTCCATGGTTTTACCTGTTAGAAAGAAGAAATAATCATATATCTAACTACTCTCCCCTCTTAATCCACATACATATTTAACAGACCCTGCTCTCTCAGACCCAAGTGTTTCTTTTTTGATCCCTCCTAGTTATTCCAAGCATGCACCTCTCCATGCTCATTTGGTTTTCCTCACGGTTTTCGAAAAAAAATTCCAGGGGGTGTGGTCGCTACCCTGCACCTTTACCGGCCTAAATTGTTCATTAGGATAAACTTTTTTTTACATGCTGTCTCAAAGTGCGATAAAATAATATTTATACTCTTTAGTAAAGGTTTCTGCAAAATCCTCAAAGTCATCGGAATCATAGTCATACATCATATAAGCATTTAAAAAAAAATACAACGTAAAGTAGTAATCAATCTATATGTGCATTTGGTTGAGTGTTGCCTCTCGAAGGTAGTCAGACTACCGTGATGTCATAGTGACACGCATGCGCAATGGCTGCCGCCGCTAAAGGCTGGTGCTGGATACTAGTCATTTCAAGTTTCCATTTGATTGAAATACAACGTTTCCTCAATTCCTATACCACCCCCTACGGAAACGTGCAGCAGCATCAAAAGTAGAATCCGTAGGCTTGTTTGTTTGTTTGTTTTTTGGTTTTACGGCTCAAAGACTACAGTGGTCATGCTGCGCCGGGACCTACTGTTTTCCGAGGAATCCGAACCTCTTAAGGCCTAGGGAACCAAACCCCGGACTACAGTGAGCAGTGCGATCTTTATGAGATCTCTGAGTAAGCGTTCTTTGCACTGCTGGGAGTCGAACCCGGATTAGCGGCGCACTAGGAGAACGCGTTACCACACTGCGCCACCGCAGGGCCAAAAAAAAGCACACAAGGCCAAAAAAAGCACGCAGGGCCAAAAAAAAAAAAGAATCCGTGTGCATGTGCAGTGGAAGGTGCATTCGAGTTTCTAAGGTCACAAGCGCATAGCGGGAGATCGCTTGCACTCAAGTATGAATTCTCCTCCACCTTCTGCGCATGTGCGTGGACTGAGTCCTAGCAGTACTTCCATCTGACAATATTTACTTGGCTAGAAAAGTAGGAGAAAATAGTTTCTTTCACATTTCTGCCCTACTACAGTCTTTGATTTTACCATGTTTGGCGCAGTATAGCCCAGATGCTCTTGCGCCATAAAAAAGCCAAACAATCAATCATTTCTGCCCATGTGCGTGGAATAAACATATACTGCTTCAAAAAGTGCTCCCCACGTCTTTTCTAGACTGCTGTTGGAATTACTACCAGTTGCAAAATAATTCATTTTTATGTTTGGGCTACAAATTGTTCAAATCCGCTACTTTTGGAGCACAGTTTGCTACTTTTTAATTTGACGACATTGTCGGAAAACACTTTTCTAAGGCCTAGTATAAAAATCAAGTACCACAAATCGAAAGGCTACACATTCCTTTCCTTCCCGTCCTCTGCAACAGAGAACAGTACTAAGCAAAGTGTTTATAGGAGTTACGCCTAATCGAGGACTTTTTGGTAATACATAATATACTTAATTTCCTGTTCACAAAATTACTTCATAGAATAAAACACTGACTTTATTTTTGTGGTGGTATACTATATGATAAAATTGGAAATATAAGTTGTTACTTTTGTAAAATTTCTTTGCTTTCTACGTTTTTCCAAAAACCGCGTTCTTCTAAAAGCAGTTTCGCTTCCCCCAAATCCAGTAGATGGCACCACGTTACCACAATTAGCTTTACTCAATGGAAGTGTTTAAGTATGCGCCACTTCTACGAAGGCAGACTTCAATCAATGAAACAAAAAACAAAATCTTAGAAAAATGCTTCATGTGGAGAACAGAAAAAAATATTTTATAGTTTTTAAAAAATACGTATTTCCATACCTCTTGTTTCTCCCAATTCCAGTAGATGGCAGCACACAGCAAAAATTAGCTTTACACAAGTTATGATCACCTAAATACAAATGAATTTGAGTCAAATGGCGCCCCTTCCCTCGCTATATTTTAATTATTTTCAAAATAATTCCTTTTGTGGTGTCCCCTTTACTTGGTACAAAGTATAATGGCACGGGGCGCACCACCCTCAATCTACTACTGAATGAAGAAATAAATACAATCCCGTTATCTAAAGGTTAAAACACGAGAGAGAAAAATAGCGGGAATTTCACCGTTATAGTATTCTTATGCCGGAATCACAAATTTCATGTCGTCCCATGTTTATGCTACCATCTATTGGTAAAAATGTTACACTATTTGAAAAATTCTTTAATCCTTCCTTTATACCAAACAAAGAAATCTGAACTATTTTTATTATACTGAAGATTTGTATCCATGTATACACCCTTTATCTGAACTCTGTTTTTTTACTAGCGTCTATATTTAGCAGCGGCAGCCATTGCGCACGCATGGCACTATGATATCACGTTAGACTACCTTTGAGAGGCAACACACAAACAAATATAGATTGAGTACTACTTTACGTTGTATATTTTTTAATATTTATATGATGTATGGCCATGATTCGAGTTACAACCCCTACTACTCACATCAGTGTGTCAGCGAACAGCTCTTTTTTAGAATGAAGTTGGTAAAATCAAAAGTCAAATTCAGAAAAATTGACGTCCACCTGGAAAACACTCTTAGAATTGCGACATCAAAAATAAGACCTGATCTTGACAGACTTGTTAATAACGAGCAGTGCACAAAACCTCACTAAAAAGTTTTTGTCGAAATAATGACCCGTAATTCGTGTACCGTTTTATCAACATTCTCTCCTAATAGATGGCAGCACAGGACAGGCCATGTACTGATTTTATGGTATCGAATGTATCGCTATCGTTTTTCAGTTTGTTTGCCCATCATGCATAGGGAAAGATGCTTGCTGTCATTGTTCTTGTCTTGCCACGTTATTTTTCATAGTTGGTTCTTCATATTTGTAGCTAGTTATAATTATTGTAGTCATGTAAGGTAAACTGTTATATTAAATCGTTTTTGGAAAAGTTGAACCTTGAAATAACAACAGTTTGATTTCGCTTTATATATTAATAACTAAAAGTATTGTAAATGTTTTTTGCTTCCATACGTATTTTACATTGAAACATATTCGGCCACGGAAGCAGATCCAGAAAATATTTTTGAATGGGTGAGCAAAACCAGTATGGAGACCTAAGAAAAAACGGCAACAAGGACGGATTCAATGGGGGTATCCTGCACCTCTCTGGATCTGCATTTGTTCAATTCTAATATGGTGGTAGTACAAATACCGTTACTAGTACTGTAGTGTGACCCGTGATTCACTGATCTAAAACCAGCTTGTGACGGTACGATCAAATTCTCATTTTCTAAAAACCATTCAAGCCTTAAGGCAATCGTCATTCGCTTCACAGTCTTGGCCAGAAGGCTTGTCAAAGAAATTGGTCTATAGCTATCTAAGTTATTAGGAGGCTTTCCTTTCTTTAAAATTGGAATAATAGCAGCTTTATTTCGGACAGTTGTATTCCAACTTCTGTTAAACAAATCAAGGAGAATATGAGTACATTTTGAACCCAAATTCATTAAGAATTCTCCGTGAATAAAATCTTGGCCCGGACTTTTGCCTTTTTCAAGACGGTGAATTGACTCTTTTAGTTCCTGCAGTCTGAATTAAAAATCATGTTGTCCAGTTGCGGCCCCTTGGGCAAATCACTCAAATCCCTATTAATTTGTCTCTGCAAACGTTTTTGCTTTATGCCAAGGCGCTGTGATCTTGAGTTAAAGGGTACAAAAGCATTAGCTATATCTCTATCATCCAAAATCTCTTTACCACTGATAACAAAGGGCTGTATAGCTTTATTAGAGCCTCCATTACGGAGTTTGTTACCAAATTTAAAAACTTTTTGTCGTCTTTACGATAGTCAATATTTCTAACGAAATTATCAAAACAGTCCCTCTTTGCCTTACAGATGGCTTTTCTCAGCTTGCCTACTGATTCTTTCTACTCCTGAACAACCCGTACTCTCTTCGTGTATTCAGCTAAATTGAGAGTTGAAATACTTTGCCGTTTCAAAAGATCAAGTGAGGAAGACCAAAAAGGCTTATATTTGAATTGTTTCCCCTCTAGGAATCCATTTCTTATCAGCTTTTAATCAATATTCCTTGGTAAAAAAGAGAAAAATCAGCATCAGTACTGCTCAATTTAGAAAAGTCAATATAATTCAAATTATTTTCTAGTTCAGCACTGAAGTTCTTCCAATTAGCCTTTTTAAAATTCCTCCTATTTTTTATTTCAGCATAGCCCTTGCTTGAGTTAATGGCAAAAGAAGGTATTACGGTTCGGTGACCCGAATCTGGGTCATAAAGGATTTCCCTATTAAAATTCTCCGCAATGTCCTCAGAAGTAAAAGTTATATCAGGCGTGGTACTTGTTCCATTATAATGAAGATAAGTTGGAGTATCTGTAACGTTGTAGATAAGTTCAATTTTTTCTGAATTTAAAAGGTGATGCAAAGCTTTGACAGCACTGTTACTATCACCATAGCCCCATTTTGAATTATGAGCATTGGAATCTCCCAGTAGAATAGTTTTATTAGAGGCGGAAATATTATCAAAATTTAATTTGGTGTTGCCTGGGCGGCTATAGAAGACATTTTAAAGTGGTTAGACTTTTTCCAAACATCCACTTTCACCACTTCAGCTCCACAATTGCTGCCGAGTTCACTAATAATCTCAAAGGTGGAAAACAGGTCCTGTCTAACTCCAATGAGGATACCGCTGGCATTTCTCCTTGATTTTGGTAATAGCTGTATGTGAAAACCTGAGAAAGAACGTTTTTCCAAACGAGCTTGGGTTGGGTTCACTTCTATAATGAAGACGACATCGACCTCATCCTTAATATTTAGAGTAACCATTAGTTGTGTGTGCTTCTAATGAGAAAGACCGCTGGCATTTCATTGTAGCACTTTTATTCGATGAACGCTGATAGGAAATTTATTTAGCTGCTTCGAACTCATATTGAATAGCGATAATTGGAAAGTGTCAGAAGTTATAGTAGACTTTGTATTACCCTGGGTGCACCACGTGGAGGCCTATTACATTACACCCGCTTCGAAGAACCGTTGAAGAATTTGGGAATTAAACATGGAGAATGAACGTCTTTTAGAAGATAAGAGGTTCTATTGACCAAGTCTAGAAATGTAATTTTAATAGAACACACACATACACAAGATATTTTTACATTGAACAGACCTATTTATTTAAAATTAACATTTATTTTTAACATACCGGCTAATAGCCACACATCGTTTTTGTGATTGACCCAGATATTATGATTTTGGTTTTATAATAGCCACTTACAAAACCACTGTATAGGCCATTTATTAATGAAAGTACAATAAAATTGTTTATTTAGGAATAAGAGTTTTTTTCAGCATTTTTTGGCTTTAAGCGAGATCGATTTTCCTCGTAAATAAGTTTAGCAGTAGAAAATAACTGTTTGCTGGGCAGGGATTTATACACTCCCCCCAGATTTTTTGACACCCCCTTAGTGAAATTTAAACACCCCCCCAACACCCCTTAATGAAATCTAAACACCCCCTGTTCAGTGTGTCCACTAACACCCCCCACCGTAAAAAAAAACAACCCTCCTCTATGAAAATCGGACAAAAGTTATCCAAAAAACAAAAACGTAAATAATCGATTATCTCCAATCCACACCCCCTAAACATTTTGTACACCCCCAGTTTATGAATCCTGGATAAACCCTTGTCACTGGGTACATTTGCTGGAGCAGCAGATAAATAATTCAACGCTTTTTAAGCGTTGGATAACGAGAAGTTGCCCACCACTGAAAAACTTTGTCCGCTTGGGCTGTGTTGGGACTAAAAGTATAGTCTTGTATTTCTTGATTAAGATCATGGTCAGATGAAACATCAGACTGTGTTTGTTCGTTGCCTATTGACATCTTTATTTATGTAATCCCAAACCATTTTTTATTTTTTCTGAGAATCAAATCTTGGTTCAATTACACTAGCAGGATTGTTTTGTGAGATACTGGGACTATTTTCGGGAAAATTATCATTCAAACGAAGTTCTTCCTTCGACCACCTTTTAAGGCATGATATTTTTTCCTCGGAAAACGGCTGATTTTTAAACTGTGGGTCAAGAAATATTTCAAGAAGAAGGGTCTTTTCATTGTATATTTGAATGAAGTGGACTCGTAAACTTTCAAGTACTGTATCTTTCACTGTTTCTATTTCAATAGCAGGCTCTTCTTCTAAGGTTCCGATTGTGTCTACAAAAGGAAAAATCAAAGGAGCTGTAGCGTTATCAGATAATGTTTGCAGCACAGCATCTTTGAAAATTTGCAGCAA
>QLNU02015270.1:85019072-85033289 GCA_006491805.2 Dysdera silvatica
GAGCCGCAGCGCCTGATTCTCTAAAAGCTGAAGTTCTTGTATTATGCCATGCGCGGCCGAGACCAGGATTTCATTATAATAGCTAAAAACTGGTTTTGTAAACATCTTGTAAGTTGTAGTCAGAGTACTCCGAACGTATCCCCAAGTCGCACCAGCCAGCCTTTTGAATATGGGCATTCTTTTTTCTGCTCTGTATTTTACTTTTTTCACATGATCCTTCCAGATCAGATGGGAGTCCAATACACATCCCAGGTAGATTGTGCAATCTATGCATCGCATATCAGAGCCTTCGTATTGTAACTTAGGACAGAAGTTTTGTCTGTTAAGCGTGAACAATTGGCAAGTCCTTTTATTCTGGTTTACTGTCATGCCATTCCCTTCGCACCAAGTTTTAAGGACCAGCAGGGCTTTATTTAAGTCGGTGTTGAGGTTATTATGGTGCTTTTTGGGAGCATCTGTCCACATTGCAAAATCAACTGCAAACAATGCGGTTTTTATTTGACCATCATGAGATAAAATCTTACGGAGATCATTAATAAATATATTAAAGAGAAAAAGGCTGATGACAGATCCCTGGGGTAAACCAGTTTCAGTTTGCTTGAATATTGAAGACGTTTTACCATGCCTCACCGAACAAAACCTTTGAGTAATAAGATTCTTAATCCAAGAAAGCATTTTACCAGCAACTCCTATGTTTTTTAATTTTTGGATAAGCCTTATACGCCATACCTTGTCATAAGCTGATTTAAAGTCAACAAAAACAGACAAGACGGATCTCGGCATATCCAAAACATCCTTAATTTCTTGGCTTATGAGCCACTTGCTGGACGTTGAACTGATGCTGTCTAAAACCAGCTTGTGCCGGTACTATCACATTTTCACTTTCCAAAAACCATTCAAGCTTAGAGGCAACCATTCGCTCCATAGCTTTGGCCACAACGCCTGTCAAAGAAATTGGTCTATAGCTATCTAAGTTATTAGGAGGCTTTCCTTTCTTTAAAATTGAAATAATAGTAGCTTTTTTCCACATGGCTGGGACAGTTGTATTCCAACTTCTGTTAAACAAATCAAGGAGAATATGAGTACATTTTGAACCCAAATTCATTAAGAATTCTCCGTGAATAAAATCTTGGCCCGGACTTTTGCCTTTTTCAAGACGGTGAATTGACTCTTTTAGTTCCTGCAGTCTGAATTAAAAATCATGTTGTCCAGTTGCGGCCCCTTGGGCAAATCACTCAAATCCCTATTAATTTGTCTCTGCAAACGTTTTTGCTTTATGCCAAGGCGCTGTGATCTTGAGTTAAAGGGTACAAAAGCATTAGCTATATCTCTATCATCCAAAATCTCTTTACCACTGATAACAAAGGGCTGTATAGCTTTATTAGAGCCTCCATTACGGAGTTTGTTACCAAATTTAAAAACTTTTTGTCGTCTTTACGATAGTCAATATTTCTAACGAAATTATCAAAACAGTCCCTCTTTGCCTTACAGATGGCTTTTCTCAGCTTGCCTACTGATTCTTTCTACTCCTGAACAACCCGTACTCTCTTCGTGTATTCAGCTAAATTGAGAGTTGAAATACTTTGCCGTTTCAAAAGATCAAGTGAGGAAGACCAAAAAGGCTTATATTTGAATTGTTTCCCCTCTAGGAATCCATTTCTTATCAGCTTTTAATCAATATTCCTTGGTAAAAAAGAGAAAAATCAGCATCAGTACTGCTCAATTTAGAAAAGTCAATATAATTCAAATTATTTTCTAGTTCAGCACTGAAGTTCTTCCAATTAGCCTTTTTAAAATTCCTCCTATTTTTTATTTCAGCATAGCCCTTGCTTGAGTTAATGGCAAAAGAAGGTATTACGGTTCGGTGACCCGAATCTGGGTCATAAAGGATTTCCCTATTAAAATTCTCCGCAATGTCCTCAGAAGTAAAAGTTATATCAGGCGTGGTACTTGTTCCATTATAATGAAGATAAGTTGGAGTATCTGTAACGTTGTAGATAAGTTCAATTTTTTCTGAATTTAAAAGGTGATGCAAAGCTTTGACAGCACTGTTACTATCACCATAGCCCCATTTTGAATTATGAGCATTGGAATCTCCCAGTAGAATAGTTTTATTAGAGGCGGAAATATTATCAAAATTTAATTTGGTGTTGCCTGGGCGGCTATAGAAGACATTTTAAAGTGGTTAGACTTTTTCCAAACATCCACTTTCACCACTTCAGCTCCACAATTGCTGCCGAGTTCACTAATAATCTCAAAGGTGGAAAACAGGTCCTGTCTAACTCCAATGAGGATACCGCTGGCATTTCTCCTTGATTTTGGTAATAGCTGTATGTGAAAACCTGAGAAAGAACGTTTTTCCAAACGAGCTTGGGTTGGGTTCACTTCTATAATGAAGACGACATCGACCTCATCCTTAATATTTAGAGTAACCATTAGTTGTGTGTGCTTCTAATGAGAAAGACCGCTGGCATTTCATTGTAGCACTTTTATTCGATGAACGCTGATAGGAAATTTATTTAGCTGCTTCGAACTCATATTGAATAGCGATAATTGGAAAGTGTCAGAAGTTATAGTAGACTTTGTATTACCCTGGGTGCACCACGTGGAGGCCTATTACATTACACCCGCTTCGAAGAACCGTTGAAGAATTTGGGAATTAAACATGGAGAATGAACGTCTTTTAGAAGATAAGAGGTTCTATTGACCAAGTCTAGAAATGTAATTTTAATAGAACACACACATACACAAGATATTTTTACATTGAACAGACCTATTTATTTAAAATTAACATTTATTTTTAACATACCGGCTAATAGCCACACATCGTTTTTGTGATTGACCCAGATATTATGATTTTGGTTTTATAATAGCCACTTACAAAACCACTGTATAGGCCATTTATTAATGAAAGTACAATAAAATTGTTTATTTAGGAATAAGAGTTTTTTTCAGCATTTTTTGGCTTTAAGCGAGATCGATTTTCCTCGTAAATAAGTTTAGCAGTAGAAAATAACTGTTTGCTGGGCAGGGATTTATACACTCCCCCCAGATTTTTTGACACCCCCTTAGTGAAATTTAAACACCCCCCCAACACCCCTTAATGAAATCTAAACACCCCCTGTTCAGTGTGTCCACTAACACCCCCCACCGTAAAAAAAAACAACCCTCCTCTATGAAAATCGGACAAAAGTTATCCAAAAAACAAAAACGTAAATAATCGATTATCTCCAATCCACACCCCCTAAACATTTTGTACACCCCCAGTTTATGAATCCTGGATAAACCCTTGTCACTGGGTACATTTGCTGGAGCAGCAGATAAATAATTCAACGCTTTTTAAGCGTTGGATAACGAGAAGTTGCCCACCACTGAAAAACTTTGTCCGCTTGGGCTGTGTTGGGACTAAAAGTATAGTCTTGTATTTCTTGATTAAGATCATGGTCAGATGAAACATCAGACTGTGTTTGTTCGTTGCCTATTGACATCTTTATTTATGTAATCCCAAACCATTTTTTATTTTTTCTGAGAATCAAATCTTGGTTCAATTACACTAGCAGGATTGTTTTGTGAGATACTGGGACTATTTTCGGGAAAATTATCATTCAAACGAAGTTCTTCCTTCGACCACCTTTTAAGGCATGATATTTTTTCCTCGGAAAACGGCTGATTTTTAAACTGTGGGTCAAGAAATATTTCAAGAAGAAGGGTCTTTTCATTGTATATTTGAATGAAGTGGACTCGTAAACTTTCAAGTACTGTATCTTTCACTGTTTCTATTTCAATAGCAGGCTCTTCTTCTAAGGTTCCGATTGTGTCTACAAAAGGAAAAATCAAAGGAGCTGTAGCGTTATCAGATAATGTTTGCAGCACAGCATCTTTGAAAATTTGCAGCAAACTGCACAGAGATGCATATAAACTCCATTGGTTTTCATTCAGTTTTCAAGAAACTGGGCGACTATGATGTAGATACTTAGCACTTCTTTCATGTTAAGCATACGCTTCAGCATGTCATAGGTTGAGTTAGTTCCACACCGCGACTGCATTTTGAAATAATGAATGTGGAGAAAGGTTGTCCTTTTCCTGGATTTCATTTAACCATCAAGTAAATAGAATAAAAATACTGAAATCACCATGTAGATACTAAATTTGTCAAAAACAAAAGTGTGAAGAGGTTTTTTTCCTTCACGAGTTTAAAACTTGAATATCGGCTGAAAAGTATCGGTAAAATACACTGATATTTCTGGAACAGATACTTTTCAAATGTGAAAGTATCGATACCGATACAATGAAAAAATCGAGGTATCGTCGCCAATACTATGTGCCGATCCCTACACTTTGCCCACCAAAATTTAGTAACATTCCTCTTTAAATGTGAAGCAAAGAATGGATTTTATTTAAAAACGAACAAAACGTTTTTAAATTTTAACGACATATATATTCAAATTTTTTCTCTCTTTTTAAATCACTCTGTGTGCCATTAAAAACTGTTCTACGAGATATAGGTTGTCGACCCCTGTTTTACAGCTTCCTTTTTCTCATAGGTATCACTCTTGTCTAATAAGTACAATTCGCTGTGATTTGCCGAGTATTGTGTATATATACATACCAACGTACGAGTTTCTGGAACTTTTTAAATATGCTTTTATTTTTGTCATAAATATTAAATTTTTAATCACGCTTTCAATTACTGGATTTGGAGGTGAAGAAGTAAGGCTTTAGAATCAAAACGCTTGGCAACATTTCTCCTCTTAATCCTTGCAAAATATATATAAATACCAATTCTACACATTTTGCGTTACTCAGCATGCATTTGGTGCAGCATGAAAATAAGTGCCCTTGTATCATAAAACGTAAATAGTCGTATGCATTTTCCATTTTAGCACCACCAATCTCATAATTTTGATTTCAATGCTGCATACAATAAACTTAAAATATAATAGCTAATAGACAAAGAAAATTAAACTTTATTTTTCCTTTTCTTTACATTAAACGTCTTTTTAAACTTGTTTTTCCTCCGACTCTTCCAGTCCTTTCCTTTAATGAACTGGTCCCGCTGACGTTCCCAAGCAAGTTGCTTCACAGCTAAAAAAAAAAAAAAAAACCACTTTCAACGCTATAAATATAAAACGTTTAACAAAAGTATGCACAACTGAATGATAACTTAATTTTGTTTATTTTTACTGTGCAAAAACAGCTTAGGTTATACTGCACTAAGATCTACAGTTTTCCAAGGAAACTAAACCTCCGTTTTAAGAAACCAAAAGCCAAAGCATAATGGGTAGGAATAATGATGCACGTTATACAGTAGAGATGAAATAGGCTCTACATTTCATATAGTTTTGGGGCCCCAAGTTCATTAGACATTTGCAACTGAAAACTGGCTTTTCTACATCAAAATTCTGCAAGGAACACAACTACATAATTTGCTTTCAAGGATTGTAGAAATACAGTAAAACCTCCCAACAACGATATCCGATATAACGATAAATCCCTCTACAACGATAATTTTTCTCGGTCCGTATAATAGTGTTGTAGAGAGGTTTTACTGTATAATGAACCCTCCCTATAACAATAACTCCCTCTACAACGATAATTTTTCTCCGTCCGTATAATATTGTTGTAGAGAGGTTTTACTGCATATGTATTTAAAAATTCAAAGGAAATTAAACAGTGTAGTTTAGTAATTTTTTAAAAAATTTAAATCGTACATTAAGGGGTTAAAGTTATATTTGAAGCTTTGGGCTTAAATTCCCACAAAGTATTTCATGTTCAGGTGGGCTCAAATTGCAATTCTTCAGGCTCGGGTCTCGAAAAATGAGCCCGAACTCATCTCTATACTTCTACAGTACCACTGGAAGCCGACAAAGGTTAACGGCACGACAGACGAGGGTACTATTGTATGGTTAATAATGGAATAAATGAACAATTCTACCCATGTATAATAGACGGGCAGAACTGATCCATTGAGTGATTCAGAATCCAATGAGAGTGGTATTATATGAATCTAGCACATAACCAACTTACGAACTTTTGAAGTTTACAACCAACTTACGAACTTTTGAAGTTTACAAGAACCTAAATTATATTTTACACTAAATACATATCACTTCTTCCACAATATAAATTAAAAAAATATATATATATTTACCAGATTTATCTATGTTCATGAAAGCATCGGAAGTAGCTTCTGCACCCTGTCCTGCATTCTCGTCTAACAGAGCGCCAAACTAAAAACGAACATGTAACACAAATTTGTAAGATGAGAAACATATGCACATGCAAAATGATGCTATATTGCACAATGAAAATCAATATTTCGATATCATGAAAACGGTTGCGAATATTTAAAGAAATACGCAAATCCATAATCTGAATTTTTGCTTTTATTTATTGAGAGAGAAAAAAAAAGAGGTAAGAGTGGTTGCAAAATACAATTCTGTAATATCAGAAAATTCATCACCCATTCTCCTCTATTCAAGCTTTTTCCTTTATGCCATTCAGTGGTTTTTCTTTTTCAATAACGCAATGACCAGTGGTCAAGTTGCTATAAAACAACAAAGAATTATTCAGCAAACGTAGGGGGTATAATGGTAGGTGACTGATGCTCGTCCTCGAACCATCTATGCATTTGCTTATTCGTGGAGCTAGGACAGCTAAGCTCATGCTGCGAGAGAATCTACACGATACGTAATGATTTTTAACACCTACGGTTACGCTCAAGCTGCTTTTTAGGTATAGTAGAAAAAGAGATGCCAGCCCAGAACCAGAGTCAAACTAGGATCCCTCCGTTAAGCCTGCAGTGGCTTAACCGCTAGGCCATCGAAAGGGAAAAGGAACAACGTTCCTTTCCTCCATATGTAAGATCGTGAGATATTACCCTTCTTAGAGCTAACACAATTGCCCAATAATGGTTAACATGCAAAGCCGTCAGGGCGAGTCTTTGTGATTTTTCGTGGGGGGGAATTTATTATAAAATAATTTTTGACACCCACATTTAAGTAGCTCAAACTAGAGCTTTTTAGGTATAGTTAAAAAAAAAGATGCAATCTCTGACCTAGAGTCAAGCTAAGGTCTCTCTGTTACGCTTGGATTGTCTTAAAACCACTGGGCCATCGAGGACAGGAACAATGTTCCTTTACTCCGTATATACCAGTGGTCACCAACCATTCGGACCACTAAATTCATAATTTTAAATCCCGCAGACCACATTTCGTGAATTTAGTGCAATATAAAGGTGGAAATTGTCATTCAGAATATGAGAATTTCTTAGAATATTATTTTTGTTTTATTATTAATAAAACATTAAAAATGCAAATAATGTCCAGATTTTTCTGCGGACCACCAAAATTTTCTCGCGGACCACCGGTTGGCGACTGTTGGTATATATATACAGTTAGTAACCTTATTTCCTGTTCTCGATGACCTAGCAGTTAAGGGACTCAGGGCTCAAGGAAGGGACCCCAGTTTAACTGAAGGTCAGGGACATCTCGTTTTCTCCTATACCTAAAAAGCTCTAGCTTGAGCTTAAACGTGGGTGCCGAAAATTATTACATATAATAAATTCCTGCATGAAATATCATGAAAACTCGCCCCAGCGGCTTTATGTTGACCATTATTTGGCAATTGTGTTATCCCTGAGAAGGGTAATAATATCTTACAGGATTTACACTGCTCCGAGGAATCGTAATGTCTGCCATACATATCTAGGGAATCAATCCTTTTTCTTTTTTTTTTTGTGGTTTTACGGCTCAAGGACTAGTGGTCATGCTGCACCAGGGAATCAAACCTAGGACTACAAATCAATAGGAAATGCAAGAGCTCACTATCATTTAGACTCAAACCCGGATTTCCTGTGAATAGAGGAGAGTCACATGATCACAACAGGGCTCTTCAAACCACGCAATGACTAGCAGTCAAGTTTGTGTTTCTATGGTAAGGACAACAAAGGCCATGTTGTCCGGGACCTACCACATCTGTACTATAATTCATATCCGTACAGCATGTGTACTATAATCCATATCCCCTACAGCATATGTACTATAATCAGGGTTGGCTTTCTGCTGTGCAAATGGCAGAAACTAATAAAAGTACTTAAAACAGTATTGTATTATTTAGTAAATGAAAGATTACAAATATATATTTTATTACAATAATTTAGTATATTATAAAGCTTTATATTATATCAATAATTAAAGTATGTTAAAATAATTAAAAAATACTCAGAGTAAATCAAGGATTCGTTAAAAAACATCTTTTGAAGGCCATATTATTTAACTTATTATGCCTATTTCGCCTTATTTATATTCTCTACCTCATTAGACCTTTGGCTATAAAATAAAAAGCAACAACATTGACAGACTGGCAGTAAGAAAAAGCCTTAGATGTTTATGACCAATTGGACAAGCTGTATTACAGCCAATGAACCACACTTTTTGTTTTTAAGTCTGTTGTAAAGCATGTGGTATCTGTTTAGAAATATTTTAGAAATCGGTACAGACAAGGTGCTTGGCTAAAGGAATACATAAACATTGTAAAGCCACGAATACCTGGCAATATAAGGTGGAAAAGTCAGGTAGATTGCTTGGAATTATTCATAAAGAAACACCCATGTTACTCGCAAATCATGAAAATGATATGGGTGATAAAGGAGCTGTTCAAGTCATAAATAATCAGATGATTAATAAAGACGTAAAAAGACTTGTTGCAGCTTTTAAAATCTATTGCCCTGTATAAGATTCGGAAAGATGACTTTTCTATTCCAGATGCTTATGAAATTTGGTTGATCCTAACAGATGACAATAATCTCATAGAAACAAGTCAAAAAAGGGGTAAAAAGTAGACTTAATCAGGCAATAAATTGACATCATATTTAAAGTTTACATGTTTCATCCAAAGTACCTTTTGAAACACATACTACTCCAATAAAATCTTGGAAAATGTCCCAGTTCCTATATGGTGGTCTAGTTTAAAGAAGGTAATTATAAAGGAAGACTGGTAACTTTTGTCTACGCAGTGATGGTATTGCCTGCAGTACTGATGGGCTTGGAAGAATATTTCTATCAAGCTTTTCATCTATTCATAATAAAGAAATTATTTGAATTAGAAAATAGCAGCAAAACTAGTCTTTTGCTATAGACTGCTTCATCGAAAAGATCAGCCTGAACTTAAATGCTAGTGAATTTGCTATGATGTAACCTTTGAATAAATACTATACACATTGTAACTAAACCTATTTTACTTTAAAATACATCCCTTTTTACAATTTAGGTTATCTTGGTAAGTTTTTAATGCACAAAATAATTATTTTCTGGGTTTCTGCCATGCCAGTTTTAACTGGTTATAACCAATGGTTTTAACAGCCTTGGCAGAAACTTGCCAACCCTGACTATAATCCGTATCCCCACAGCACCTGTACTATAATCCATATCCCTACAGCATCTGTACTATAATCCATATCCTTACAGCATCTGTACTATAATCCATATCCCTACAGTATCTGTACTAGAATCCATATTCCTACAGCATCTGTACTATAATCCGTACCCCTACAGCATCTGTACTATAATCTGTACCCCTACAACATCTGTACTATAATCTGTATCCCTACAGTCGAGGGAACAAAACCCTGAACTATGGTGAGCAGACCACATTTTATACCACTAGAAGTTGAATGGCACGATAGACAAGGCTCCCACTCACAATAAAGAAAACAAAATCCCTGACTTTTTTAGGTTTCCCTTGATCAGTTTCAAGTATCCGGTTGTGCAAACCTGGTTGCAAAACCCGGTTACAGGAAAAATGGTTTCATGTTCATGGGAGATTTAGATATTCAAAACAGAAGTTAGGAAGATTTTTCCTGACTTTTCCAAGTTCAGCCAAAAAAATCTTGTCATTTCACGGCCTTTACATGACTTATCGATGATTTCTTACTGACTACTCATGGTGTATGGGAACCAGGCCTCTAGCCAAGCTAGGACCAGGCCCCAGTTGCCCCATCGGGCTATTTATATATATATAACAATCCCCGGGTGCCTTGCCCCAGGTGCCCTTTCATCCTGGCTACAGGCCTGGTGGGAACTCTGGAGAGATGAATAGCGGCGTTACCACTTCGCTACCATATGGCAAGCACAACTACATTTTTACATGAAATCCCAACCTCTGAAGAGCTATTAAGCAAATCTCTGGACTATGATGTGCAGTCAGTAAGTGTTCTCCTTTTGGTATCGTTGGAAGTCAAATCCAAATTAACGATATGCTCAGCGAACACATGACAACTATGTCATTGCAAGGCCACACTAGCAGTCAAGCTATTAGAAAATGACAAAGAATTGTTTGTTGGGCACAGGGGGTATAATCGTAAAGTTTTTTTTTTTAAAAGATACTTACCTCATCCGCCGATGCAAAGAGATTATCATCATTTCTGGAAAAAAAAAAAATAATCATCGATTAGAAGCATTCTGATTATTGGAAAACATTCTCTGCCATAAAGCCACAAGTGAAATTGCTAAAACGATAATAACCTTTGTCCTTTCTTGGCATTTCCTCGCTGCTTCTTCGATGGCGTCCCTTCGAAATCTGAAAAACAAAGATATTAAGATATTCATACATGCATGTGGCTACATAAAATCAGAAAAAGATTCTTTCTTTACATTTTTTATGCCACAAGGACAGCAAAGGCCATGCTTCTAAAGTTTAAAACTCAGGCATTTGATTAGTGGCCATTGGCCAGCAGGGCCCTTTTTATTAGCCATTTCACTTTAGTTAGTAGCCACTTTCGTGCGGCCACAAAACCTTCAAATACTGCAGCCTTAGGAATACTCATTTGGTCAACATTTTTCATAAAAAAATAGTAAGTAGTTTGCGGTTTCAGAATGTAACCTCCCTGCAGTCAAAACAGACAGGATTGCATTGGGAAACAATAAAGTGACGAGTATGATGGTGACTGAAGTCGTATTTTTAATCACCATTCCCCAATATTTAGTTGCCCTGGGGCCAGTGGCGACCGTGAAATTTAATCTTTACATGCTACATCGGGACTGCCAATGGCACCAAATGATTCTACGAACTATGGCGGGCAGAAAACCATTTTCTACAATACCATTCAGAGTCAAACCAGGTTTAATGGCACAATAGGCGAATGTAGTGCCACTGTGCAATAGTAGGATGATGGACCTACATTTTACTTAAGGAATCCAAATTCCTTAAGGGGAATCAACCCTTGGACTAAAGTGAGTAATTAGCCAGCAAGAGTCCTTTTGTATAGTGAGTAATTACTATGTGAGCGTCCTTTTGTACAGTGAATAATAGTGAGTAAGCGTTCTTTTGTATAGTAAGTTCAGTAGAAGCTCTTTAATCCGTCACTTTCTATTATTAAGCACCGATCGAAATGCTCACTCTCTTTTTTTTTTTTTCCGGGTGGATTTGGGCGTTCGTTGACCTTGACCATCAGGTCGTATGAAGAAGATATGGCAGATGAAGCTAAAGTCTCGTGGAGTCAGGCTTCGAATATATTAAATACACTTATAAAATTTGCCGAATCAAAAACAAATTTGCCAAGCAATAATGAATCAAAACAAAAGTGCAACTCTGAAGAACTCATAAATTTGTGTATAATCTGTAATGATTTTTTGAAGAAAACATCCGAATCACAGAGGCAATGCGATATCAGAGATATTTTTAAACAGTAACGCTCATGTGTATTATTTCTTGACACAGAGCAGCTTATTACAACTTTTTTTTTTTAAATATCATTGTACTGTATTATTTTTTATTTGGTATTTATTCCCTTTAAAACCATACCGATGTTCGATAATCCGGCATGGACGTGGTCCCAAACGTGCTGGTTTAAAGAGCTCCTACCGTAATTAGTGGGTAAGTATCCTTTTATACAGTGAGCAATTAGCTGGTAAGCGTCCTTTTGGTTATGTAAACATAGTATCAGTGCAGGACACATCAGAAAAAGTCGCTCTTTGTCTTGAGCAGAGATGATGATCCTCGGCAAAGAGTGAAAATCTGGAACAAATGGGAGAGGGAAGAAAGGGGCAAAGGGTTAGCAATAGGAACGAATTCTCTCAAGGGTCTGAGAGCATCTTGTCCAATATCTAATAATGCAGAAGACAGATACGAGAGGTAATGCCAATCTCATGCAACTCGCTCAAGGCTAGGAAAATAGCAATGAAAAAGGTTATTACCATCTTCAATTATAAAAAAAACCATCTTGAAAGAGCCTCGAAGGTAATGGTCATCCCGCAGACCAAATGGGTTAACGAATTCGTTACTGACCTCCTCTTAGCTGTGATTTATATATAGAAATACTTTTGCATATAAAGCTCCGAGTTATGTGTCACCTTCGAAATAGGACAACGTACAGTAGAATCTCTTTAATCCGGCACGTTCGGAACCACGGCCTTGCCGGATTATCGAACGTTAATATGGTTTTAACGGGAATACCAAAGAAAAATTAATACAGTACAATGATATTTAAAACAAATTGTAATAAGTTGCTGTATAGCAAGAAAAAAATACATATAAGCTTTACTGTTTAAAAAAGTCTCTGATAACATGTTGCCTTTGTGATTCGGATCTTTCCTTCAAAACATCGTTACAGATTATAGTGAAAATTGTTTATAATGATGCTGGTTATAATGACCAACCGCATATAACGATGGAATTTTTACAAGAAGTTTGGTTTGCTATTCCACTCCATACTAAATACATTGTATATAATGATGAAACCTGCTATAACGACAGAAATTTGGTAGTCCACGTAGATTCTAACTAGGGAAATTCGTATCGGATATAACGACGTGACTTGACAGTCATAAGTCGGAACCATGTGGGTTAGTTATCAAAATTTAAGCGTTATTTTAATCTTGTTTATTTACAAATGTCCGAGAAATTTTTATTACTGCTAAACCTGAATATTGAAGATAACGAACCGTTAAAAAAAGCCACGTGATTTATTAATTGAATATCACGAGGGTCATATTCTTTAGAGGCCTATTTTATTTTTTCAGCATAAGACCCATAAACCGGCACTGTTCGGAAGTCATTAGTATAATATAATAAATATTATTCATTAGATTTGTTTTCTACATTATATACTTTAGTATTTTCTAGAATTTTTTCAATTTAAAAAAATAAAAAGTACTATGTATTTAGTGTGGCTATAAATATAATTTAATATAAACTGAAATTAAATTCATTATAATTAAATATATTTTTATTTAATTTTAATACTAAACAGTTTAATACTTTTTACTATCAAAATAATTTATAAAATTCTAAAAGTGTATTATACTATAGGCTATTATGATTTTAAAAATATATCTTTTATAACGACCAATTTGCACGGTCCCTTGAAGGTCACTATAGCCGATTTTCTCTCTATATACAAATTTATGAGTTCTGAAGAGTTATAGCTTTTATTGGATTCGGCAAATTTTATAAATGCATTTAATGATTCAGAAGCCTGTTTCCACGAGACTTTAGCTTCATCTGCCATGTCCATCATCCTTCCGACATCCTTCTTCATCTGACCTGGCAGTCGTGGTCAATAAACGCACGAATACACACGGAAAAAAAAAAACCGTACGTAAGCAGCTGGATATGTGTTAGATTATAGAATGTGCTGAACCAAAGAATGCCGGATTAAAGAGCTTCTACTGTATAGTAGAAGCTCTTTAATCCGGCATTAAAGGTTACTGGCTTGTAATAAAAGCTTAGCATATGTATTTCACTTAAAAGTTTAATACTTTCAGTCTGTTCAGCACTTCATATGTAGCTATGTTTACATGTCATCCAATGCATACAACCTTCATACATATCTGATATTTTTTTAAATAAAAATCAAATGAGAGGCATTTTGAATAATTGGTGTATTTTATAAAACAAGTGAAATTATTGTTTGGCAGATCATGTTAAATTTAAATCGTTACTCTATTGTATACAATTACATAATCAATGAATACAAAATAATTATAAACAATTAATCTATATTATGTATCATATAAATTATTACAATTACTATGTAAAAATGTTAAGATAATTAGGTGGTACACACAATAGATAAAATTTACCATCAAAATCGACAAAGTCTTCAGCAGCAAGATCTGATTCTTTAACTCTGATATCCATCATATCCTCATCATAGTCTTTAAAGGCATTTTGAAACTCATCGTCATTTTCAAAATCAACCTCATCTTCGAAATCACT
>QLNU02015270.1:85033389-85058453 GCA_006491805.2 Dysdera silvatica
GTTTGTCAAAGTTTTAAATTTATCTTTTAGATGATTCCAACCAGGGATTAACCTGTCTCTAGTCTTTTTGCTAAAAGGCGAGGTTCACCAAAATTTAGCTCGAAAACTGCTGAGCAATTCACCTAAAAGCTCCAAATAAAATTGGGAAGGTGACGTATAGTCGTAATAGACTTCATGTCGCCAAAGTAAGCCATTTTATGAACATACAAATGGACCAGATTCTCTAAAGTGATTAATTATTAATTTATGTTTTTTTAAATTACCAATTATTAATTTCTTATTTTCCTAATTAGCTAATCTATTAATTTTAATTAATAATTGGCTAATAAAATAAACTTTCGCAATTTGGGTGAGCATAAGCTGGCACGTGGAAGGAGATTGAAGTATTATTTTGGTACAGCACCTTTAAAATGTTGCTGACACCTAATTTAGAGCCTGCATGGGGGAACCTACACCTTTTTGCATATTTTGTTGATTACACGTCCTCATCATTTATAAAATAGAATCTATTTCTGACTCATAATGGTTGAAGAAGAAAATAAATTGACATCGCACTCAAGACTGGAGTCGAAAGAATATTCTGCTAAGGTATACGAGTGCAATTATGTAAGGTTATCATTTATGCACACAGGTTTATCGAAGGGGATGGGTGGCTCTCTTCAAACGAATTAAGGGTCTTATGTAGGAATTAATCACTAGGATTAAATCTAAATTTATATACTTACTTTATTCAACAACGATTCAAATTCATCACTGTTCACACTTTCGACATCAAAATCGTCTTTAGTCTTTTTGATGCCTTGCAAAGCTCGCTGCCTTAAATATTGGTAAATGAAACGTTCTTCTACAGGCACTTTTTCCTCATTTTGGTGAATATATGTGTCACTGGTGATGGGTGTCCTGGGGGCATCGACGACCCTTTTACCAAATACCTTGCGATGTATACTGGCTTTGGCACTTTCTGGCATTTTCTTGGGGTTTCTGTACACAAAGCGGTCTAAAAACCGAATGAGAGTGAAGTCCTCTAACGGGTCACCGTCATAGTTTGTGTGGCGTGACAAGGCTACCTGGTGGGCAAAAAGAGAAACAGAAGGATGAAAGCTGTTCTTCAGGAAGCAAAGTTCCCACGGGTTACAGTATTCTGCTCCGGAATGCAAAGGGTTTCTGTTTTGAGGATTGTACACCTGGGCTGTCTTAAATTTCGTACTTGGCCGATGGACCCACGATGAAGAAGTACTCGGACCAGTACTGTCCTTTGCCTTTCCTGGATCAGTACATTTTGCTTTTAGTACCATCATCGGCGCAACTTCATCTTCATCCTAAACAAAAACTAAAATGAGGGACACTGACAAATAAAAGAAAATATCAGTTGACACACAAATAAATAAATAACAATCTTGATCACCTCGAGACAATTTCAATGAAAACATCATCAATTTTGGAAACGTTATCCCAACCTTCATCTATTTATTGCTTTTCACGGCAAATTAAGAATTTTTTTTAGTGTGCTAACATGAAGAAATAGAGTGATATGTGAGCTAACACGTAGCGTTATTAATACATAGTCTTACTCAATAGAGATTACTAATCATTGTCTACGTGGAGTAAGTCTATGTATTAGTAATGCCATATAGAATGAATACTTCGTTAGGAGTTTAGATGTCGAATTTTTTATTAAACACTTTAAAACCGAATAACCAAAAGTTAACAGTGAGCAACAACTGTGCTAATTGAAAAACCCTCTTCTCTACATATGGTCTGAGAAAGTTCCTGAGCGTTTATGTTGCAAGACTTCCATACACGATATTTGCAGATAACATACACATAATTATTACATACTCTGGAACCTTCCAAAGGCACAAGCATATTGAATAATTTTAATGGAAAAGGAAAAGAATTGCTCGTGAAAAAGCAATCTGAAGGTTTGAACTTGGGACTCATTGAGCAGAAGAGGCTGATTCCACTGCGGCAAGGCAGTTCACCTAAGTGAATCGTTTTTAATATACAGATGAATAATAACACCATCTAGAATGAATGGTAGACTGGAGAGACATGTTGCGTTTTTATGACGCAAGGACACTGATCTTCAGTTTCCGAAGAATCTGAACCTATGCCACCAAGGAATATAAACCCTGGACTACGGTGTGCAGATAAATGGTGCACATGCAACAGTATGCCATTGAGAGTTGAACCCATGTCAATGGCATAATAGAATGCATTACCACTATGCCGTGTATGGCGCAGTATAGCCCAGATGATCTTACACCATAAAAATTCAAACAAACAAATCACTATGCCATTGTAAAGAAGTGGATCCACATTTTTCCAAGGAAGCTGGACCTCTTCAAAGCTAGGGAAACCCGTAAGCAGTTTTTTTTAACCTCTTCATTCCAGATGTGTTCCTGGAGTTGTAATGCTTTTTCTATTAAACTAATATAAACTGCGAACTCAGACCGAAGGGTGTCATTTGTGGTCACTTTTTAAGCTTTCTTTTAGCGTCACTAGATGTCCCTGGAAAGCTCAGAAAAACGCGGGACAAGAATCTGCTTTTGCGGAAGTTACATCATGTCGACCAACGCTAGGGTCTTAAGAGGTTAAACTACCACTGGAAGTCAAACCGAGATTAAAGACACGCTAGGTTTTTTAACGAAAATAAAAAATTCCGAAATTTTCGTAACTAAAAAAAAAGAAATGCCTATATACAGTAGAGAGAGAGAGCATCACACAGTATGAGTTAACTCCATCTGCGGTACGACAGACTGGAGTGTGACTGGAGTGCCACTTGGTGGCGTTTTAATCCCATGGGTGACATCTACAGCACCCCATGGTGACTGATATAATGTGCCACATCACTGCTGTTTGTTGCTTTTCTTTCCTCTTCTATTGTTAACGCTTGTTTTCTTTGAGAGTGCTTTTGCATACTCGTTTTTAGAGTTAAAGGTAAACTTCTAACACTATTATTTATTTACAATGCTGATCATGTAGTGATAAAAAAAATAAGGTGGTGCCATCCTTAATTTGGTAGCTCTAACCACAACTGTGAGAACTTGATTCTTATTATTTACTTAATTCTTGAGCTGAAAACCTTGAAATGTCTAAATCTCACGTTTCATTCTAATTCAATAAAAATTTCGGTCGCTAGGGGCTTGTATATAGAAATCTTTCTTTATGAACACCCTGTATATATAGTGCAAGGACAGCTAAGATCATGCTGTAATAGGACTTGCACAGTTTTCCAAACAATCAGAACTCCTACTGTCCATGAAATCAAACCATGACACTACACCAGTGGAAAAATGGCACATGTATATTACTATTTGGATTCGAATCTAGATTTTTTGAACGGTAAATAAATACTTTACAACACAGCTACTGTAAGATGTACTAACAAAATAAAGAGCAATCCTTACATCGGGAATGTCTTCGTAATGTTCCTCACTGTCGCTGTCAGAGTACACAGCCGTAGACTTGGTTTCCAGAAGGTCAGGGTGTGTTTTGCTTAGTTCCGAAACTAACATCAAAATGCCACACTGTAAATTAGGAGCTTGGTATAGGGAGATCTGCACACAATCGTTAAAACCAATCATTAGTTTGAATTCGCAAACGTTTAAAAAAGTATGTGTTTTTTAATAAACACCGATTATGAATAAACAAAACTGACTGATGGTGAAACATCGAAGAAAAAAAATGATACATGTACCTGTATTAATCTTTTGACAAAAGCTTTGATTCGAACTTGAACAATATCTTTCTTTAGGGCTTTGAAGATAAGATTCAAAAGCATCGATTGTCGAGAAGAGCTACCAATAGCCGGATCAAGTATTTTCCGATACAAAGCAGAGAAAAAGCGATCAGAAACCGAATCTCTTGAATCTAAAACCTCCAAAATAAATTAAAAAAAAAAAATTACCTACCAACCTCCACTTAATCCTAGCAAAGAATCAACCAATCAATCAAATGATTAAGTTTATTAAAAGGACATTAATCTCAAATGTGAACTCACCTGGAATATTAACATCAGTGTTTGCACACTGATGTTGAAGCTCACCATATGCACAAGACGGAACATGGCATCCAACTGCTCCATAATAACGTTGTTTTTGAGCTGCGAATAAGGATAGGCACGAGCAACACCCGTCAGCAAAGCACTCATCATTTTAGAGTTCACTTCGCCCTTTTTGATGCACATTTTGAAAAGCCCAAAATACATTGTGATAAGGTGACTGGCAACATTTGACTGCTCATGGTCAAAAATCAACTGAAATGATTAGAAAAAAAAAAAAAAATCATATTTAAAAAACAAAAAAGGCCCTCATTAAATTATGCTAAAATCGACGTACAACCCTTCATCGTAATCTATCACAACATATTCTTGCACAATGTTTTTGGGATCTCCATGGTGTTTGGCTACAAACCAAAAACCATTTCATAAACAAATCAAATCTCAGGGCTAGATTAGTGCATTTATAGCCTCCAAGGTCGGTGGGGTATGTTAAAAGGCCATATTATGTTAGCTGCAACCTAGAAGAACCGTATGCTTTGTGTCCTGTCAACTAGAAGAATTATTTCGCTGAATCTCTTTTAACTCTTTTGAATTTTAAATATACACTTTTAGATTATAATAATATAGTAAAGTCTCGTTCATCCAGACCCCACTAGCCTGGACATCTGGATAATCTGGAAGGACCTCAAAGAAAAAGAAAAAAAAAATTGTCAAAATGCATGCACGTGTACTTACTGTATGTGTTCTTTAGTACCGTACAATAAATAAACTTTGAATTTCGATCAATAACATGGATTTTTTTTATCCTAAATCAATTCGTTTGTTTGTTTGGATGTTTTATGGCGCAAGAGCATCTGGGCTATACTGCGCCAAACATGGTAAAATCAAAGACTGTTGTAAAAACCAGTACTTTTTAAAAATTTAAAAACGTGGGTAAAATCAATTCGTATATTAAAAAAGTAGGATTACGTTGTAGTATTGAGACTGAAGAAGTCATTCTTTATGATAAAAACATCAATTTTAATAGTTTTACCCATCTAAAACTTGTTTTACAGACATTTTAAAGCTTATTCCGTTTAACCCAGATTTCCAGTGATCCAGTCTGGTTCAATTAAATGCGGATTAGCAGAACTCTACTGTAATTCAAAAAAAAAGAAAGACGGACAATTGATTGAACCAAACCACAACATCAATCAACGTTTATTGGTGTAGTGATACCAGCACCGATGTTATGGCATGATTAGATGGTGAAACGTTCGAAAGAAATAACTGGCAACAGTGTATATATATACGTTCGTAAAGAGATTAGATATTGTCGTTCGTAGCTCAGTAGGCAGAGCCTCCGCCCCGCAAGTGGAAGGTCGTGGGTTCAGGTCCCACCGAACGGAGAAATATTTATTTTCTTTCGAACGTTTCACCATCTAATCACGCCATAACATCGGCGCTGGTATCACTACGCCAATAAACGTTGATTTATATTGTTGTTTAATTTAATCTGCGTAGTGTTCGATTTATATAATAATTGATTGAATTTTAATGGTGGGTAGACGCCGTCGGTCATTCCACGGAAAAAAAAAGCATCCTAATAAAATTAAAGGGATTTGTTCTAAAAAATTTGAATTCATTCCAAAGGCCATACTTAATGGATTAGAAGGCTCATAAGTTCCCCACCCCTGCTGAAGGTAATTTTACTCATGATGGATGTGGCGAGTTGGACCTGGTGCTTAATGGACCAGCTCTGACCGAACCTGGTCTTCACTGTGAACCAGTTGTTTTCTTCCAAAGTAAAAAGACAGCTGAGGTCGCGTTGTGCCAGGAGCCACAGTTTTCCCCAACGAATTCAAAATTCAATTGCCCAGGAAACCAAACTCTGGACCTCAGCGGGCAGAAAAACCTATGTGCATTCTATGGTACCACTTAGATAAAACGCGGGTTAATAGTATGATAACCGAACCTATATGTCATCATGGGGTTTGTTAAAAAAGTATGATGATTAAGCTATTAAAATACAGAGTGATCATCATAAAAGAATAAAGCTTACTTGATTCAGAAAACACAAACAGTAGTACTTGGCTCGTTCTGCAACGTTGGGACGAAACAACAATCTTTCGACCTCTTGCACAACGACTGCAGTCATGTTTCGATGTTGACCAACTAGTTGCCCCAGCAAATGACAGACGTGCGATCCAACTTTCGGAATTGGATCACCGATTTTGTTTACAAGGTGTTCCAGCAAAAACTAAGATCACATTAAAAAAAGAACAAGGTTGAAAAGAAGTAAAAGGGAATGATAAATGTTATTTTGAGGATTTGTGAATGTGTTTGTATACGTTAGCATTTCACAACCAGTAGCTTCTTGTAGCACACACCAATACACAGGTCTTGACAAATCGTAGCCAACTATAACCTCCGGACAAGAATGGTACTTGTCGTAAGCATAACTTGAGAATTAAATATAGAATAAACTGGGGGAAGGGGCAGGGCTGTGCACACCGCATACTCTCAGGGTCTCAAAAAAAAGTTTTCGTATTTGCTGGTTTTTGGACAACTTTCAACAAAGTTCAGCCTTTTTTTTTTCTAGTCATTTACAAACTTGAATGGAGGAAATGAGGAAAAACCCTGGAGCCCTTCAAGCCTCAAAATAATATCCTGCGTACGACCAAGAGAGGAATGAAAAACTGATGAAAGTGGCAACCAGCAGCGTAGCGCACGTTACCAGTGCCCGGGTGTAAGTTAAGTACTGCGCCCACTAAAACCCATTACCACTTTCTTTCACCAGCCCAGTATTGAAATTTTGTGCCCGGGGGTTTCGTCCCCATGGTGTCCCTTCTAAGCCACTGGTGGCAACTGCCACCTTGGACTTGGATAGACTACCAGTCAGCATGGCATGGCGACGTCACCAAGTCCAGTAACCTCTCAATTTCAATACTCTTTAATTAAGACAGCACCGCATAATCTAATTAATGATTTTCTTCGGGACAGCTCTGGAGAGAGGGGAGGGAACAAAAAACTCAAAATTGTGTGGAAAAAAACCCATGATTTTACCTCTTTACTAAAAAACTGGGAGGCAAATGGCCTCCTTGTCCCCCGCCAGGTAACAACACCTATGGTAGTCGTCCGCCTCCATAAGAAAACCCTTCTCTTTCCGACTCTAGTAAGGGTGAAAAGGTTTTGTATTCATCATATGAAAAATGTAGTCGCCAGCGGTGATCAGGCAACTAGATTTGTCGAGCCCTGTCGGCACATGTGTATTGGTATGCAATCTATTTATGAACTCTCACAAAGTCTGCTAAGTTTGAGCTCTATAGTAGAATAGTTATTCATTATGCAGAAAATACAGACTATAGTCAAAATGGTAGCGCATATTTGCCATTTTTTCTATGAATTTGTGATTTTGGCTCTGAATTTCTTGTCTACAGAGGTTCAGGTCTGTTGGAAAACTGTGGATTCTGTCAGAGCTCGATCAAAACTGTCCTTGGACCATAAAACAAGATACTTGTATGTGGTATTCAGGCTTGTAGCCAGGAAGAAGGGGCAACTGGGGCAAGCCAAAAGGAATATGGGGCACAGGGCACCCGAGGGTTGTTCTATATATATACAGGGTGTATACAAAATGGCAGAAAAAGTTCATCACACAATCCCTTGTGAATTGAGGAAAAAAGTACATTATTTTACAATTAATAAGGCAAAAAATTAATCATATGAAATTTTCTTTAAAAAATGAAATAAAAATCATCAGTTTCCAAATAGAAGGAAATAGCCTATGGCAAACTCAGAAGCAGCATGAACCTATTCCAAATGGGGAGGTAGGGGGTGGGGGAAGGTTGTTAACAATTCGGTACGGTCAATAAACTTGGTAAACTAAATAACTTGTTCTGTTTAAAATATTGGAATATATGTTTGTCGCAGGCAGTGGCAGATTATGTATTTCGGGGTGCTGAGGCATGGGATTGGAGTTCACTTTACCATACCACTGTTAGCTAATATATCGCAAGCCTGCCAGACTGGCATGCAACGGAAAGTCGCTGTGATGCGACTACTTGCAAAAAAAAGAGAAAAATACTATTAATTATAATTTTTTCCCACAACAAAGAAGAAAAGTGGTTGAATCTAGTGGCAAACTGCCCATTTCGATCCGTATACTTCCCATCCCTGGTATGAGTGGTTTTGCACGAGAAATCGCCAAATCTAGTGTCTGCTATTAATTATGACGTAAATGAACTAACTTTTGGGTGGAGTTCCAACCCCTTGAATTTCAAGTAACACGTGACCTAAGCAAGTTTTTAAAAACCAGTGAAATCTTCGCTTCTTATCTCTCTTCATAGAAAAGCCATACATGCGCGAACACATATGTTATTGCACTAAAGTTACGCTAAATGGGTTGACTTTGCCTTATTATTGGTTCAACTATGATTTGAAATAACTTATTAAATATTGATTTTAAGCAAAAATTGTACTGGACATTTTTTATTCCTTTTTTCACAAGGAATCGTGTAGTGAATTCTTTTCCCGCCATTTTGTATACACCCTATATATATATATATAAATGGCTCTATGGGGCAACTGGGGCCATACCCCTGTTGGCCCCGGTTTGGCTACAGGCCTATTGTATATGTGACACAAATTTTCAGCTATTTTTGACTCAAAAAAACCTAGCAAAGACTTCTGATCAGAGCTAAAAGAGTTGGTAAGCATGTAGAAATAAATTTAATAGAGAATTCTAATAGAAGCCAAAAGAGTTGGTAAGCATGTAGACATAAACCTAGTAAAGAATTCTAATAGAAGCCATAAGGATGGGTAAGCATGTAGAAATAAATCTAGTAAAGAATTCTAATTAGAGCTAAAAGAATTGGTAAGCATGTAGAAAATAAATCCAGTAATGAATTCTAATTAAAACAACAGAAACTGGTGAGCATGTAAAAATAGATTTAATAAAGGCTATCTAATTGGGGCCAAAAGAACTGGAAAATACGTAGAAATAAATCTAACACAGAATTCTACTGAGAGCTAAAAGAGTGGGTAAGCATCTAGAAATAAATCTTAACAATATTTATCCCCCCCCCACCCCCAAACACACACATACAATATCCAAGCTATAATCTAGAAGGTCATGATTCAATATCTATTCCACCATTTCTACATTTTACTTTTGAAGTGAAAATTAGTTATTACTTGTTCCTGCTCTGGATTATTTCGTAGCAATTCGCACATCACAGTAACTGCTTTTTGCTTTGTCTTCTCGACAGTATCTCGACTGACCATCTCAATATTTTTCACGAATTTAGCATACAGCTCTTTCAACTGTTCTTCATACCACCATAGCAGGAGACGCTTCTTTTTTGAAACAAGGTTCCCACTTGCAAGCTCGTCGATTTTGTCTAAGGGATGCTGTGTCAAAAAAATAAATAAATAAATAATAGTAATAATAATAATTTAGCACAAACATAAAATAACATACCAAGGTGTACACACTCCACAGATATTTCTTCCCACTCCTATGGCTATAAAAACCCAAACTTATAAAAGCTCATAAGGGCAAAAAAATTCGTTCCAATTCGAAGCCAATTATTACAGTGCTAAATTTAAACCTAATGTGATTAATTATTTCATAACTCCCTAAACATACTCTTAATTCGTATCGACTTATCGAAGTTCCACCGTGGATATGCACAGATTATTTACATGTGGAATGTTACCTGAGAGAAAGTTTTCAACTTCTTTTCTTCTATTAATAGATCATAAAAAAAGAGGTCCTTGAGGCAATCTAAAATAAAATTGACGAAATGTACAATATGAAGCAGAAAATTAAAACAAAGGGAATAATGTGGTTCTACGTAAGAGTTTACAAGTTTTACTGCACTGAAATAATTGAATAATGAAATTATGGTGCAGTTCGATAAAATCATTAACACGATAACACTGCTGATAGCTATTTCGATAGCGTTAACCAGCTACCGTCGTCAGAGCGAATGGCTCCATTCGCTCTAACGACAGTTAGTGTTATCGTGTTAATGATTTTATAGAACTGCACCATAAAAATTGTTTTGCATTTATTTCTATTGATTAGTGCAGTGTGTCGCTATTAAACTATTTAACATGGATTATATCGATAAAAAAACAAAAACAAAAAAAAACACCTCTAATTTCTTTTGTCTAATTGTTATGTTTTTGAGGTTTAAGCTAAAAAATGCCCGTTTCAGAATTGTGTATAATAAATTAGTATAGTGTGACATGACATATAGTAAGTGAAATGGCGTGATAGTACAGGGCATGACACTACATAAGAGATGAAGCAGTAAATTTTTAATGTGACACTACATGACATATGATACACGATAAATTGTGAAAGTGTAGCAGAGAACACACGATATCGTAAGTATTAGCTAGGCAGTGTGGCACTACATGAGCTGTACGTAATACACAGGTATGGCGTGACACCACAAAGAACATAAAGTAACGGATCAAATGAATTCTTTACCTAATGCCATCAAACATTCTCTTTTTCCTTTGGGGTTCACCATGGACACGAGAATCTCGATACTGTTTAAATTATAAACAGGTGAATCTTGAATTAATAGAGTATGTGCTGAGATCTTGTCGGACAAAGTTCCCGATTTCAGAATTGTTTTCATCCATGCAAAATCAGATTTCTCTTTCCTTCGTTCCAAAACTGTATTTAAAATAGAAAGGATTTAAAAATATGGAATATCCAAAGTAGAATATTTTGCAATATATTTAAAGATTCAAAACAATAATACAGGGGAGACCCTCGATTTTACAAACTTATACCCTCAATCTCAAAACGGCTCAAAACTTATACCCTCAAATACTCTCAAAAAAAAACAACAACCCCACTTTTAAAATCTAAAGTTGTATATGAGAATTAGCGTTTCTTAGAATACTTTTCGGAGCCAACACAACAATCCTTAAAAACGTGTAGTTTGTAAATTGTAGGTTAAAAAAAAAAAGAGTCCACTGTAAGATAACACAAATTTAAAAAATAAATACTTGCATTTCTGATATTTTGAAATTTCGCTTTGGTATATCCTTTCGGCTTCATTTTTCAAAAAAGTTACGTTTGCAGAGGCTGAAGATTTCTTTGCTGGATCGGCTGGAACCTAAATTAGGCAATGACATAAAATGCAATTATACTATAACATGGATTATATCGATAAAAAAACACAAAAATACCCCCAATTTCTTTTGTCTAATTGTCATGTTTTTGAGGGTGCTGAATCTGATCTTAGCAGTTGATTTTTTCTACCACTCAGATTTCTCTAGGGCTTAAATTTTTTCAAAATTATTTTATTCAAAGATAAATATGCTTTACTAAATATTTATTTACATTATAAAAAAGTTCCCATTGATGACCTAATAAATACTGATACATGGAAATATTTAAGTGTAAAATCAACATAGAACTACATAAAATATATATAACAATGGTACTAATATTATGTAGTTTTGATATACTTTTGACCTACTGTTTTCCAAGGAATCCGAACGTCGTAAAGCCTAGGAAACCAAACCTCGGACTACAGTGCGATATTTATGAGATCCCTGAGTAAGCGTTTTTTGCTATACTGAAGAACATTTGTTGCTGTAATGTAAAAGTTATTGCTTCGAGTGCTTGTGTTTTCAAGTCCAGCTTGGAAGAATCAATGTTTGTTTTCTATGGTGCAACTACAGTTAAAGCCCTTCTGTGCTGGAGTCTATAGTTTCTCGAGAAATTCGAACGTATGTCGCTTAGGGAGCGAAACCACGGACTACGATAGGCAGAAAAAAAGGGTACACATTCTGCATTATCATTGGGCTCAAACCCAGTTTAATGGCATGATGGACAAACGTGTTGCATCTATACCACTGAAAAGCTGGAGGAAGCTACTAAGAGACTCCATTGTTCATGGAAATTCGTAAAGCTTTAATTCCTCTAACAGCCTTTACATATCGTTACAGTATACCAGATCACTATTCTTAAAAAAAAGTGCCCAAATCGAGACTTGTTTGCGGAAAAAAACACATTTCTCCATTTTTCACTAAAAGATTTCATTACATGAGATACAAGCAAAACAGCTGATATTGAATGTAAACAATTTCACCTGCAAGGTTGATGGTAGAACTATTACTTGATGAATCAGCCATAGAGGAAAGAATGATTTGGTGTGTCTGGTGAGGTATGAACCCACAACCCTGTGATTGACTGTCAACTGCTCTTTGTTAAAATATTTGTTTTATTATTTTGACTGTTACGTTAGGTTTAAAAAGCGTTCAAGGTACAACAATAATATTAGCTAAATTGCTCATCATGAAGCTTCATATTCGCTCGCAGAGTCTAGTTTGATAGCTGTCCGTAGCTCAGTGGGTAGGTGGAGCATTTGACCGGCAATCAAAGGGTTGTGGGATCACATCCCCACTGAACGTATGAAGTTATTTTTCCTCTGTGGATGAGTTATCAAACATAAAGCCGATCTTCGGTTTTTAGAGGATTTAAATATCATAAACCAGACCTTTTTCTGGTAGGTTCTTTAACTTTTAGTTCAGATTCGATGTGTTTGCTAAATTTAGTAAATTTTCAATTTTATGCAACAGGCAATTTTTAAAAATTCAAAACCAGCAGGGCTTTTAATAAATTTATAAAATTACATTTTAAATAAAATTTCAGTGTAAGCTGTGAATTTCTTACAAACTTTGAATAATTACGCATATCTTCAAAATATAATTTGACTAAAACAGCGATTAGCCCTTGCTTTGGGACTACTGAACTCTGCAAAGTATTTCTAATAAAGACATAGTAGTGCAGTAAACCCTCCCTACAGCACACACCCACAATCCCAAAAGATGTGTTCTTTCTATTGGCTTACCTCCCGTGCTCTGAAATTGTTTTCTTCTGAACAAGCGCTCTCCAAAGAGCTTACACATTTGCAAAACATCGCCTCAAACCGGGGATATCATCCGTCGGTGATCGACCTCGCAGTAAAGAAACTATCCAGAGTTCCCAAGTTCACATCCACTTTGTGCCAAGAAACGGCTCCCACCAAAGAAACAATCTGCATTCCGTTTGTGCCAAATCTTTCATCTAGAATCTCCTCCATCCTCCGCAAATTTAATTTCCGCGTTATTTTCAAGCCAGGTAACAAACTTGGTGTTACCCAACTAAAAGACCAGATTCCTGACCACAATAATTTTGGCATTTATAAAATAGATTGTGAATGCGGATTGTCCTACGTTGGCCAAACACGTAGAGCCCTGCGTTTCAGACTCAAAGAGCACCAATCGTACGTTCACAAACAAGATTTTGAAAAATCGGCCATTGCAAAACACTCATGGAAACATGGCCATCGTTTCTGTTTTGCCGATGCAAAAATAATTGAAAAAGTCCGTTCACCCTCAGATCTCAATTTTTTCGAGGCCTTTCATATCTTCAGTAATTCCTGTACAATAGTCAACGAGCCGGTTGAGAACAATTTTTCCCCCCTCTTGTTACAAACCTCTCTTTCAATCAACATAATTTCTTCTTCCAACAATAATTGTTCCTTTTCCTTTTACTTAGCATTCTGCACAATAGATGGCGACACAAATCAGGCTTTTTGTTATGTTACCTTTTTCGTTTTTGATTTAGTGGCAACAAATCAGTTTGGACGAATTTTCTGACGATGGTGGACGCTTGATTTTCCACCGAAACAATTGTAAAATGTCTCTCCTGCTCAAATTAAACTGCGTTTGTGTGTAATTTGTTTTAAATGCAGATACATTGAGAAAATTATATAAAATTATTCCATAGGTCACTGTTCTTGAAAAATAAACGTAAGTAGCCATAGTTTTGAATAGTTAGGTGCATCGTGATGCACGGATAAAATTTCAGGTGCACAATGCACCCATTAATTTTGAATCCTGACCTAAGTTGCACGAACTGCCTGGGATGGGAAGATTTGTAACTCCATTACTACTGTGATCTAAAGTTTAAAGTTACAATGCAATTACTCATACTAACATGGCCAACTAAAACATGTATTAGACAATAATACAGCAAACAAAAACCACAAATTTGAAAAATAACATGGGGCATGGGAGAGGGGGATGCAAGGTAGGGAGGAAAATAGAGAGTGAGGTGAAGATGAAGATTATAGCTCCACAGTCATTGGCGAATGTGACAGATCTCACAATTGGCGATTAATTATGCTAATGTACCAACTAAACTAAGCCAAATGGAACAAATAATGATATATATACACTTACCTGTTCATACCACTTGGTACCGGGCTTGACTAACAAAGGTACATCACTGTAGCCACTGCTTTCTCTGTTAGAAGAACCTAGAGTCGAACGTTTTCCAGAAGTAGAATAGTTATCTTCTTCGTTTTCAATGAACTTTATTTTTTTCGGAACATTTCCGGAGGAAAATTTTGATTTTTGCTTCATGTGGAAATTATTGGATGCCTTTGCATTTGGTAAAACTGTTCCTTTAACCTAGGGAAAAGGAAAATTTTTCAATTGAATTAAAAATATTTGTAACGTCAACATTATTTCCATCGTTGTTTCTTTTATTGACTAGATACATTTGTAATCGTTGGTCTGTAATAATCGTGACAAAAGTTGGTGAAATTTTGGCTTAGAAGCTTTCAATATATATGGAGTGTTTCCGAATTCATGGGACAAACTTCTAGGGAATGTTGTGGACCTCAAATAAAACATATTTATCCATATCCCTGTGTCTACAAAGGGGCCGGTGTGGCTGTAGAGAGTAATTAGTGTAATTACTATTTACGTCCGTGTCTTTGCTACGTAGCCAATTACATGAATTAAATACATTTTTTGATGCATAATTTAGGTGATTGAGCTAATAATAAAGAAATCCAGAATTCCATTTCCTAAGCTGTGTTACTATGTAGTGAAAATAAGGCTAGAACTGCCTTTTTTAAATCACTAGAAAAGGGGTTAGGAACTGCCAAGTAAGTGCAACAGGCAAAGGACATCAAAATAAACATTTTTTGTTCAGTGAATTTTTTTCCAAAAATTAGCCGTTCGGGCACTACAGTGAATTTAGTATTTGCATCCACCACATTCAAGGTTTCCACAAATGGCTACAATGCACCATTTCAAGAATTTTTAAAATTATTTAATGTCAACAGACGTCACGCTCTCTCTGGCGACTTGTTAAAATTAGTTAAATTCACCAGAATTGTATGTATAGAATCCATGGTCACAACTGAAGTGGCAGATTACCTAAGATTTTCATTATGGTCACTGTACTTAATCGTAACTTTACGATGTTTTTGTTATCTAAAAAAAGTAAGTTTTCGTTATCAAGCAACTATTGATTCAACTCTTCTACTAATTCAGGCATGAACTGCAGACTACCCAAACAGACATGAGGCACGAAGAGCCGAAAGGGCGGGTGTGGGAGGTCTCCCCCACTAACCCTTCCACTAATTCAGGTACGTATTATTTTTTAAATAAAAACATAATCAATTTTTGCTCTTATTTTTATGTTATTTTACAGCTTATACAATGCTACCGGGAGAAGTAAAATAGCTGAAGGCAATACTATTCGATAACATACTTGCATCTTCTCAGCTCCAGTCCATGAAAAAAAAACGTTCTGACGTTCACTCATATTCCTACGCTACAGCACACAAAGCTACCAGCGGAATAAAAATGGCTCGAGGGGACGCTACGAGGTTAACCTGCTTTGCGAGGATGTGACCGACAGCAACGACGACACCATCAGTAATTCAACTACTTAGGCATAATTTCAAGTCCTTCTCCACTTACCCTTCAATAATGCAGAAAACAAATTGGTGGTAGTACAGATACTGTCCCACAAGATCAATTTTCCCCTAGAAACATGAAGGAAAGTCGCTGTAGGCCGGGTTTTGACGTCAGAAATTTTAACACGTGATGTCACACAGGGTGGAGCAGCATACAGTGTTTCTCTGTGGCGGTGGTAAGACGTTTATGGAAGTATTGCAGTGCTTAGGAAGACGTCGGAACATTTCAATGTGAAGTTTTTTTTGTTCAATTGCGGTTGAAAGGGAAGAGGAATGTTGTTGGATTGGTTTGTGGGAGAAGGTTTATTTGGTTTGGAGTAGAAGGACCCGATTTGCAAGGTGCGCTAGGCCTAACGTGGATGACTGTGTAGTTAAAGAGGCGAAGTTATCCGACAGATAAAAGGAATAAAAGTTAGTATGCCGTTTTTATTTTGTTCGCTGCACTGAGAAAAAGGAGCAGGGGGAGGGGAAGAGATGGAGGAAAAGAGAGGAAAGCCAACAGCGGGAAAGGTTAAGAGGATGGAGGTTGGGAGTGGAAAAGGAACAGGGATTAGAGGGGTAAGGGGAGTAGGAAGAGACGGCCAAGAAAACAGGGGTTTGGAGGGGGAGGGGTGAAGGAGAGCGGGCTAAAAAAGGGGTAGGAGTGAAGAAGAGGGAGAGGGTAGGGGTGAAGGCTGGGTGTAGGATGGAGGAAGGAAAGGGGCGGAGCCTGTATTGAGACGTAAGCAACATGGCGGCAAGCCAAGACAAAGTTGCCAAGTGTATTGGAAACACTTCTCACTAAAAACGAAATGGAACAGTATCTGTACTAGCGCCCAGAAATTTTTCAACAGGTGGACTACGCTTCTTTAAAAAATAAAAAAGAACCTATTTCAAACCCCCAAAATGCACTACCTACAATCCCAAAAATTTCTCTGGTCAGGGTTTTGGCGACGTTAGTTGGCACCTGATGGGCTGAAATCCTTCTGCAGTGGTCCCCCAAGAAGGAAGTTGGCAACAGATGTAAGTCTTTAATCTGCACTGATGCCAAAGTATCACTCTGAACACGAGGAAGTTGGCGCGATTGGGGACAGAGGCATGAGCTTAATATGCAGCCCCACCGGATAAGGGAAGTAGAATTCCAATCAATGAAAACACTATCCAGTGTTGCCAAATGTACCAATATACATGATAATCAAACAACAATGTCAATCAATCAACGTTTATTGGCGTAGTGATACCAACGCCGATGGTATGGCGTGATTAGATGGTGAAACGTTCGAAAGAAAATAAATATTTCTGCCTTCGGTGGGACCTGAACCCACGACCTTCCACTTGCCGGGCGGAGGCTCTACCCACTGAGCTACGAAGGACAATATATAATCTCTTTACGAACGTATATATATTGTTGCCAGTTATTTCGCAGAATGGTGTAGTACATAGACTACTATTTAAACCAAATTGCAAAGAGACTGGTATTAAATTGATCGAAATGCACGTTGCAGCATACAGGTATGTATCCATTTTATATAAATCGAACATACTTCGGGTTCCACGGGGGCAGAGGTGTTTATTTTCTTTCGAACGTTTCACCATCTAATCACGCCATACCATCGGCGTTGGTATCACTACGCCAATAAACGTTGATTGATTGACATTGTTGTTTGATTTAATCTGCGTAGTGTTCGATTTATATAAAATGGATACATACATGATAATACCGATTAAAGATGCCAAATACACCAACGAGCGAGTTACCATCTCAACAATACAACATTCAGCGAGTTACCATCTCGTGAATTAGCGCTGGGCATCCTTATACTTGAAAATATCAGCAACTCGGAGAAAATTTTGTCAATGTAGTACAGATATGCAACTTTAGTTGAAATTTAAATGCACCTCGTGGATACATCAAAGTTGAAACGAAATAAATAGTGGCTTTAAAAATACACTTAAAGCAAAATAAAGTGATCTATGACTTACCTTCCCAAAATTTCGATTGTTTATTTTTCTTTTGTCAGAACCCATATTAAACAAACGAACAACGTGGAATTAAAACATTTCCATAAAAATGTTTTTCAACTGTGGATAACTAATGCCAGTCTCAAAAGTAAAATGAAAACACAAATGATCGTAATCGATAGTATAATCGTATTCTATGAAAGTGATTTATAATAAATTTTAGAAAATAAACATTTAACATGCGTTTCAAAATTTTGGAAAATGCGTTTAATTTTTGTTAATTCAATTATATACATATACATTTGTAAACCTTCAGTATTAAGTGATGCGTGTTTTTTTTTGTAAACAAACAGAAATTATTACTACACGTGCAGTGAAAGCTGTTAAACTGGCTACCAAACGGTACAACACTTTCTTGATCAGATGCATTTAGACCTTAAGAATGTAGACCTTATAAAACTGTTTAATCCAACAAGTTAGGAACTCCAGGCATTCTAGCTCCTTAGTCTAAACTGGTGCCTGGTTCACCATTTTAGAATACAACCTGCGTCCAAGGTGTGGCTTAGAGTTATATGGGGCCCACGGGGCCTGATCCCCCTCTAATAATTTGAAATAAATTGCAATTTTACATATATTGTAATATATAAATGTACGAAATATGCGCTTGAGCCTCCCCACCCCTCCCCCAATAATTTTGAAAATTCTACGTTGACGTTAAAGACTTTGAAATGCCGTAAACAAGATGGATGTTTTCTTTGTATATGAATAAAGACAGCGAAAATCATGTTGCGCCACAGTAAATTTTTAATGATGTCTAAGTGTTACTATGAATAATTTGTTCATAGGTTATACAGCATTGTTACAAAATGAAAATGTTTCGTGTTTATTTGTCTTTAACCGTAGTGACTTCTGTCATTGCTCCTGAATTCACTAACTAAATTCATCTTGAAATGGATGTTGGGGATGTTGTGCCCCATTTTGTAAAGGCCTTTGCCAAAACATTCCTTTCACTATAAAATTCGATCGTGACCACCGATATAAGTTGTGACTCGTTATCGATGGGTACAGTTGGACTTCTGGACAGTTTTGTCTTGTATAATTCAGCTGTAGTTAACAGACATGGAAATATAGATACATGTGCATGTTAAACTGTCCATCTTGTTCCACATAAGCAGTTTTAAAATGTAAAAATATAAAAAAGATTTTTTATCAAGTGCATGCACGTGGAAATAAAGCTTTAAATATGTAGAAACACATACAATGTAAAAATACAATGCTAAATACAGTACATAAAAAGACATATGTGTGTGGGTTTTTTTTTTTTCAAAATTTAAAGATATAGACAATCCGGGATACCTTTTGCCACATTTTTAAATTTAAAATTAAATTTATTCAAGGAACATTAAGCATTTGGCATTATTCTTAATAAATAAATAATACCATTACTTCGTAAAGGGAAACACTGGTTGGGATATTTTATTTTTTTTTTAGCAGACGACGAGCAATAAGGGTTATGGTCTTCATATTATAAAAAATTTCCCATGCTGTCATTATAGCAACATGGGTTGATTCGCCCACTTCAAAAATTTTGAAACTCCTTTTCTAAGTTGTACCATCCGCTTGACCTTTATGTTGCCGCCCCACTGCAAATTGTTGTCTTGACCTTGAATACCAGATTATTTCGGACTTTCCTGCTTCCTTCTGTCCCCAATCTATTCATAAAAATTAGGAACAATTCAGAGTAAAAATGGCTTTGGTCAATGGCAAAGACTTTCATTTTAATGCAGTTCATTTATTAGCGCAATCCCTCGCCGCACTCAAACCTACACCATGGGAAAAGGTAGGAACTTCATTAAATTTCATTTTTTAATGAATTATCACCAAGCTATACAAATAAAGTCGCATTGATAATTTAATCTATTAAATAGTAATTAGCAGGGGCAACAACTCTAAAAAGTCCATGTCCCTTTGCCCCCACCAAAAGCTTTTTTTTGGGGCAAATTTTCCCAAAATTGATAGACGGTGAATGAAGAAATGCGCCACGAATCTATAGCCGGGGAACAGGGCGGCATAACATCCGAGGATCTTAAGGGGGCCGCCTGTGCATGGCTTAATAACTTAAGCAGCATAACTTTTATTAAACATAATTGATTAGGGGCCTAATCTTTTAAACTACCTCGGTCCTATAAATCCTGCCTCCAGCCTGAGTCTGGAGGTTCGTATTGCACAAGGAAACAGGGTAGCCTGTGGGAAGAGGAAACTGAAGTAACGGAAGGGATTACCCCCCCCCCTCCCCCCATCTCCTCCTTTGCATTAGAAAAAGAAATGCAAATTATCCGAAGTAATAACAGCTTTGAAATAAAAGTTATGAGAGAAAACGGTGTTTATATTCCCATCCCCACTTTTGAAACCCCAGGCATAGACCTGCTAGCAGTTACTTTGATTTGTACAATCAGTGCTTAATTTCTAATTAAAAAAAGTGCAGGAGCCCTAATATTATGATAAATCGATTAAAAAATCGAATGGCTGCAAAAGAATCGATAAATCATATTGTTTGTTTCCATTTTTCTAAATAATTCATGACCGTAATCACGAATTCATTACCTTTTCATGACCATGGCAATTTGTGACCCAAGAGAGGCTCTGGTTAATATTTAAATAATCGCCAAAAATGAAGAAGTACCGGAGCCAGGCTCAGATGGGTTCCTGTCCAATTTAAGCCCTGTGTGCAATATTTTGTTGTCTATAAGGTAAAGGGCCCTGTGATTGCAATTCAACCTCTACCCAGTTTCCAAGTTAGTGTGGACTGGAAGTTTTGTCTTTATATATCGGTATAATTTATTTATATATGTCCATACTATTGCTTCAGACTGAAACTTCCATCAAACATCCAGAAATTAAAATAACGTGTCACAGGGTGGAAAACCCAACATCTTGCATGTGGTCAAGCTCTATCAACGAGGAAAGCACTTGATAATGATCTGATTTGCCTCAAATGTACAAAATGAGTTCAGACGAATGTCTGAAGCATAACTCTGTCAGGTTTTCGTTCATGAATTTGTAGATGCGAAGTTATTCATATTTTATGTTGAAGCAAAATCGTTATGTTTTTCTATTATCAATGGCTAAAACACCACCTCACTGACTTTATAATGGAGAATATGTGCGTTTTCCTATGCTGATTTTTCACCCCAATCACAAAATTTTCTTTTCTGGACTTTTCCCATAAAAAAAATAATGTTTATACATAAAAATATTGCACACACACATTTCTGACTGGCATGCGAGCCACATCTTTATGTACATGTAGCTCTGAAGTAAGATTAAAAATGAAAATATAAAGCTATCATAGTTTCATTTATAAACCTCTTAAAGGATTTTATTCATGTGATGATGATTTCGTTTGTTTTATTGGTCTTTCAAAATTTTGTATCTCTAAAATGCACGGTAAGGTTTCCTTGAGGTGAAATAGCATGCATGAAAGAGGGGGGTGGGGTAAACAGAGAGAGTGGAATGAATGGTTGAACATATTAGAGAGAGAGAGCAGTTCAAGTCAAAATTTCATAAAAACGTTGAAAAATCAAGTTCTGCTTAATTATTGGAGACACGATCTGCCAATAATGCTTGCATTGCAGTGAGCCAGGAGATCACTAAGAAAGGAAAACCATCCACAGATCACCGTAGTCCGGGGTTTGGTTCCCTAGGCCTTAAGAGGTTCGGATTCCTCGGAAAACAGTAGGTCCCGGCGCAGCATGACCACTGTAGTCTTTGAGCCGTAAAACCACAAAACACAAACAAAGCATCCACAGATAGTGAATATATAAAATGTTATTTGTTAATGCATTTGGAGAACTTTTTCAAAATTCCAATAACGAAGCAGAGATTTTAAATAAAGTTAAAAACATACTGTCATCTGCCGAAATAGTAGCAGATAGGACAGTTAAAATGTCCTCAAATGCGAGCTGTCAACAATTCAAAGACACTGCATTCGTTCCAGTTTTTTCACTTTCAGTAGGTAAATCTTGCGACATCAAGGACACAATACAAGCTTTTTGCGCGGTATGTACCATCAGAGGGTCTGAAAGAAGAACTTTTTTTTTACCATTTAGAGGCGAAGTGGCATAGAGAAGACATAGGAAAATGCTATTCTCGAAAGCATGGAAAAATAATCACATCCCACTCAATAAAATTGTATTGAAACTGATATTGCAAAAAGCATGACGAGAGCACAAAAAGGGTTTTGTTTGAATTTTAAAAGGAAAATTAGCTATAAAACGATTGCATTCCATTGTATATCTCATTATGATGCATTTTGTGCACAAACATTGTCATTAGAAATAGATAAAATCGTGGAATTTGTAATTAACCCCTTAAGCTCACTCCCATCAAGATAATGGATTGCAGTATCGATACATATTTGTCGCCCCCCGTGATATTTCTGGGCTGAAGCGCTTTAAAAGCTATGTAATGAATAGTGCAAAAACATTGATTGATTTATTTGTCGTCTTATATCTCATTTACAAACTTAACATTTTAATTTCTTGAATAAAAACATAGTTACTTCTTGAATGGTTTTCTTAAAAAATAAGCGGTGCTTAAAGGGTTAAGGTTACCAACTTTCTTACAACATGGGGATTTAACCTTCTACAATTTAATGAGCTGCTAAATGAAATGGAGGGCAAGTATTAGAATCTTCTCCAGTACATAAGATTCTATGGCTTTTCAGAGGCAACGTATTAAAGTGTTTTGCATCTAGCATGAATGAAATTAAACTATTCCTCAACAACAAGGGTGTTCAATATTCAGAATTAATAGAAGATCAATGGTTGCAAAAATTGTACTTTATGGTAGATATTACATCACAATTGTATCAGTTCAATCTTAAATTACAAGGCATGGACGAAATACCACTTTCAATTTTCAATTTATTCGGCAAACTTGCAAAATTTTATATAGATGATACATAGTATTATGGGGGAACAGTGCAGAACAAAGGCTTTTCGCCAAAACTCTTCGTATTCACTAAAAATGAGGTTAAAGAAATTTCTTGACCGCAAGATCATAGCGTTATCAGAGCATCTGTGTTATTTTGGAACATTGCCAGAAAGATCGCTGATCCACGGCGGCCATTAATTTTTGATGTTTATGGTGTTTTTGGACCCTGTAATTGTCCTGAATCAATGAAGGGGAGACCTCCCCCCCCCTCACTTCGGGCTGCATCTTCGCTGTCCATTTCGATCACATTAGTAGTGCACTTCTTGAATCGCTATTTTCAGTATTCGGTGAATTAGTATTTTCCTGTAAAGTTCTTAATAGGCAAAGAAGTGTTCTGCACTCACGGTCCCTTCCCTCCCCACCTTAAGCAAAAGCAACCCTCTGAACGTTATTGCACCACGGCAAAGCCCGGGAAGGAAGTTGGCGTATTAATCAGCGACAAAGCCAAGCTTTTAATCTACACTGACGCCGTACTACAGTAATGTGCCTGGATGACACGGGGGAAAACCAAGAATTTGACAAAGCCAATTAATCAAGCCTTCTCCATAGCCTTATAGTGATGTAATGTTAACACGTTAGTCTATTACGCTATTAATCCATGTTGAGTCTGATTGTACCATGGAGTGCATACTACTTTTTCTACCCATTATTGTCCAAAGTTTGGTTCCCCGATTAACAGCTTTTCATCAGAAAACTAGATTTTGGTGCGTAATGACCTTCGTTGTTCCTAAGCCACAAAGCAAACCATCTAAGCACTCCAGCACTTATTACCACTTTTTATTACTGCCAAATTTGCAGCAGTCAGGAGAAGGGCCACTTGATGGGAGAATGACACAATGATTCCCGTTGTAGCGTGAGATCTCATGTTGGTTGTGAGAATGAAGTTTGAACTTCTCGTTAGACTATGGCTCCAGCTTGCTAATACAGCAAACTATCTTGGCGAGTTTAAGGCCAAATCCTATATTTTTCACCATATTGGATGTAGTGGTAGAGGGACCTCCATCCTATAATGAATTGATGATGACATATCATGTAAATAATAAAAATAATATAATTAATAAAATAATGCTAGTGGTATTTTTCTTTTCATAAATGTATTTTTTGTCAACCCTATTTAAAAATACATATAATTCTACATGAGTTTCCAAACCCAACAAAAATATACTCTGTCTTATATGAATTTTCTGGTTCCGATAGGTGAATCGGCTTTTGCAGTCTTGCCCCCAAGATTCGTCACAAGGCGTATTCAAGTTCGATCAACGAGGACAAAATGCTGTTTTTGCACTTGCCATATATTTCCTGAAGTCTGGTTTTCAGGTAAATTCCTTTATTGTTGACATGTATATAGGCAATCTACACATGCTGTTTTTTAACTATATGCTAATTAAATACATTTATATACTGAATAACTAGATATTTATGCATTAAACGTATGCAAATATACTGATATCGGATGCTCGCTGTTCTTCTGCCAATTCGTATTTTGGTGTTTGCTTCTAAATTATTGTAAGACCTTCTATGGCGTGATCTTAGCCATCTTTGCGCCATAAAGAAAAGTGGTTTCGTTAACCTTGGTTTGGTGCAAATTAACCTTGGCTATCCCTTCGCCATAAAAATTCAATCGGTGTAGCTTTCGTTCTTCATACCAGTGTGTATGTATTACGTTATCTTATTGAATATTAAAAGGCATTAATAAATAGAAGTCCTACCTTCTGTCAGTGATCATGTAATACGACAGTGTGGATTTTTGTGACAAGTTGTCAGTCATAGCGGTTTTTGGGCTTCCCAAGCGTTGACCATCTTGAATGGATGCACAACCACATTTAAATTTATCAGCCTGCTTTTCTACCATTGCAAATGAAGCAGAGGAATCCTTTAAAGTGGACTCTAACTCTTCCTTTATGTCTGACAGGGAGAAACCTTTTAAAACAAAGTACTTCATAATATCTCGAACTTCAATTTGATCCATTTTTCCAGAAAATGTCAAAACATGCTTGCTTTATTCGATCGCCACGAGTAATTGACTACATGTACATGCCTGCAACAGCAGCATGCCTTCTAACAGATCATACTTGATAAATATTATAGTTATTTGGTTACGCTGTCACTATGTTTCAGACCAAGAACTTTTCAGATGATCCTCGTATGTTGCGCTGTTTCTAGTTCAAGGATTCTGCTTAGCCATGAATTCCATTTTTTACTTCGTAAGCAGCCCTATAAGAAATTTAACTGCATGACTCAGTAGCCAAAGTTGGTTGATTCATAGTAATCTTGGTTATATGCAAATTGCAAATGTAGCATGGTTTGAACATCACGTCATGAATAACCATTTTGGATACCATTCTGAAAAAAACAAA
>QLNU02015270.1:85058553-85079519 GCA_006491805.2 Dysdera silvatica
TACATGCAGAATGTATAGTCCGCTCGCGCAGACTTGACGTCCGATACCGTTACCAGACGGGTTGTTCCATTGCAGTTTAGGGAAGGATGTCTTGCCCTAACAGGTTTTCGCACAGGAAAAACCAGTTGCATCAAGACACCCTTCCCTAAACTGCAATGGAACAACCCGTCTACTAACGGGATCAGGCGTCAACTGAGCATAAACACACTATACACATACTGTCACAAAGTGAGGTGTTCAGGAAGTTTCAATCTATCGCTTTCTGTTAATGCTTTCTGATGTTTTAAAAGTTGAATTGAAGTTCTGATAGGTGCGAGATCATGATTTCTTTTCTTTAAGAATTTCAACCCAACCTCTAAAGCTCTAGAAAGCATTAACTGAAAGCTATGCATTGAAACATCTGGAACACCTCACTTTGTGGCAGTACATGTACACCATCTTGTTGGAACATCTTCCAGCAAGTCTGGCAGCACCTCTTGCAGAAACAGCAGGTATTTGCCCACGTCAAGGTGTTTCGGCAGAGGATACGATCCTGTTAGGTGGTCGCCGATTATTCCTGCCCAAACGTTGATAGAGAAGCGTCGCTGATGCGCATGCGGAATTTTTTCCATGCATGGTGTTCTTTTTCTCCCAATAAATCACAACAGGAATGCCGTTTTAACGATTGTGGAGCGGCCGTTTGCATTTCATTTTAGACCATGCATTCTTTGATGAAAATTGTTTGTATTGGTGTGTACTATCACCTGTTAAAGTTTTCTCCATCTTTTTTGAATCACCCTGTATAATATTATCGTAGAATGCATGCCGTTTTTCTGCCTATCACAGTTCAGGATTTGGCTCCGTTAATAGCAGAGGTTCGAATTCCTCGTAAAATTATAAGTCCCAGTGCAACATGTCTTTTGCTGTTCTCGTGTCATTAAAAAAAAAAAGATGCTAGCATGAACCACAGAAATATTGAATTTTACTACATTTAAAATGTGTTTTCTCTGTTTCCAGACTGGAGTATTGAAAATATTTCCCTACAAAACTTTCAGCGAGACGGTCAACTTAGTTCTAGTGACTCTGCTACGAGAACTGCTTCAACCCCAGCAAGGTACTGTTTAAAAGTGTTTGCAATTCAAATTACTTCTCGCATTTATTTAATGTCTCTGATTTCAAACGTCTAAGTTTGCAAATTGCAACCCCGCCCCCTCATAATCACTCCTGCACTATGACCCGTCAGTTTTGCTTTCCTTCTAATGTATTAGCGGTGTTTGTTTCAGCCAAGAATTTTGTTGCAGACTTGCCTCTGCCGTTTACAAAAGACGTTCAGGAATTCGTTCGAAGTCTGTTTCTGTCTGGGCAGACGGAACTCTCCAGTATGCAGCACGATGCCAGTGAACGTGAAGACAAGGATTCAAACTTCACAGTTGTGAATAAGTTCAAAGTGAATGTGCAAACCAATGCCGCTTGCGTCGATCTTCTCGTCTGGGCAGTGGCCGACGACATGGGTATTTACATTTTATTTAAGATTATATATCTATTTAGTAGAACCCTATTATCCAAAATAAAGTGGGGGGTGGAAGGACAATGGGTTCAATTTCAGATAACCGAAATTTTGAATAATCTATAAATTAAATTTTTCAATTTAAAGATGAAAAAAAATTGTCCAGAAACATTACATATTACTAAACTTCTATGTTGATAGTGAAAATTGTCACAAAATATATAAATATATGTATGGGAGTGTTCAAGTATTACATAAGCAATATTAATAATAAATAAACATAACAGCAACCCTGCTCCCCCCTAAGATGCTTACGTAATACTTGAACTCTCCCTATGTGTTAAATAAAATATTAACCAATTTGGAAATACTCTGATACCTGATATGTACAAATCATATACAGTGAAAACTGTTTAAGGCAAAACTACATAAGGTGGAAACTTGCTCAAAACGGAATTTTTTTACGGTCCCTTCAAAAGTCAATGGTAGTTAACATTAGCTAACACAGAAACTGTCTAACGCGGAATCGGAAAGCACTATTTAATCCCGTCAAAGAGAAAAACCTGCATAAAGCGGAAAATCGTTAGTAGGAAGAAAATTTTCTCGGCAGGAAGAGCAAACAGGGTTGTAATACAATGCAAATAGCAAAGTGGGGGATAACGAACAAAAGACATTTTACAGATATAGAATGCCCTTGTCCACATAGGCGTAGCCAGGGGACGATTTTGGGGGTTGTAACCCCCCATTGCAATGAAATTTTGTATATTTAACATAGGAATGTGAGTTATAGCTCTGTAAACCCACCCATTAAGCCTTTAACCCTTTTACGAACTTTCTGCCTACGCTTGTCCGACCACCATTTTGCACACCACCCACCCACCATAGCATACCCAGAAAGTTCATAAGGGGAGGGTTACAGAGCTACAACTCCATTGTATTTACATGTATACTATAAACAATTTCATCGCATGGGGGGTTACAATCATAATCGACCCCTCTTACGTATGCCAGTGCCACCCACTTCTTAAATAAAAACGTTCATTATTAACCAGAACGAAAAGTCACTCATATCGACTTTATCAATTCATGGATAAACCCACCGCAAGAGAGAGAGAGATTATCTTTATACAAGGGAATCCTTATCTTTACAAGGGAGGTAATTTATCGTTACAATTTAAGTTTATGAAATAGGCATGTATAGTTTGCATGAAATTTTGCATCATATTGATCGTAATTACTAAAACCACAATATAGTGCAAAAATTAAAATTAATAAAAATAAAATGCAGTGATAAAATAAATATTTTTATCAAAAGGAAAATATAGTCTTAAAGTTCGCAAGATAAGACAAAGAATAAAAATAGCACATGCAGTCATCTCTTACTGTTGTGTAGCTTTTTTATAGTGGTTGCTTGGTTGTTGTTTATTAGAAATTTATTATTTGAATAATGTAATTAATAGCATGATTGGTAGAAGATTTTTATACCGTTGGTTGTGGGAGTAGATATAATAAAATTTGAATTATGAATTCGAGTAAAGATACTTTAGTTGTCTTCGCCAACTTGGCGATGATTAAACTACAACCACAGCTAAACTTTACTGACAGAGTGACTACCTGAAGGTTCGATTTTCACAACTTTAAATCCAGATTCGATTTCGAAATTTTAAAGGGTTTGATTTCTCAATTCTACATCCAGGTTCGATTCACAAAATAATTGAATATATAGTCGGGTTCAATTCCTCAAATCAATAACCATGGGTTTGATTTCCAAATTGTTAACTTAGGAAATTAATTTCTTAGTTCAAGTACATCCCAATTAACAGAAATATAATTAATAATTTATGAAGTCACGTGATAGGTTTGTATAGGATAGCACAGAGAATTATGGACTGCGAATAAACCCGCCCCGAATGGTGCATGAAGATAGGCATGATGTTAGGAATAAGTTAAAACTAACAAAGGCTAATTTGATGGACTTACTATTTATCTACGGATAAGTTTATACCATTTAGGGTGCTTATCGACATGCAGTATTTTCACCTTTTAGCAGAAAACACCCATATCAAGATTACTTAACACACACGTAAAAAACAAAAATGAGAGAAAATTCAGGTGACCAAACGTATTTTTAATTCTTCATTAAATTCTACTCTGACAATAAAAGTAGGTCTGATATAATATCTAATTTCTCTTGGTAGTATGCCGAAATAAATATCGCATAATAATAATATGTGGTAAGATAGTAAAATTCCGTTCTCTGCAAAAGTTGATTAAATTAAATTATTAACCTTATGTCAATCTTAAAGCATAGGGTCCATGAAAGTTAAATTCAAATTAACTGATTTCACACTGCATCAAAATTTTTGACAGGTAAAAAAATTTATAAAAAATGAATGAAAAAAAATTATAAAAAATGAATGAAAAGCACTGGGAGTACAAATAAAATGGAAAAATTAAACAGGAGAAAGTAAAGGAAAATTAATAAGTAACTTACATTGGCCATGCACATAAATGGGGGAGGGGGAGCAGAGGCCCTCCTGTCTTTGTAGGAGAAAAATCTTTACATCTTCAATGGATGAAGTCTTGGCAACCAGTGAAAGTTTTCTGTTCCTAGAAGATTGCGGCGGTTTTTCCTTTACGCCAAGGTTACCGCCCTTGCGAGTAGACGCAAGGGGGGGGGGGGATAGCGGAATGTCCACTGGTCCCCAGTGTATATATATATATTTTCAATCCCTTTTCTAAGGGTTGCAGCCAGTGACAAGTACTCTTCTTTGCCAGCCGCCCCGTTTTGCCATGGGAAACTGGTACCAAATGTCTGCATTTTACTGTCTTATTTGATTATTAGTTAGCGTAAGACTCTGAAACTTAATGTTCTTTGTGCATTTCTGGCCATTGCTGAAAGTTTAATGGGTTGCAGGTGGTGGTTGGAACAAAAATCTCAAAGGGTTAAGCATTTTGAGGGTAAGAGTGTGAAATTACAAGGAATATTAAAAGAAGGACAAGTTGAAGAAGAACTGTAATTCCACGAAGGAGGATGTAGAGGGATACAATTAACTTTAATGGGAATTTATGGCTAGAAACATTTACAGAAAAAAATGGCTAAAAATACTTTAAGTGAGATAAAAATTATTTGGCAAAGTAAATGATTTAAGCAATTCAAATGGCTTAAACACAAATTTGTAATAAACAAATAAATATTATGATAATTATTCATGTAAATTTCACGTTTTTCATCAGCAATTAGTTTTCAATGATGAGAAAGCAATGATATTGTTAAAATCCTTCATAACAGTTCGATTCCTTTTCTTGATATTTAATTTCACTTATGCTTGAAAAAAAAGTTTAGTTCATGGTGTAATGTTCGTTGGAAATGAAAAAAAAGTTCACCAGATTTATTCTTCAGAAAATGTTTTACGTAGATTGTCCAGTTTAAGTAGGGTCCATTCATTTCATCTTGCACGTACGAATTTTTTTCTTTCTTTAAATTACAATGGTTGCTTAATAGTTCTAGGCATTTAATCTATGCTGTTATGCACTTGAACCCACCTGAAAAAAGAAACAAAGACCGAGACAGAGTAATAAAAATAAAATGTCTTGCAATTTTTTTTCCTAATTTTATTATGTGTTAAGTGAAAGGTGCATGGCCAGATTGTGGGGGTTATTTTAATGGATTTAAATATTTAATTTAATTTGTTGAAAAGATAATTTTGCTATATAAATTGTCTACTCAACATTACCACTGAATTTAACTATGTATGTTTTTATTTTGTATGTAACCTCCATAAAGCGGAAACCTGCATACTACGGAATTTTTTTCCAGTCCCGTGAGTTTCCGCCTTAGACAGGTTTCACTGTACGTGTCTGTGTATGTATCTGATAACTATCGTTTATATTGGTTTCTTTCTTAAGAACGATGTATACTAAAAAATAAATATTGAGTGTTTTTGTTTAAAACATTGAACAAACGCTACTGAAAAAATTATTAAAAAAAAAAAAAAATTACACAGCAGACCATTCATTTAACCCAGATTTCAGATAATCGGGGTTCTATTATATATGTAAGAAATAAATTTATAAAGGTTGAATAAATCATAAACTGTGAACTATTTTCGTTCCTGTTTTTGGCGATTTATGTGAAAACGGTGATTTCTTTATTATGCAGGAGCCGATAGCTTGTGTAGTCGACTCCAAGAAAAAATACATTCTTCCCATGGGTACAAATTAGCCTTAGCACATATGCCTCTACTGATGGTGTGCTTGGAGGTTAGTGTTGCATATAAGCATTTGGATTTACAGGTTTTAATTTATTGAAATATTTTATGAGGCTCATGTGTTTATTAAATTTCACTCTCTCTTAGTATTTCTTTAATGTGGCTGATATGTGAGTTAACATATGTGAGTGACCTCTCTTGTGTTTATCTTATTTCTTAGGGTTTGGGACAATTAGCGGAAAAATTTCCGAGCATCGCTCATAGTTGCATCGATGCTCTGCGGGACTTCCTGGTCAATCCCTCGCCAATATTATTGAGACTCCATCGCCAACAGACAGATCACAACACAAGATCCGGGACATTAAGTATTATGGTAACAGCAGATAGTCCAACAGGGACACTGAAGTCCTCTACGACCAACACTCTCACAACCTTTGAGAATTTGAGAGACACCGCCATTGAGAATCTGTGTCGGTAAGGTCTCCATTGGGGATAAAGATTCCAGTATTCAATTGAACTGCTTTTTTTTTTCAATAAATGAATTAATTTTTTTGAAAATGAATTGGATTGAATTTCTGAAATTGAACTGATTCTCTGAGAATGACTTAATTGAAAATACACGATTGAGTTTATTTATTCAATTGACGATTCATTAAATTCATTTTAGTGCTTTGAAAGCTGGTCTCACAAATGATGCTCATTGTATTCAGGCATTCCTTGCATCTGTGTCCAACCGATTATATCAGGCAGAGAAGAGTGACATGTAAGAAAATTAATGTATCACCATAGTGTATTAGTAAATTTTTCAGTATTAGCATTGATATGTTACTTCTTGTTTCACTGACATTGGCTATGTTTATTAGTATTTAACTACTTATTTCACTAATGTTGATTCATTGTAATCTTCGAAATGTTTCAACACTCGTGGCATCAAATGGGCTGCAAATGTAGTTATAGCTGGAAAGTTTAAAAGTCACTAATCTGCTGACTGGTCATTTTTTTACACTGTTCACTATAAATGCATTTACATTTGAAAATTGACTTAGATAAAAAAAAAATGGATCTTTGTAGAATAAAGAAACTTGTAAGACTAGGACAGAAGAAAAAAAGCTTGGACAAAATATACAAGTAAGGGCCCTGAGGTGGCACAGTGTGGTAATACGTTCGCCTAGCACACCATTAACTTGGGTTCGACTCCCAACGGTGAAAAGAACGCTTACTCAGAGATCTCATATAGATCGCACTGCTCACTGTAGTCCGGGGTTTGGTTCCCTAAGCCTTAAGAGGTTTGGATTCCTCGGAAAATTGTAGGTCCAGAGGTTTAGATTCCTCGGAAAACAGTAGGTGCCGACACAGCATGACCATTGTAGTCCTTGAGCCGTAAAACCATAAACAAGTAAGACCAGGACAAAAAAAAAGAAACAAGTAAGACTGGGTCAGAATAAAGAAATTAATAATACTAGGATAGGATAAAGGAACAAGACTGGGGCAGAATGAAGAAACAAAGGCTAAGAACAAAGTCACAAGTAAGACTAGCAGAGAAATAAAAAAACAAGTAAGGCCAAGAGAGGATAAAAAAACAAGTATGAATGGAATAGGGGATGCAAACATAGATTGTAATACTTTCCATTTGTTACTAATCCATACTCCACGCAGTGCCGTATTTCCCAATAGGTTATACTAGGCTATAGACTAGGGCGGCAAAATTTTGTGTATTGAGTCTGATATAACAATACCATACGATGATATAATCAGATGTTTTGCCGAGAAGAAAGCTAGACGTCATGCTTTCCATTTAAATACCAGTGTTCGATAGGCTTTTATTTTTTGCTAAAATTAAAATTTATTTCAATAAAATTGAATTTGATTTATTATACACCAAAAAGGAATAATGCTTCAATATAAGTTAATATTGTTTAATGTTTATGTTTCAATTTATGAGTTTGTTTTTCAACAAAGTTATTGTCAACATAAAAGTTTTTGGCATATATTGACTGCAACAATTTTGATGCTCCTACCACTGATTGGGGGTGGAGTAGATGGGTTGGGAGGGGTGTACAAAATAAACGTAGCATAGGGGCGGCAAAATGGTAAATCTGCCATGACTCCACAAGTTTGAGTTTTTGTGTGAAAGACGTTTGGTTTGTAAGATATTATTACCCTTCACAGGGATAACACAATTGCCAAATAATGGTCAACACACAAAGCCACCGAGTGAGTTTTTGTGAGTTTCCGTGGGGGGGAATTTGTTTTTATTTAATAACTTCGGATTTTGGATTCCTCAAAAGACTATGAGCTGTGGAGGCATCAGGACGTTAGCAGACCTTGCATCATAAGAAAATAACGGACTTTCAATGGCAAGAATGAACAGAGGGAACCTCCCTTGATTCAAAGAATTTAATAATCATTAATTTTATAACGTTATATGGAATAATTTTATATTAATCTCTCTTGTAATTAATTTTAATTATCAGTTTTGATTATTCAGAATTAATTTCCAATTACATACTAATCGTTTTTGTTTTTTTATTACCGTTGTATGACATGGAATAATATTTAAAAAGTTATATTTCCTTATTGCTCATTCGTTATAGAATAACAAAAACATGCAGAATTTTATTGGTGGTTTTCATGTTTTGAGACACCTTTGCTTTATTCAATAGGATTAGACCTACTGACCTATCGCAACCTTCAAATCACCGCACATTTGCTACAGCCGTAGTTACTGTGAATTTACCCTATGCTAGTGAATTTAACAGTTGTCACTTTATTCATTGGGCGTACAAGTGGTTCAGTGGCTGTGACCATTGCTTTTAAGTTTTAGTCACTGGGTGTCCAAGGGGCTCAATGCTTTTAAGCTTTATGCACCGAATATCCAAGTGGTTCAGTGGTTGCGACCACTCTTTTAATCTTTATTCATTGGATGTTCAAGGGTTTCAGTGGTTATGACCACTGTTTTTGATCTTTATTCACTATGGCTCAGTAATTGTCACCACTGCTTTTGAGCTTGCCGGGCTGAATTCGATTCCTAATCAGTTTGCATGTATATGCAAACATCATGGTATAGAGGACACATTGAACCATTTTTCCCACGACACCACAGCTCATCTTGCATGTTTGAAACATAATAAATGAGAACTTCTTTCATAATGAAGGAAATTGGGTAGAAGGTATGAATTATTAGAAAGTCTGAGGTAGCTAATTCTGAATTAGCCCCACGGTGTGGTAACATGTTCGCCTGGTGTGTCAACTCATGTCTGACTCCCAATGGTGCAAAGAACACTTTTATTCAGAGATTTCATAAAGATCGCACTGCTCACTGTAGTCTGGGGTTTGGTTCCCTAGGCCATAAGAGGTTCAGATTCCTCGGAAAACAGTAGGTCCTGGCACAGCATGACCATTGTAGTCTTTGAGCCATAAAACCACAAATGAACAAGTAAATTTTTGAATTAATTTACTGTCTCTATGTTAGTATGTTGATAGTAACTTTATATTAATGTGTTAATTGTGATTTACTTAATGTTAGTATTAGTATGTTAATTTAAAGGGCCACCTAGGTACTTAGTGTTGTGCTGCCACGGTTGACTTTTTTCTAGATACACTCTATGTATATTATTACCCTGTTTCCCATGTACCTTACCTTTGTACGTTATCTTATCTTCCTTAGTGAATCAACGCTTGTATCCACGAACACAATTGTGGCCTTGGGTCATGTGGCTGTTGCGTTAAAGAACACACCTCGTACAATGGAATCGATTTTGCAATTTTTCCAGCAAAGATTTTGTCAACCTCCTTCTCGATTGGATTCACTCATTGTTGATCAACTAGGATGTATGGTAATTGCGCAAGGGGATGTAAGTGCAGTTAAATATAATTCTCTTCACTGCATTTATTTATTTATCGAATATAAATTAATAATATTATTTGAATTTAAATCCATAATTTTAAGTTACATTGAACAATCAAACACTTCGTATGTGATTCGTCGATTTGAGCTTCTAGCCAGCCTGTTATGCATGCCCCAACCTCTAAGCAAATTTCACCGATATGGTCTAAAAAATCCTTGGCTAACAGATGAGCGATGGCTAAGCCACCTAAGGGTATGGACAGTAGAATTCAGTGGTTAATTCTTCATTAAAAGATGTCAAATTTTATTGCACTGTGGTGCCAAAATGGCAATGTCTTTGTTGGCCATGCAGTAAACCCTGGTTTGTCTCCTAATTGAGCAATGCACTCCATTTTTCTATTGAGATATAGTCCCAGGTGCCATTCTGAAGGTGACAGAGCTTCAACTTCTTTGGAAAATCAAGTCCTGATGCCACATGATCTGAGCAAACCTTGCACTATAAACTACAAATGGTAAATTTCATATTACTTACCACATCCTGTCTACAAACAGCTACAATGAAATTTTACATTCGATCTGGTATTAGCATTGGTGTGTGCATGATGTTTAATCTGGTGGCGCACCACCAAATATAAAAAGGGATATGGCGGCGGATGCTGAAAGATTCAAACAAGAAAATGACGATACCGCCCTAGACCCGTCGACTGAAGTCTAGGAGGAGTTTTATGTCAAGAACTAAAACCCTTCAGGACTCTGAGTGTAAGTCGACTGGTTAAATGGGGGGAGGAACTTACCCAAAGAGATATGGAACTGAGAGAGGAGATAGCTACTGGACATGAACTCTCTATACAGTCTGGTGGGCATTGAATAGCATGAGGATTGGGGTGCCGAAATGTAAGACAAACCTGACCAAGTGAGGACTATCAATTGACAGAGACGTGAAGTGCGACTGTGTAGGAATTCAGATCCCAGCACATTTGCTAATCTATCCACAGTTACCGGAAATATGTACTACGGACCACTTGCTTCAGGCCAATGACAAGGCCGTAATGGCGGCAAATTTTTGGAACTGTAAAGTTTGATCTGGACACGGAAAGTAAGTAACAACAAAATTGAGCCCTGTGGTAGTAACATGGTTGTCTAGTGTGCCGTTAACCCAAGTTGAACTCAGCGCTGCCAGAAGAAGAGCGTGTGTACCAACTATTTGCTCACGGTAGCCCTGGGTTTGGTTCCCTAGGCTTTAAGAGGTTCAGCTTCGTTAGAAAACTGTTGGTCGCTGGGCAACATGACTTTTGCTGTCCTTGTGATGCAAAACATAATAAAATTTGATGTGTCACATATAAATTACATTATTTAACAGTTTATAATGGAAGTCCAGAGCAATGAGTATATATAATATCATTTTTTAGCCGCATGTGTACGAAGAGGTAATGAAAATGTTTACTATGATTACCGTCGAATCCAGTTCTGCATACAACGTTGGCAGTGCTGATGGTCGAAAGCAGGGATATAGGTAAAATTATTTGCATCTCTATGTGCCTTCAGATTGTAATTTTCTCGTGAACAATTTTTTGGGTGTGGCCATTTTTAAAACGGGAATATAGTAAAATTGCTTATAGCGAATACATTTAACAAGATAAGAAGATCGTTAATTTAAAAATAATTTCCTGATTTTTTTCTTTTTTACCTTGTTAACGAAAGTATTTTAAATCATCTGTCTCATGGTTTAAAAAATGAACTTTTGTTTGATACAATTTTAGTTTTTAACAATTAATTTAACATTTTTAACAATTACTTTAATACTTTTTAACAATTAATTTATTTTTAACAATTTTAATTTTTTGTTACAATTTTAATTTCTAATAACGGTCTTTGTGTTTTTAATGGCATTTGTTCTGTTGAATCGTAATTTGTTTTTCAGTGGTAATGTATTTACCTAGTGTGCCATTATCCTGTGTTCAACTGCCAATGGTACCAAGAAAGGACACTTACTCTGTACATTTACACTGTAGTCCAAGGATTGGTTCCCAGGGCTTTAAGAGGTTCAGGTTCCTTGGAAACCTGTAGGTTCCGACACAAGGTGACCCTTGATGTCCTTGTACCATAAAATCCTCAGTGCTTTTTACTCCACCGTAGTCTGGGATTTGGTTCCCATAGAAGCAAAAGTTTGAAAATGTAGATGAAAGATGTAGGTTCTGGCGCAGTATAACCTTTGCTGTCCTTGAGCTGTAAAAACACAAACAAACGTAGGTGTTGGTGTGCTGGAGCCAGTTTGTGCTGCTTCGTGTAAACTGGTTATTTAAAAAAAAACACTGTTGAATTTTCTGCTAGATATTGAAGGGTCAGCAATTAGTATGTACCAGTTCAATTTTTGCAACTCACTACCAGCTATATCTGGGGTTCCTAACTGCAGATCGCAACTTGGATTATGATCGCGGAGGGTTGAGGCAGGATCGCAAGAAGATTACGGATGACCTGATAATTATTATTAGAAAAGTTTTTTTTAAACAATGTTTTTATTATGAAGGGAAAAACATTTCTTAAAATTTGGAGATGTGTTAAAAATAATTTCCAAAATTTTCCAAAAATTGTTAATAGTAAAAAATTGCTGATAGATTCCATTTCAAGAATGTGATTCATCTCATAAATAAGCGAAAACACGATTTAGGCATGTTCAATCATCGTATTTGTATGTGTGTCGCTTATATAGTGAACAAACATTGATATAAAATAATTAAAAATTTAATAGATATATCGATTAAATTTTCGGAACATCCATATTCTAAAAAAACGCTGGTGTTTCAGCCCTAGAGTAAGGTCATGGGTTACGTACAAATTGCTATTTAAGGTTGCAGCAATAAAAGGTTGGGGACTGCTAGATTGTGTGTTAAGAATAAGATGCAAATTATGCAAAGAAGTTGAGAAAAATCTGAAATGGCCTGATATGTTATAGGTGAGGGGGGGCATGGGCACCCCAAGCTGGGTGCGAGGGTTCACCCCCTTGGCCTATGGAAAAGGGAAAAAAAAGAACTGAATCCGCGAGAAACTATAGTCCAACAACATTTTTCAATTTGAATTTTTCTTGAATGCACCCTCCCTGCATATAATTCTGGGGACACCCATGGTGGGAGGTCTTAAACTTTGTCCACACTCCAGATGTATCCCCTGTTGCCAAAGGCACGCTAATTTCCTTCTAGGTAATCATTCTCGGATGACGTCATCATGGATCAACGTTTTGCGAATCGCTTATTTTTCTAAATGTTTTGAAAAAAAACTCACCAATGTTGTGGCATGAAGTTTGCTAAGGTCGGAATATAACCATTGGGGGTTTGTTCTGTTGGGTAAACATGTCCTGCTTTCCTATAATCGCCGTTACCATGACCGCATGTACAGAGGCGTATTTTTATGTTTTTTTACTATCGCAAGTTTTGGAATTGCAGGAGTGTGTGTCTCCATGCTGTACTGTTGTCTTTTTTGATGGTGTGTGGGGGTACCCTTACTAGACTTTCACCGATTCAATAAAAATACTAATTCGCAAAAAATTCCCTTGTATATGAAGCAATGATGGCCAACGCTGTGTGTCCATTTTGTCACCATTCCAAGATACAAGCCAGTCTTTTCGTATTCTGTAATTCATGTGCAGGCATAGTGCTTAGGATTCTTGTACTCATTTTAAGAGTGTAGCATGAGTTTTGGCGACGAAGGGAACTTGGCGACTGGGATACATCTGGAGTTTTACCTAAAAACTGTCAATGGCACTGCTTTAAAACTTTTTTTTTTTCTTTTTTCTAGACATGTTTCATTATCAGTAATCAATGCTTTGGCTAACATTGCTGCTGACTTAGAAGGAGAAACTGAACAAAATGAATTGCTAGTTAGGTTTCTTGAGCTTTTCGTTCAACTTGGTCTAGAAGGAAAAAGAGCAAGTGAAAGAGCTCCAGCTGCTTTTAAGGTACTGTTATACATGGCATTATAATACATTTCAAGTGATATTATACGTGGCATTATATCTATAGGCTTGTGGAGGTTAATGGCATTAGAAGGCGATCCACCTATGGCTTTGGGTGAACTGGCATGGAACTGGCCAGGCCTGTAATCACATCTTCTACTCTGTTGATGCATGTGTGGAAGCATTCTATCCATAGAAAAACTCTGATATTTTTTCATGGATGAAAAGATAAAGTGTGAAATATTTGAAAACTTTCTTTTTTTTTTTAACTTTTCTACTAGCCCTATTTATTGTGATGGATATATAGAGAATCCTGCGGTGTTAATCCACAATCGTGTAGGAGTGGAGGGCGGTTGGCTTCTTGGACTAAAAGATTCGAATTACTTTGGAAACTGTAGTTCCTGATGAACTATGGTGTTAAATGCCTCTGTGCCCTGAAAATGTTAGCTACATGCTGATCAAACATGTTGAGATGTGCTTTGCCACACTCTCAATGTTTTATAACAAACAGTTATTTTGACACTGGCGTAAGGTTTAAAAACACGACGTTTCGGGAGCCAACTGCTCCCTTTGTCAAGTGAAGGCATAATGCCTTCACTTGACAAAGGGAAATCTGCCACTTCAGTTGCGACCATGGATTCTACACATACAATTCTGGCGAATTTGACTGATTTTAAAAAGTCGCTGGAGAGAGCCCGATGTCTGTTCGCATTAAATAATTTGAAAAATTTTTAAAATGGTGCATTGTAGCCATTTGTGGAAACCTTGAATGTGGTGGATGCAAACACTGAATTCATTGTAATGCCCGAATGGCTAATTTTTGGAAAAAATTCACTGTACAAAAAATTTTTATTTTGATGTTCTTCACCTGTTATACATACTTGGCAGTTCCCAACTCTTTTCTAGTGTGTTAAAAAAGGCAGTTTTAGGCTTATTTTCACTACATAGTAACACAGATCAGGAAACTGAATTCCGGATTTCTTTGTCTCTACTGTATTATTAGCTCAATCACTTAAGTTATGTATCAAAAATTGTATTTAATTCGTGCAATTGGCTACGTAGCAACGTCATAGACGTAAACAGTGGTTACGCTCTACAGCCAAACCGGACCCTTTGCGGACACGGGGATATGGGCAAACATGCCTTTTTTGGCGTCCCCAACACCCCCTCTTATTTTGTCGGTAGAATTCAGGACCACCCCGTATGTGAGTTCTACAATATATATAATTTTTTCATGTGATTTTTTAATAGTTACTAAACGTTTATATTACTTTTTAGGCTTCAAGTAGTGCAGGGAATTTAGGTGTTTTGATTCCGGTTATTTCAATAGTAAGTAGTTATTTGTTTTAAATTGTAGTCTTCCTTTTTTGCAGCATGATAATGTGTTCTCTTAGCAGGCAGTTATTCCAAGTTCAACTTAAACTGTGCCGAAAAAGAACGCTTACTGGCCCTGCAGTTCCGCAGTGTGGTAACGCGTTCGCATAGTGCGCCGTTAACTCGGGTTCGACTCCCAACGGTGCAAAGAACGCTTACTCAGAGATCTCATAAAGATCGCACTGCTCACTGTAGTCCGGGGTTTGGTTCCCTAGGCCTTAAGAGGTTCGGATTCCTCGGAAAACTGTAGGTCCCGGCGCAGCATGACCACTGTAGTCTTTGAGCCGTAAAACCGCAACAAACAGAATGCTTACCAATTAACTGTTCACCATACTTCAGGGATTTATTTATGCCTTAGGTCATAAGAGGTTCAGATGAAGGTCTAAGCTGTAGATTCAGAACTGTAGGTTATAGCACAGCATGACTCTTGCTGTCCTTGTATCATATAACTCACACAAACAAAACAAATATAAATGTATTGTTGCTGTAATCTTTTTTTTTTTTGTATAAACATGGTTGTCATTTTCATAATGTGGCATCTTTATAGCTTATAAGAAGATTGCCTCCGGTACTAAGACCAAAGCCACGACTGCTGAAGCTTTTCCGTGATTTTTGGTTATATTGTGTGGTGATGGGGTTCACTTCAGAAACAGGTATGTCTTCCAGTTATTGAACTCCCCTCCCTTCAATATATATCTCTTCAATATGCACTCTGAATTTGTGTATGTAATTTAATGAATGTAATTTAAACCTATAATTATTTATTTATTAATAACCTGAGTTTATGAAGCAGAGTATGCCATAAACGTTAAAATCCGTAATTACAAAATATATTTTGGATTTGTAATTAGTCATAGTAGTGACATTTTGTAACTGAAATTACAAATGCAAGATCGTAAAGTGAAATTTTCAAAAGTGATTTAAAAAAAACGTAACTGTATTTTCCTCATAATTTTTAACCAATATCTTTCCCACTGCTGAATGACGGTCCCTCTGAATACTTTTCATATATATCTACTCTAAGTAATTCGCTCTTATGCCACACCGACCTGTTTTCATATTTCAATTTAATATATTTATATATTGAAAAGTTTATAAAAGTCAACATTTCTCTAGGATTATGGCCACAAGAATGGTTTGAGGAACTAAAAGAGATTGCTGCAAAATCACCGTTGTTAGTTTCGAGAGAGCATCTACGATCTGAACTACAATATAACTCTGCTATCCGAAGTGATACTGTCTCAGTGGTAAGTATTATTAAATTTCACTGTATAGTAAAAGTACACACACGTACACACAAACACATGCATACACACACATATATATATAATACTGCTGTTATTTCCGGGTTACCCACCTATTCCAAAAAAAAAAAAAAACCTGTCATATATCAACTTCTCATCAACATATCAGGAAAAAGTAAACTGCCACTGATATCTAAGGATGTGCATGTTGAAAAAGCAGCATAAAATAGAAATACAATTTTTGGTCGAAATTGATCATTTGAATGAGGTTCTTTATCTAAAGGTAACCGACCTTTAGAGGTTCGGATTCTTCAGAAAACTGCAGGTCTTGATGCAGCATGACCCTTGTTGTCATTGTGTCTTAAAACTCGCACAACAAAATCTTCCCAGTCAGTTTCAGTATACTTCAGGATGCATGTTTCCAGTTAAGCCAATCTTTTATTGCAAATTTGGCCCAATATGCTTGTTAGTTGCGTCACTCCACCTCAACTTTGGTTTTTTCTTCGGTGTTCAATGTTGAATGGAATATATTTCAGGATGCCTTTGGTATCCACATACCTTAGTTCTTCTAGCTGTGAAATTTAGTCTATTTCCGTTTTAAGATTTTCATTTTCTTTATGATGTCATAGATTTCGATTTATTTCCTGATCCCACTACAGATCTTTCAATATTATCAAGATATCCCTGTTTAATAAGTGCTATCAGGCCCTATCACAGTATCTCACAGTATCACAACAATAACACATTTCTCTATCATGCTGTAAATCTGTTTGATTCTAGCATCTAAGAGCACCATAGTGTATGTGCCACTTTATTTTTTAGTGGGTTTCAATAGATATTGAACCCGCTATTGCTTTTGGCTTTTCTGTACGCAATAAAAAGGACAAGGCAAAGGTCTTCCGTAAATGCAATAATGATGGCTATTGTTAACGTTACAAATCTACCGAGTTACTTGAGAATTAGAGAGTTGCGGATTAGAGAGTCACAGATTTGGGGGTTGTGAATTAGAGAGTTGCAGATTAGAGAGTTGCGGACTAGAGAGTTGTGGATTAGAGAGTTGCGAATTAATGTTAATTGAAACCCGCTAAATTTAAATATCGACCTTAGGCAATTTTCTTTCACTTGCTTGTTTTTTCCTACCCTCCATATCTGTAATCCCTAAAGTTTGGTTTAGAAAATAAAGGTTCGAATTCTTCAGAAAGCTGCAGCTTCTAGCTTCATGGTCTTTGTTGTCCTATCGCCAATTAAACACAAACGTAAGTGGTATTGCATGGTTAAGTATTAATTATTAATAAGTGTTTCTATACTTTCCTTTTGTGCATGATCTACTTCAATTCCTCCCAATCTACTCCTGAATCCAATAAATTCCTTCAATCTACTGCCAGCAATTTCTTTTAGCATTTAAAATAATTTTTCTGATTCTAGGCTGAAATTCAGGAGCTTCGTAATCAAATTCTAACCCTTCTCGATCATCAACAAGACGTTACTTCCGTCATCAATAAATTAAACTTTGCTCAGTGCACTTATTTACTGTCAGTGTATCGTCTGGAAACTTTGAGGTTTGTATGAAATTTTATAGTTAATCATTTCATAATTGTATATTGCCATTCCTTTTAGTATAATTTTAATTCAAATAATATTAATGGCAAATAATAATAATAATAATTGTGTTATTCCCATTGGCACTAATTATGATTTTCATCAGTGGTAATTGTTGTAATGTTGATAATCGTGTTTTAATTTTTGATAATTATGTTTTTTTCTTTAATAATTATTTTCATTTTATGTTTTAAGAATTACTCGTTTCATTGATAACTCAATTTCATGAAAGATGTTTGCCATTTTCATTTGATGAAAGTTGTCATTATTTTCTTCATGGTTGTCAATTTTGTTTATATTATTATTTCTGAATATTATTATTATTTTTTAAAAGTGATTGCCATTTGTTTCTAGAAATGGTTATCATTTTAGTTGATGATGATTTCATCATTTTCGCTAATCATAAGAGTTATTTCTATTTGACAGATAGTTATGTTATTTTCCTTCTTCCCCTTGTGCCTTGTTGTCCCTATTAAATGGAAAGTTACAGAGGATGTATTCGCAGAATATTTCTATTGAGTGCACCCATTAGCATTCACAGTAAGTTCATAGGAGGGGGGTTATAACCTTTCTCACCCCCTCTTTTAATATACCAGTGGATGCATCCGTAATATTAGTTCAGGCTTGAACCTTATTTTAGACATACTAGCATTCATGCTTCAAGCCAAACTCAAACTACAAACCCTTGCATTGTCATGGCATATACATGACTTGATTCAATAACTACTGAGTTAAGTTGTTCACATGCCACCCATACTTACATCTGTGAAAAAGAGTATTTTTAGTTAATGGACTACCAGTGAATAAGCTATGTGTATATTGCTAGTTCAAATTCATTGACTGCATCATCATTTCCTGTACAGACTCAGGGAATTAAACACAATGCTTTAGCCCGAACTTAAATCACGAATGCCAAAATATATTTTGTGCTGTGAATGTTCTTTCTATTTTCATTTTAATTATGTCACTTTTCACTGGGCAAATGGAATTTCTACCATTTCTATTAATTGTCTATATTTATTGATAATTATTTTGTCAAGCATGCATGATAATCATCATTTTTTTGCCCAATTATAAAATTTCTCCGTATTGTAATTTTGAAATCTTCTACGCATAATAACATTTTTGTGTTTGACAATTGTGCTACTTTTGTGTATGGTAATTACCGTCGTATTCCACTTGATAAATTCTTCAAGGGTGCGCCACATTCAGGAGAAGACTCCATTTCACTGTATGCCACAGTATCTGGAAGATCCCACAATTCAAAAAGACAAAGCAGGGATGTGGCAGTGTATTCTGGCAGTATCGGACAAAGTGTTTCTAACTTACCTTGACGTTGTATCAAGCAAGGTAATGCCATTGACATATTTTTAATAAATATTTTAAAATGTAAAATTATTAATAATTGATTTTAAATTTGGTTTTTGCTTAGCCACGTAATAAAGGGCGAGATGAGGAGCTCGAGCAGCATGCTACCTTTCTCCTCGTAAAATTCAATCACCCACAGAAAAAAATTCGAAGGGTTGCCGACAAATATTTATCTGGGCTTGTTGACAGGTAAGTTTATTGATTAAAGTTTTAATCATAATAATATAAATCAATGTGGGAAATTAATAGATTACTGAAAGTGATTAATCGGGAATACTGATTAATGAAGTGATTAATTGGGAATACTGATCAATGAAAGTGTTTAATCGGGAATACTGATTAATGAAAGTGATTAATCGGGAATACTGATTAATGAAAGTGATTAATCAGGAATACTGATTAATCAAAAAGTTTGGTTAAACAACATAATCAATTAGCATAGTTAGTAATTGCAATTAAAATGCGATTAATTAGAATCATGATTAATTAAACAGATCAATTAATCAAAATGAACTAACTAATGAAAATTAATCAAAGTGGCCCTGTGATGGCACAATAGTAACATATTCACCAAGTGAGCCGTTGATCTGGGTTTGATTCCCAATGATGTAGTCTGGGTAGAGCTGATTCTTTAGATCACGCATAAAAGGTTCAAATTACTTGTAAAAATGCAAGTCCACTACTCAATGGTAGTGTAGTGGTAATGCGTTTATTTGTTGTGCCATAAACTCAAGGTATCATGGGGCATGTGCCATTTTTCTCCCCCTACCCTTATGTCAGAATTATTACTTCTGTTTTGCAGCTTTTGTTTCTTCATGAAAAGATATTTAAAAAAAATTCGAAGCGAGAGAACATCTTGGCATTTAAGTTTATTTTGAAATTGAGTTCATTGCTCTAATGGTGAAGAAATGGCTATGGCTAGCGTGTTATAGTAATTTTTGCACAGCACCATCTGGTGAAGAATCGTGTAACTACACGTACGGACAGTGAAAGTTATGCACTAAGAAGAAAACCATCTACAACTACAAAATTATATAAATAGCTAGGGAGTGGGCTGGTACGCAAATGATGTGATTGCACATAACCGTACGGTACACCCATGAGTAGTACTGCAAGCATGTATGCAACTGACGGAGAGGGCCTGATCACATCGGACTGAAAACCGCAGGGTAGTCAACATGCTGGGTAATCTATCACATGGAATGTTTGGACTATACCACTATACTTTTCAACTGCGTTGAGAGCACTGGTCATGTGACACTACTCAGGAATGGAGGACTGACCGTGCAGGGAACGGGCATGCCACGAGTAGAGAGAATCAAATGATGGTGCATCAGGGTTTTGTAGAGTCCATGGCGACTTGATCCACGATACAGGCACAAGTAGGTGCTTGTGTGTGTGTCTATGAACCATATCTAGATGCCTCAAGGAAGTAAACGTGTTATCCCAGCAGCCCTTACGAGTGCTGCAGGATCATCAGGTCTCTTCTTTGTAGTGGTGTCAGGCCAGATCAACATAGAACACATCTCAGACTGGCATTGTGTGATATTTAGTGGTGAGTGCCACTTCATTTTGGGAACTGATGATTATCGTGTCCGGGTTTTGAGGACCCCTGGATAATGCCACAATCCTAACCTTGCTATCAGGCGATACACCAGCCTCACTGCAGACATCGTAGTCTGGACAACCATAACCCCTGTGACAGCCGATTCGCTCTAGTAGGGTACCTGAAACGTTGAAGGGGCCAGCGGTACATCAGTAAGATTCTATAGACCCATGTGCTCCCATTTGTTGCTGAGAGTCCAGGTGTGATATTTTAGCAGCTTAGATAATAATGCTGGATCCCCCTGCGTCATATCCAGACACTTCCATGTCCTTCCTGGATCCC
>QLNU02015270.1:85079619-85090230 GCA_006491805.2 Dysdera silvatica
TTTAAATTTTGTTTACATTCACATATTGTTTACATTCACATATTATTTACATTTTGTTTACATTCACATATTGTTTACATTTTGTTTACATTCACATATTGTTTACATTTACATATTGTTTACATTTTGTTTACATTCACATTTTGTTTACATTTTGTTTACATTCACATAATGTTTACATTTTGTTTATGTTCACATTGTTTACATTCACATTGTTTACATTTATTTGTTATTTATTTTTATTGTTTGTATTTTAATTGTGTATTTTGGTGTTCACACGCAATAGATGACAGAAAATGTCCCCTTCCTTAATGGGAAATTTTAATTAGTTTGCAATATATGTTGCGTGGTTTATGTCTTGTTAGTCGGCTGCCATTGAAAAAAGACACCCTGTGAAAAAGTTTGGATTAACTGGATTTTCGGATTAGTGTGGTTTGGATTAATAAGACTATACTGTAGTTATTTCTGCAATTATCATTTTAACCTTTAGTCCTCGAAAAAGAGTTTGGATGAAAAAAAAATGTTCAAATTACATGAAAATGTTGAATGTGTTATTTATTTCACTATGGGTATATGTATAAGGATAGAGAATTTGGTTTTTTGTACAATTTTTCTACCAAAACATTTTCAGTTAGGAAAATGTTGTCTTATATCCAATTAGTCAAAGCAAAATTTACATACCTAAGTAGAATATTCACGCAGTTATATTAGAAGTTAAATTTCATCACTACAATTTTTCACTGTTTTGGTGTCATTTATTGATGAAATAATGTCACCTATTAGAAGACCATTTCTTTGAAAAATTGACACACAGATGAACTTGTTTTGAATGCTACATAAGCTCAGAATTCAATCAGCGTTACTTTTTTTTTTTTTTTTTTTAATTTGAGAATGACCCCTGATGCTTGGATAATAAAATGCTTGAACGGTGAATTTTTTTTTTGAGTCAGATATAATATTTATCCAAATGGAAATTTTTCTGGTAGAGGGGCCTATATATGAAAGTTAATCTCTGTATTTTTGTTATGTATACCACTAAACGTTACACATATAAAATGACATATTCAACACCCTTTACGAATCCCCCCCCCCCTCGCAAGTTTTTTCCAGGACTGATGGGAATTGTGGAAATTTTGGATCACCCTGTACATTCAAGGGCAAATATGCAGGATATGTTGTCAGGCCGTGCATTGGGGTGGGGATAATTTCCCCGCATTTGAACAATATTGTGATGACTTTCCTACAAAAGAAAAAAAAAATTATTAACAGTTCCCTCATTTTCAGGGGCACTCCCTCCCATTTTTAAATCCTATGCACATGCCTGTGTGCAGCGTATACTCGGGTCATGTGATAATATATTCATCTCTCATACCATTTGTCTAGGTTTGATGCCAGTAGTGCAATAGAATGCATGCCCGTTTTCTATCCACCATAGAATAGAGTTTGGTTCCTTAGTTAATAGAAGTTCGCATTTCTCTGAAAACTGAGGACTCCAACATAGGATGACTTTTGCTGTCTTTGCGTCCTAAAACACAGAACGACGACGAAATTAAATGTAAGATTCCGCAGATAAGAAATTTAAAATTCGGTTTTTCTATGACTAAACGTCTTAATTTTGTTAACTTTGCCGCAGGCCGTATTTCATGATCTTGCATACCACGAGGGTTGAGGTGGTCTTATGTACCGTATCTTGGTATCTAGCTGGTTATTATACATACTTTGTACAATCACAATTTAAACATTTGAATTTTATGGAACGTAATTATAATTAGTACTACTGTTAGCCACCGAGGAGGTGGTCCCCAGAAGTTGTTAGACTAGTTTAACTTGAAATAGTTGACTAACCAAAATAGGGTAAGAGTAGTGATTAGGACCTTTATAAAGGAGTATAGTAACTGTGGTTTTGGGGTTTTGTGTGACACTCATCATGGGGCCATACCAGCTCCCCACAAAATAATCGATCTGCTTTGCTTGATAACTTTGCTGAGGATCTTCTCGCCATTGGCCAACAGTACGCGAGCCAAATTAAATAACCAGAAATCAGTGTTATTAGTGTAATAAAATTTACTGTGCATCCAATTTTGATTTTTGCTTATTAATTTCAAATTTACTTTGAGAAGAAAAGAGCTGTCGAGAGAAAATGTAAAGAGAGTGTTATTTTCAATTTTATTAAAAAAATTTCGAGGTAATCTAGTTTTGTTTTTGTTTTTTTAAGATATCGACTCTGGACAAATGGCCAGCATGTGTGAAGAACAACTACTCAGAATCTGTTGCTTCCATGAACCTGCGTTGTCACTATGCAGGAGAAGTAAGTTATTGATTGACGAATCTCTTAACCACTTTTCTGAGAAAAGTTTACCACAAAGATCGCCCCTGCATAATAATAATCATCCAAATTTCATTGTAAGCTGTTCCCAAAGTGTACAGTAAACAATCATATTTAAATTATTTTAACTACATGGTTCCGACTCGCCCGGAGAACCTGTAATTGCCTAAGAATTTTAAAGTATATCTAAAGGTTAGGGGAAAACAATATTTTTGGTCAAACCCGGAGAAGTCTGGGAATACTGCCCTAACTTTTTTTTTTATACCCTGCAGTGGGGGTCAATGTGGTAACGCGTTCTCCTAGTGCGCTGTTAATCCGGGTTCGACTCCCAGCAGTGCAAAAAGAACGCTTACTCAGAGATCTCATAAAGATCGCACTGCTCACTGTAGTCCGGGGTTTGGTTCCCTAGGCCATAAGAGGTTCGGATTCCTCGGAAAACAGTAGGTCCCGGCGCAGCATGACCATTGTAGTCTTTGAGCCGTAAAACCACAAACAAACGTAAGCGACTTCTCTTTTCAATAGCTAAATTTCATGCGACTTGTGAAGCTATTTTTCCCGAGAGAGAAGTTCATTTCAAAATTTAATTTGAAACTGGTCAGGTCAATTTTGTAAGAAAGGTCAGAATCAAGTAATTTTGTTAGAAAGGTCGGAAGAGAAAACCCAGAGAAGTTGGGGCGTTTTTTCCTCCAATCGGGGATGGGGACTCAGGATTAGAATAAAATACATCATTGTAGTCAGGGGGTTTGGTTCCCTAGGCCTTAAGAGGTTCGGATTCCTCGGAAAACAGTAGGTCCTAGTGCAGCATGACCATTGTAGTCCTTGAGCCGTAAAACCACAAACAAACAAAATGCAAGACATACAAATAAACTTAGAAAACGTTTATTTTTTATGTTATGAACCAACCCAACATAGGTAAGGAAATTAATCAAGTTGTTAATGGGCTGGTGCTTTCAGGTTTATATAATTTGGACCTTATTTTTTTTATTTATTGATTATGTAAGTTTAATTATTAGTTATATGATTATGGTTACTAGTTCATCATAAATAGTGTACTTATATAATAGAGTGTTTACTATTATTAGTTTACCTTATATATTATATTTATAATCGAGTTTAAGATATGAAGCATAAAATATATTATGGGGAGCAGGCCAGTGTCCAGTTAAAAAGTGGGTGTTGATAAGGAAGGGTTTGATAAAAGCAATACATAGAAAACTTTCGGAAGTTGTTTTATTTTGAGTTGTAGTTTTAATTTTTTTTTAAGATTGAGGGGGAGGGGGGAACTCAAACATCTTTAAAAAAGATTTAAGTTATTCGCCATTAAAGAAAACAATGTAATTTGTTATCCAGTGGAACCCCCCCCCCTTCTTATACCACTTCCCCTTATTCATAAAATAGCAAAAAAGTAGAACATATAAGCTTTCAGACAGTTAAATAACGATATCTACGCAAACATGCATCTTTGTGTTCTGTGTATGGTCGACTCTCAAATACCCCCTCTACCATATTTGGTGCAGTATAGCCCAGATGCTCTTGCGCCATAAAACATCCAAACAAACAAATATCCCCATTCTCCCTCCCCCACAGCTTCCACGGCTGGTTGTGCTGTTTGAGCATCCTGTCTGGGATTACAATGCCACCTCCGGTTACCACCCTTCGCAAATTCCAGCCCCCCCCCACACACACCCCACCCCTGCATAATTCATCATCATCAAGCTTTCAGATACATTAGCAGCAGTCCTTCATTAGGAGTAATAGAGTTGGTTAAACCACATGCAAGTTAGGGATGGGGAAAAGTGTTCATTTTGTTTTATATATTCTTTCATTCATGTTAAAACCCATTCTTTTGAATCATTCATTAAATGGTGGTTGTCATTGTTTTAGGTGAGTGAGATATTATTCTCATTTAGTTTATTGTGCAAATTTAGCCTCTCTGTTATTGGGGGGGGGGTTAATAGTTTAGCTTTTTAGATTGAGCCACTGAAGCATTTTTTGTGTGTGCGTGTGGTTATACCCACCACTGTACATTTAATCAATGTTTGAGTATGTTGAGTGGTTAAGTCTTTTGCTTTGAGATTTTAACCGTTCAATTTTTGAAAAGCTAAATCTCATTTGGGACCCTGCAGAACTAACATATTCACCTAGCATAATAGTAATTTGGGTTTGACATCCATTATTGCTAAAACTCGAGTAGAAAATTTACCAACTGCCAGTTCAGAAGTTGGTTTCCTATGCCTTAAGAACAATAGTTTAGCTGGGGGAGGGGGGGGCAAGGGGTGGTTGCCCCAGGTCCTACAATTCAGGGGCGGCAGTTGGCCTTTAAAGAACAATGACAGGCACAATAATTATGGCAATGACAGTCACTGGCCCCGGGCAGCAAAACGTCTAGCTATGCCACTGCTTAAGAGTTCCTTGGAATAATGCCGATCCAGTGCTCTATTGTAGTGCAGTGGCAGCTCATTTCTCTAATGTTATTAACCCGGGTTTAACTCCTAATGGTACCCATTAATAAACTCGTGCCATTTTTCTGCCCATCGTAGTCTGGACTTTGTTCCCTTGAAAACGAAGATTTGGATTGCTCGGAAAAACTATAGGTCCCGATGCAATATGACTTTTGCTGTCCTTGTATGTGCCATAAAAACACAATCATTCATCGACTGCTTTGTATATTTAGCCACTCAGAGAGTGTGAGTGGCTAAACCCACCACTTCATGTATTTAAACATTCAGTCATGAAGTAATGTTGAATGGTTAGGCTCATGGTTATTTACACATTTGTGGTTCGTAGTAGTTAAACTTACAGCTTTAGGCTCACTGAACTGAATTTCAACCACAACAGACAAGTTGGTGCCAGCAGGTACCTAATATTTACTGTTTTCTTGCTAGAGATCTATTTCAAAGTTCGATTTCCTGAACAAGGAAAAAGTTCATTATTTCTTTAAAAAAAGAAAAAAAAATGTGGGTCTTGATGCATTATGACCACATGCCTTACATACAAGCAAGCTAATAATAAACGAGAACATTTACAAACATATTGTAGAGTGAAGGTTGTACTAGGCTGTTAGTAGGGGGATAGAACTATTCATGAACCAAACTATTCTGTTTCTTTTCAGATTGCCGGTTTATTAGTTGGATGTGACGATTCTGAGGAACAGAAGAACAGTATTAAACAGCAACTTTTACACAGCCTGAAATCAAGCTGGGAAAATAAAGGTTGGTCATGCTTTTCGTTTGAATGGAATCGTGAACAATTAGGTTGTTAAAGCAATAAGCGAATCACAAATAACTAGTAAAATAAATACAAATTAACAAATCTCGTGCAGGGAATGAGCAAGTTATAAATGGTAAGTAAATTATATAATAAACAAGTACTATAAATATGCCACTTCTATAAATAATAAGTAAAAAAGTTATAATTAATAAGCAAATCTATTAAAGAACAAGCATAAAGAACGAACTTGATTCATAATCGATGTTTGTATTTGATAATTATGAAATTATCATGATTAATAAGAAAGTTATGTATAAAAAGTTTATTAATGGGTAAGTTATTTGTAAAAAGTCATAATCAATGAGAAAATCATTAATTAATGAGCAAAGTTATTTAATAAGCAATATTAATTTAATTAGTGAGCTAGTCATAATTAATGAGCAAGAATGTTTAATAAATAATATTAATTCAATTAGTGATCTAGAGTCACAATTAATGAACAAGAATATTTAAGAAGTAATATAAAGAGTGGGCCAGAGTCACATAATTAATGAGCAAGAAATTTAGCAAATAATATTAATATAATTAGTGAGCTAGAGTCATAATTAATGAACTAGTGATAATTAACTAAGAAGAGTTATACACTACCGTTGCACATTATTAGAACTACTTCTTACTTTTGACATCAGACACATTTAGACAATGAAATCATGTGCACATGTGCCAAGTACAAACTTCATGGATATTTAATATGTACTGTACGCTTTCTGTGAACATATCGATTTTTGCTGAAATGAGTGGGAAAAACGCAGGATATATGATAAGACCTTAAAACGAGCATGTTTATTGGCTGTCAAATCCATGGCAACAGTATTTCGGAAACAGCACCATTTATTAAATGCTCTTATACGTCTGTATTTAGAAATTACCACTTAACCACCTAAAACCTTAACCACAAAATTACCTAACTTATACCACACCGTAGAGCCATACGAGCCATTTAATGTTGTAGAGGTCAACAGCAACTGTGCAAATTGGTGAGAGCCGATCGCCACACTATCATCACCCAACTCACAATCCAAATGCATAAGAGAGCTGCCACAAGGGTTTGCAAAACAACAATAAACTCCGTTGCATGTAGGGCCCTGGAGCCAATGTTTAGTGATAACACCAATGTTGATGATGGTTCATCAATAAAAATGACTTCAATTTGCATAATAGTGCAGTACTGGTTAGCAAAGGATTGCCAACGAGTCCTGATTTCAGCTCCACCGAGTGGATATGGTGACGTATCAGGCAATACGTATCCCAAAAGAACTTCCCTTGCAATGCTTGTTAGCATAATACCAAGTTGGAGGTGACAATGTCGGAGATTGGCTGGAGTTTTGGCGAAAATTCTGGAATAATTGGCGAAAATTGGCTGGAGAATGTTTCTGTGGCATTGTATGGGTTCGTTGATACCTGTAAAGGACATTCTCAACCATTTTGGATATCCGCCCATTCTTGATGATGCGGTATACCCTAAATTGTTGACTCCTGATTTTGGGGGATTCTTCCAACAGTATACAATTTGCTGTATTGCCTGAATCATCATTGTATAGTTGGAAGGAGTATGACCAAGACTTACACCTACTTCCTTGGCCTCCAAATTTTCCCTGACCTTTATCCAACTGAACGACTTTAGGATCTCCTCGATAGATGTGTTTGACAAATAGATCCTCCACCGCATATCATAGAGCAGTGGTTCTCAACCTGGGGGGACGTGAAACGATTTGAGAATTTAATATTAATAACGTTTTTGTTTTTCGATTTTTAAAGTATATTTAAAAAAAGTAATGATCAAAAATAGTGATTAATAACTTAAGAATCCAATTCAGTTGCATTTGGATTCTTTAGATTACGAATTCAACTATTAATTCCCTTGTATTTCATTTAATGACTGGTCTTGGATATTGATGAGAAATTCTTTCCTTGTTGATATTGATGTACTTCCACAACATTTTCAAGAAGCCATAGAACTGAAATGTGATTCAAAGTCAAAAGGTGATTTTAAAATAGTGGGCCTGGATGGATTTTGGATACATTATTTTACATTGTATCCTAACGTCTCTAATGTTGCCTTAAGTGTCATTGTGCCATTTTCATCAGCGTGTCTCTTCGAGTCAGTATTTTCAATAAAACAAAAAAACAGCGGTGCCATCTAGAGGTGGAAAGTGATCTCCGTTGTGCATTATCCAACATCAAACCAAACACCAAATATATGTGACATAATCAAGGCAAAACAGTATCAATCTTCACACTGACATTTAGTGACTTGATTGTTGACCATCTGCTTTTTGTTTTCACAGATTGCTTTATTTGAAATTTGTTCTTTTCGTGGACCATTTCATTAATTGTGTGGAATATCATGTACTGGTATAAAAGTAATGTTCGTTAAAAATAAGAAATTATAGTTATTATATAGGTTTATGGTGGGGGGGACTGGGGCCTTACCACATCTCAAAAGAGGGGTGCCGACTGGAAAAGGCACTGCAGTCGTCGTGACTCCACTTATGCCAACACCAACCTTCCAGAACCTTTGCTTTCCACATTCATTTGGCTGTCCATGCTACGAAAGGAGATCATTCTGATTATTATTATTAAGTGGTTTTAGTGAGTAGTGGTGTAGCTTCACAGTGTATAATCAATGAGTAATAATTCACTACGAAACTTGATGGAGACTATTTAAAAAAAATAAAAATTTTGAATTTAAAATTAAATTTTTGTTTTCCTCCCTAGAAACTTAATTTCTTAATATGAATAATCTTTCCTGTAGATTCCTTCAAACATGAAAAATGTATTTTCCGTGTCTGTGCATTGCTGATTGCTACAGAAGGTAATTATTATTACAATAATTTCTCTCATTAACGTCATTCTAATTAACGACTATTTCTGTTCAACGACGGTACTTTTCTGTTCTGACAAATACTTTACAGAACACATTCCGGTATTAACATTTTTTTCCTGTTTCATGACATATTTCTTCATCCTGTGAGTCATTAGTGGGGGAAGAGTACTGTATATATAATTTTATATCCAAATACATAAAGTGGCCTTTATTCAGTGTCTCTGTTATTTTAGTTGAAAAAATATGGAAGGTAAAGAGAGAGAAGAAAGATTTATCAAAGGAAGGTTCCTTTTAGGTGATTGAGGAGGTCGTGGAGGAATTGATTATTACTGGAGATGAAATTGAACTTCACGTTTTAGGATCCAATCTCGAGCTTATTTTTTGGGTTCATTATAGGCAGAGAAAAGAAAATTTACCACCTACTCCGGCAGGAATTGAATTATCGGTCTTTACATTACAGTTCTTATATTTTAACTGCTAAGTCAGTGAGTATTGCTTTAACGTTTCAAGCACTGTTTATTTTCAAAACTGTGCATAGAAAAAAGTCTAATTAACAAAGCGTCAACACTATTCACCATCATAAAATAAATATGGCATAAATATTTAAAAAAAATATTTACACGCTATATTAAATTGCCTTTAAAATATAACGATGATCGCAATCTGTGCTTTTGTGTGATAGCACAACTATCTGGCTATAAGCGAACAATAGAAAACAGAGTTTTGCACTATGCGTATGTCAAGGAAACAACATTATCTAAGCGGGTGGAGGTCAAATAAGAGCAATGAAGGAAGAGCGAACCATTGTGGTTGCCGTATTTAAGACAGACCACCATTTCGGCGTGGTTTTTGGTCCTCTTCTGATGCTTTGATAGAAGCATTAGGCTTTCGTTTTATTTATTACAATAAAAATAAATGTACTTCATGGAAATTCAGAAAATTTATGAAATTTTTACTTAAAAAATTACATTTTTTCATTTTATACTTCTTTAATAATAATAGTGAATTAAAATAATTTGGAATTATTTAAAAGGTGTTCTGCACACAACTAGCACATATTGAGTATATGCCCTGGTTAAATAAGAAATGCCTAAATGAGTTCCCATTGAGTAACGAGTGTCTAAGTGGTCACAATGCTTATGTAGTTCTTAAAAAATCTGTGTTTTTGTTGCCTGAATAGTGAATTTAATGCCAAAAATTCTTTACCTCAAATCCTGTGGTATACAAGGTGGACCACTTAAGTTGATAATGTAAAATATCTAAAATCTAAAAAAAAAAAAATAAGCGTTTTACAAAAAAATATTTTAAATAAAAATTGCTTGTTTTGAAGGGGGAAAGTGTTTTTCATTATTACTGTTTTACTTGGGGATCATTTTCGAGGTCATTTGAAGGTCTTTTTTTTTTTAAAGGGAAGCCTATATTTTTTATTTTTATTCCCCATAAAAAAAAATAACTTTCGTAGAAAGCATTTTTTCGATTTGCGCTTAGTTTCCGAGATATTTAAAAAATAAGCTTGAATAAAAACATTCATGCCATATCATGTGTGTTAAATATGATATGGCATATCATGTGTGTTAAATCTATCTCCAGGATTCTCAATAAATAAGAACCACTTTGACTTTTTCTTCTACAGACGGATATTTCATTTTTAACACACACTAAACTGAAACTCGATGAACTAATTTATTTTTGCACTTAAGCGTTACCTTTTAAATTACTTACATTAAATAGGTGGATGTATGACGGAAATAGATTAAAAAGCTGAATGCTGGTAGCAAATTGTCGTCTTGCTTCTGTACCAATTAGCACCATACATAATGTCTAATTTTTCTATGGAATATAAATCGATTGTATGACTTATCAACGAATCATATTTATTTGTGTGTACAATGCCTCCCCAACTACTGCATACTTAATTTTTTTCATTTTTTAAGTATTAAATTAGTGTTCTATGATATAGCATGAATTTCTTTATGCAGGCTTATTTTTAAATATCTCGCAAAGTAAGCGCTAAATTGAAAACACGCTTTCTGAAAATGTTTTTATTTTTTTTACGAGGAATTAGACTAAAAAATATAGGTTTCCTTTAAAAAAAAAAAACTGTTTGTCCTTCAAATGATCTCGAAAATGATCCCCAAGTAAAACATGGATAATGAAAAACTTTCTCCCCTTCAAGACAAGCAACTTT
>QLNU02015270.1:85090330-85115143 GCA_006491805.2 Dysdera silvatica
TTTGTTGTGTTCACCTCAAATGGTTCTATCTATAGACAAGTTTTTGGCACTGCCATGGGATCTCCGGTCTCAAGTGTTGTAGCTAACTTGGTCATGGAGTCATTTGAGGAAACTGCTTTGTCTTCACTGAATTTTAACATTAAATTCTGGAAAAGATACGTCGACGACACGTTTGTTGTACTTAAAACTAATACACTCCAAAGCTTCTTCCATTACCTTAATAACTTAAACTCACATATAAAATTCACATACGAAACAGAACAGAACAATAAACTCCCTTTCCTAGACGTTCTTGTACACAGATCTCACGATAACTCAATCTTCACCTCAGTTTACCGTAAACCCACACATACAGACAGATATCTCGATTTTAAATCGCATCATCCAACATGCCACAAAGCTTCCGTTGTTAAAACATTAAGTCTTAGAGCGAATTCTCACTGCAGTAATGAAACACTTTCAAACACAGAAACAAAACACATACACACGGCACTTAAAAATAATGGATACCCTAAACGATTCATTCTCAGAAACTGTAGACCCAATAGTACATCTTTAAACAATACATCTCACACCCGCATATCTATTCCATATATTCACGGCATTTCCGAAACAATCTCTCGCATCCTTAAAGAGGCAAATATCAAAACATTCTATTCCCCTGTCACAACACTTCGCAAACAACTTACAAAAGTTAAAGACCCAGTTCCACCAGAAGATCTCACAGGCGCCATATACCAAATACCATGCAAAGACTGCAACAAACATTACATAGGACAAACAAAAAGAATGATCAAAACAAGAAAAAAAGAACACAAACAAGCACTCGCGAAAGGAGACATAGCCTCACGTCTGGCAGAACACGCTTTACAACACGGACACGAACCCGACTGGGACTCAACAAAAATACTACACTGTCACATCACAAACAAGAATAGTAGACTCTTCTTAGAATCTTGGGAAACTTGCAACTCTTACTCTGAAATGTATGAGAGATCTCCAACATTAGGTAGCCCGCAGTATGGGTTTCTCATTGGTCCCTATTGGGGTTCTTCCATGATTCTATTGGAGGCCTCCCATTGGTTCTCATTGGGTTTTCCCATTCTGCGGGACTACTCTGATGAAGGGTTTTCCAGAAATTTCAAGTATAAAAAAGAGACAGAAACATAACATCGTCATTACTCCTGATGAAGGACTGCTGCTGATGCGTCCGAAAGCTTGAGTGATCTTTTTCATTGCTATTTTACCAGTGTTTAACCTTTTTATGTAATTTCCTCCCTGGTACCCTGTATTTTATTTCAAAAGATTTTTATACAGAAGGGAAACTTCTAATTAGAACATATTTAAATTTATTAGAAAAACACTTAGCAAAACAATAAATATATAAAAAAAACCAATTTTTTCCTTGAAAAACAAAAAACAGGGACGTAAAAACCTTATGGGAAAGTACCAACTTATTGCTGGAACAAAATAAAAAAGAAGTGCACTGATAAAATAAAAAATGACATGAATGAATTAATACAGGAAGATGAAAAATTAGCACATCACTTCAATGATTTCTTTATAGACAGTGCAAATCAAGCGAGGAAAAGCTGTGACTCTGCCAATGTAGTTGCAAATCACATAAAATCAAACCTTAACAGTATGTACCTAGATGTATTTAGTAAATAAGAAAGAAAAAATGAACTAGACAAAAATAAAATAGCTGCTGGCTTAGATGATATTAAAACCAAAATTACTGAAAAAATGTAGTGATGAACTGACAGATCCCCAATACCAGCGATTCTTTAACTTTCATGAACCCCCTTCAGAGTTCACTCACCCTCGCGGACCCCCAAGAATTAACTCAAAGTTTAAAGCCCGGAATTTGCATCATACATATTTATTTCTAGTGTTTCATCACTAATTTTCACTATTTAAGGAAGGAATTTTTCGTCCCCTCATAATTTATTCTTAGCATTAAAGAGCAAATGCTCTTGTTTTAGTGTTTCTTTGTGGTACACTGGGAGGGTCCCTTGGACCCCCTGATGATCCTCAGGGAACATTTTTTGTAAAATGCTTATTTTTGAGATATTTTACATTACTACCATACATTAAATATACTATAATATAATATATATAATATAATATAGTAATATATTACATGCCATTAAGTGAGTCCACCTGTATGCGAGATTTCGGCAATATTTTATATTTTAACTCAAATGGGAACTGTACATTACTATGCCAGCAATCAGAGGTGTAGCCAGGGGGCATTTTTGGGGGTTGTAACCCCCATCGCAATGAAATTTTGTATATTTAATATAGGAATATATGAGTTGTAGCTCTGTAACCCCTCCCATTAAGCCTATAACCCCCTTATGAACTTTCTGCCTATGTCATTGCCTGTAATGACATAGGCAATGACATAGGCAGAAAGTTCATATGTCATTGCCTGTAATGGATAATAATATCATATAAATTTAGATCTTATACTTATGTTACTTGCGTAAATTCTATACTTATAATTATTGCCTAAAATGTTTGCTTAATTCGATTCTCAAATCATAATTTATTAATATCTATAGTCATTATTTTTATTACAACCAATATTATTGTACATGATTACTATGTGCAATTTTGTTATTGTTACCTTGTATTATACCATTGGAATAAGTGAAATTTCTATCTAATTGTTTATCGTAAGTGAATGCAAATTGTAATAAGCGAATCGCTGTTTCTTGTATTTAGGTGTTGACCGAACACTCCTGCATGCTCTGTGCTGGTCACCTGTGGAGTTGTTTACAGAAGAGGCGATGAGAAGTGCTGTAAACTGCTGGCAATGGCTTCTAGCTGCGCGAGCTGATCTTGAATTACAAGTATTCATATCTTTAAGCCTTAAGTTACTGTCAAATATAAATAAATGAATGGCAACAATTTAGATATACATTTTGAGGTCTCAGAAAGTGTGGAAAACTAACAAATCAAAAGCTGAGAAGGACTGAATAGAAAATTTGGTGGAATAATATAGGGAGATGTAAGATATTATTACCCTTCACAGGGATAACACAATTGCCAAATAATGGTCAACACACAAAGCCTTCGAGGCAAGATTTTTGTGAGTTTTTCGTGGGGGAATTTATTATACAATAAGTTTTGATACCCTCTTGTAATTAGCTCAATCTAGAGGACTTTTTTTTTTTGTTTTGTTTTGTTTAGGTGAAAAAGAAAAAGTTCTAGATTGAGCTTATAATAACTCATTTTTGTATGACAGTGCAAAAAAAAATCTATTAATGAAAATAATGTGAAAATTTTTTACACTGAAAATGTCGTAGGTGGGGGGGCATGTACATCAAAAAGGTGAAGATTACGTACCAATTAGGGCAAAATGCATGCTGAAAGAGGAGACAATGCATGCCAAAATGGGAAATACATACGAAAAGTGGAGGGGGGGGGGGGGCAAATTCCAGGAGAGCATTTTATAAAGATCTTGAAAAAGTGTCGAATAACGAGATTGCATGGATGTTTAATTTTGGCTTAGAAGACTCTTTTAGAGGGTTAAAGAAAGTGGTAGATGTCATAAATGGAAAATGTCTATGTATAAGAGTATGTTATTCATATTTCTTTGTTTTTCAAAGATATTTAAGTATTTGTTTTTTCTTTGCGTTATTTAGTTTTTGCAAGAGATGTCTGCTGCCTGGCAGATGACCATCGATCGTCAGCTGGGATTATTTGCTGAGGATCCAGTTCAAGTGGACCCCCTTGCTGCCCACGAAGGCAGTGAACTGAAACCAAATGGGCCATTTGTTGCTCCCCATTCTCTATGGGTGAAGGTAAAATAATCTAAATTGGCTCACTTTTGCAGACAGCCCTTTTATGAGTAACAAGTTTTTTTCTATAAATGCATGCTGCTTGAATTGCTGAAAGCATTTGCTGTATTGGAGAACTCTGTAGACTCTTCTTATGCCCCATTAAGAATATTACCGTAAATTCTATAAAGTACCATAACTCTAACATGTGAAATATATACTTATATTTTTCACATTAATAATTCTTCTATGGTTATATTGAACTAGTCAAATACCATTGCATACTTGTACCGTTAATTAGATGTGTACACGCATAAGTCTGATCAACGACAGTTGTATTTGCCGAGTGATATGTGAAATAATTTTTTTCGCTATGTGCAGTTCTTATCTGAGAGAATTGAAGTAGCCAAGTACTGTAACATGAGTGAAGTAGAGATCTTCGCAAACCTGTTGCATCGATCGTTACCCGTTGCTGTTGGTTGCCCAACAAGTAATCGACGACACATTGCGTCAATGGGAACTCGTTTCAGGTATGTTATATTTAAATTATATATAGTCGAATCTGTTTATTTCGAATCGTCTACATTTCCCCTCCATTTTCAGCCTAAATTCAATGCCTGTTTTCATGTTTATCTCGAATAATTTTCTCCTCAAACTTGCATATCTCATATGACGGTCTGAACATAAATTCGACGCTCACGACGTCATGTGGGTGCTAAAACAGCAAAATAACAAGTACAAATCATAAATTCCTTGGAAATCTATGAAAGGTGCTTTCTGTAGGAACTAGAAACTTCAGACAATGTTCAGTAAATGGCTGTTTCCAAGAAATGGTAAGAGAAATATCCTTTTCTTAGTTACGTTAGGAGAAATGGGTGGATATGGCTGGAGGTTAGGTGGTTAACAGACTATTTTTGTTAAGGTATGTCAAAAATATTTTATCTGCACCTGTATATGTCGGAACCTTTATATATCAAAACCCCTCTACCTGAAATTTTTTCTCCTTCCCGTGAAATTTGAGATAGACAGGTTCGACTGTAAAAGAGATGCCACTGATGTGTGATGACTAATCCCCTTTAAGGCCCCACTGTGACAATAGTTTCGCTCTCTCTGTAATGGTCTTTGAAATCCCTAACAAACGTATGTTCCCCACATTTGTACTCATTTGTTCTTATTTGCTTTTATCTGGTTATCAAGGCCATGTCATACAACGTGCTATGAGTTACTTTAAAACTACTTTTCGTGATAACTCAAATTTGGTGACAAGGGGATTATTAGCTATATTTTTATATAATTACACCTAACGCAATATTTTACAATTTTATTTCATTTTTGAGCAGTCCACACCAATGTTGTCATGTGTAAATGTGTTGTTTTTAACCAGTTATTTCAATCTATATAGGTCATGGGCATATACCGAAAGTTCATAGGGGGGTTATGGGCTCAATTGGGGGTGTAACACAACTACAACTCATATATTCCTATGTTAAATATACAAAATTTCATTGCAATGGGGGGTTACAACCCCATCAACACCCCCCTTGCATACGCCAGCAGTATACGTGTCCATGCTATCCAACAGTTGCGAACATTGCCTTTGGGCCTGCTGGATTGAGTTTGATTCCCAGCAGGGGCTTCTCCAGGATTCATAAACTGGGGGGTGTTCAAGGTTTTTTAGGGGGTGTGGATTAGATTTTGTGTGTGTTTAGATTTCATTAAGGGGGGGTGTATCAAAAATCTGGGGGGGTGTTGCGGTGGGTGTGTATAAATCCCTGATTACCAGTATGGGCATTGCCATGTCAATATGGGATGACCACTTAAGAATATTGCAGCTTGCTGGTCATCTTAGGCCTATAGCCAAGGGATAATTTTGTTCCGTAATTTCCTTAAATTCTGGGAATTTCAACTTGCCTCTTCCGGGATTTCTTTTTAAAAATTACAAAATTTTCGTTGTGTTTGGTATGATTTTTTACATTCCTTCGGAAATCAGTGTTTTTACCAAAAATATTACGCAACTTTTTAGGGAATTTTCTGGTATGTTCAGGGAATCTGGTTTGGACTTTCAATCACCCCTGCTATAGCCCTCTCCCAGACGACACAGTCTTGGGTTATAAAGTATACAATTCAGTATACAATTCAGTATACAATTCAGTATACAAAGGATGTCCATATGTGAAACCTTTTTAAAGAGAGGGAAGTTTTGAATCTCGCATTTCGTATTAGACAATTTCAGAAAATGATTGAAAATAGCAGTTCACAGTGTGCAAAACGAAATAGCAGTCAATGACACTTCAGTATGTAAAGTGCTGACTGACCTCAGCCCCACTAAATTGGACTCTCGGTGAGTTGGACTGCATAAAAAAAGATATATTCCAGGTCAAAGGTCATGTTAAGCTGTCTGTCCCATGTCAAAATATCCATGAATGGATAGATATATTGGCTGGGGTCAGGTACTAAAATCCCTCCCTTTTTATATAAAGATCGATTACTGTAAAATATACAAGCAAATTTCAACCATGCCAAACACACTGTTAATTCTTAATTTATAATTAATGTATAATTTTGATTAATTGCTTTTCATCAATCAGTTCTTTTTTAATAGGCTCCTTTCATGTGGATTACTGTTATTGCAAGGAGATATCCTCCCACGGACTATTAGCAAAAATGTTCTGCGGGAAAGAATTTACACTGCTGCATTGGATCATTTTTGGTTAGTAAGAAGTACATGGTTTAAAATCAAGTTATGTGTTTTCAAACTGTACTTTTCTCTAACTTCTTTTGTACTCTTACCATATTTAATAATACAATATTTCGCATGATGCTTATTATACTCTTGTAGCTACATTGAAGCATAATCTTCGATGGCTAAAGATTGATTGATTGTTTGGCTTTTTTATGGCGCAAGAGCATCTGGGCTATACTGCGCCAATCGATGGCTAAAGAAAGAGATACCTATGATAGAGCCACAATATACGATATAAACAGCTATAGTGAGAATTGTATAATGACCACAATTTTTCACTGTGGCCGCAGTAAACAAAAAAAAAACCTGTGATAACCGTGTCATAAAGAAGCTTGTAGTGACTGAGTATATGTTGTGTCTAATGTAGTTTAACGTTTTCAAGATATTCCTTAACTCTAATTAATGTTGATCTCCTCTAAATAATGTTGTAATCCTTTAGTGGACCATCTATGTGTCCCACGCAGAAGGGTTCAGAGCTCCGTGAGGACATCACGTCTCTCATCAAATTTTGGAATAGCTTGCTCACTGATAAAAAGTACTTGAAGGCAAACATGATGTCCGGTAAGAATGTTTTCTATCTATATATACACCCCCTCCTTTTTCATTTGTGTATTCGACAATTCTTTGTAAGTTATAAATGACTTGATTAAGTGTTAAATGCAATTAGTCATGGTTTCCCCCACACCTGGAAAACCCAGAATTCCCAGGGAATTTGAAATTGTTCCTAATACTTAGGGAAAAACAGGTTTTTTTTGTTTTTTTTTTGATCAAACCTGGAAAAGTCAGGGAATTTCCTTCACTAATGGGAATGGGAGCCCTGTTAATGTAGAAGCATTATATTTAACTAATTCTAATAATACGTTTTACTTAGAGTTGATTTTTTAATCATTTCATTAATTTTTAAAAATCCTTTTTAATTAATTTTTGCAAATTAAATCTGAATTATGTCTACGTAGCTGATTTGAGTGAAAGCCAAGGAAGCCAAAGTCTGTCGCTGTCTCTGAATTCTGACTGGAAGAGTAGCTCAGAATTGACTCAGACTAGAGCGCCCCCTACTGGCTGGATCAACACAATGCCGTTGAGCAGCAACATGTCCACTATTTCGAGACGATCTTCTGGCGGTCGATCCGGACGAAGGGATAACCATTCCGAGAGCTATATGAAAGGCTATGTGAAGAAAAGAAACCTCATATTAGCACTGTTGGTAAGTACCAGATTATACAGTGTGTTCAAAAAGTTACGACTTGGTCCTTAACTGCCCGTCTGATGAGCGCATCACAAATGACATTAGCATTGTGTGGAGTTAATGAGCAGCATCAGTTATTACACATTATTCAGATGAAGTAGTTAATGAAATTTGAATGACTTTTTGAAATTCTAGATTATTCTCTAAGTTAACATGATAATGTGTTAATGACTTCTGGAGTTATACCTTTATAAAGTTAATCTTGAGGACTATTCACTTAGCAATGCATTTTTATGCATATATGTGTGTACTATACTGATACAAGTGAGTAGTACTGCTCTATGGCAGCATAGAGGTAACACATTCATCTATTGTACAGTTAACTTAGATTTGATTTCAGTGATACCATAGAGCACATCATGTCCATATCCAGAGGGGGAGGGGGGGGGATCTTAGGTACCAGCATCCCCCAAAACTAAATTTTAAATGGGATTTAGCTACGGCCTTGCCTGTTGTGATTGTATCGATATCTATATTGTACCATCTACAGAGTTCCCAATCAACCTTGAATTGTCAGGGAAAAAACAAGATTTTTTTTAGTCAAAACCGAGAAAAGTCAGGGGGAAAACAAGATTTTTTGGTCAAAACCTGGAAAAGTCAGGTAAAAACCAGATTCTTTGATCAAAACCTGGAAAAGTTAGGGAAAAACAAGATTTTTTTTAGTCAAAACCTGGAAAAGTCAGGTAAAAACCAGATTCTTTGATCAAAACCTGGAAAAGTCAGGGAATTTTTTTAAAACTTCTATTTTGAATAGCTAAATCTCCCACGAATGCAAAGCTGTTTTTCCCACAACTGAAATTTAATTGAAAGCTTTATGATTGGTCCAGGGATTTTATTTGAAAAGTCAGGGAATTTTGCTGAGAAGAGCAGGGAAAAACCTGGAAAAGTCAGGAAATCCTTTTCTCCAATGTGAGTGCAAACCCTGTGTTAACCCAGATCCAATTCCCAATGGATTGATGAAAAATAAAAGAAACTTACAGACAAACTGTTCACTGTAGTCTGATTTGTGATATATCATCGGATTGCCCAGTTTTAAAGAATTATTGGAGCATGCTAGCCATAGCTATATCTTGAACATTAGAGGGGTTTACTGATTTTCGATCTGTACCTGGTTGAATCCCAAGATGTTATGCACTTAGAATGTATTAAAATGCTTTTTAAGAGGAGCTGCGAAACAAAAAATTCTGACGTGCAGTGAAAAATGAATCTATCAGAATATATAATGATGATTGATTTGATGTTATATCTAGGTTTCATCGAAGTTTTATGACATTATAACAGTAAGAATAATGTTATTCTTGTGCAGCTTGCAAAGAGAAGTAAGAATTTTGGTCTAATAACCAGATTCGACCATACCTGCTTTTCATTAATGTACGATTATCTCCTAAATACTGATTATATAAAATTTTTATTGAACCCCTTAATAAAACTTCACTTGTGCATTGAAAATCTTTGGTAGTAATACTTTGGTTCGTTCTGACTTAACATGTGAGAGATTTACAACCTATCTTATTACTAACATTTTTTACCTAAATTAGTTACTGTGCGTCTATTTCATTATTTACACTTCAGTAATTAGGATCACCATATTCATGTTAACCAGGTCGCAACCAAGTTAAGTTTGAATCCCAGTTTTGTTGTGTGCAAACATGTCACAATTAAGTCGCGTTAAGCTATTAGTAGAATAGCAATTCAAAGCTTATGGTGGGGGGGGGCCCTCAAGTGGCTGAAAAGAAGATTATTTGATGCAGCCTTAGGGGCCGTCCATAAGTGATGTCACACTTTATGAGGTTATTTTCGGGACCCCCCCCCACCCCCTTGTCACCCGATTTCCCATTCCCTGATCATGGTATGTCACACATACAGCAAACCCCTTCCACCCCCCGGACCGTGACATCGTTTATGGACATCCCCTTAGAGGAAATAGTGTTTTGATATCCAATGGTGGGGGGATCGAGTTATAATATACGCATGTATTTCATCATTCTCTGTTATTAATTTTGCTACCTTGTGCCATTAATTCAATGCATTGGGCCATTAATTCATTACATTGGAGCAGTAATTCATTATAATAGACCATTAATTCATTACATTGGAGCAGTAATTCATTATATTAAACCATTAATCCTTTACATTGGAGCAGTAATTCATTATATTAAACCATAAATTCATTACATTGGACCCATTATGCATTAATTCATCCATTGATTACCTTGTGTCATTAATCCATTACTCTGTGCTGTTAATCTTGTAACTGGTACATGGTTGGGCCATAAGATATTTCATGCTCTGTCGGATTAAATGTCATCGCATTGTATTAACTCCATGCTTTATGTCATTAATTCATTACTCTGTGCTATTAACCTTAATATTGTATCGTTAATTATTTTCTGTTATATAGGCTGTTGATATTGAATTCTTGATAACTTGGCATAATCCAATGTCACTTCAAGATCAAGCTTTTCCCGGAGAGGATTCCATAGCCGCTTGGCGCTCTCAACCCTTGACGGAAAAGACATGGAAAGACACCGCTAGACTCGCCTGGGAGATATCGCCAATGCTTTCAGTGTATTTACCTTGCAGGTTATTAACGTTTTCTAATTCCAAGAAAGATAATGCGTTGCGCTTTAAGCAGCTTGACTTGTTTAGCTAGCTGAGTAGTCTTGTTTTATTAATTTAGTCAAATAAACCAAAAACTCGTTAAAAAAATTAGAAAGAAGAAACAAGTATTTTTAAATATTAAGTTTGGGAGGCATTGATAACCCTGACAGACCAATTACCTTCAATTTCACACTTCAGATCTTTTAAATTTTTTTTATTCCGCTTTAATGATGTGAAAGCTTCCTATTATGATGAAACTTTATTATTTTCAATGCAGATTCTTTAATATTACTCAGAGATCTCATAAAAGATCGCACTGCTCACTGTAGTCCAGGATTTGGTTCCCTAGGTCTTAAGAGGTTCTAATTTCTCGGAAAATTGTAGGTCCAGAGGTTCAGATTCCTCAGAAAACAGTAGGTCCCGGCACAGCATGACCATTGCAGTCTGTGAGCCATAAAACCACAAACAAAGAAGTTTTCTTTAATAATTTTTCCGGCCCTGTGGTGGTGCACATAGGCATAAGGTAAGGGTTAAATATAGTGTAAACTGGTGGGGGGGGGGGCAAAAATTCCAAAATTGGGTTGAAAAAATATGATTTTCCCTCTGTTCTAAAAAAACTCAGGGCCATATGCCCCCCCCCCCACAAGTTATGGTGGTGCAGTGGTAACGCGTTCGTCAAGCCTGCGATTTGACTTCCAACTGTGCCAAAAGAAGAACGCTTACCGTCTAACTGTCCATCTTAGACCAGGGTTTGGTTTCCTAGGCCTTGGGTTCTTCAACCTTTTTCAGTCCAAGGGCCAATTTTGCTTGCCTGTAGGCCGCACTACTGTATCAGCAATATTAGGACTGATCAAAAGCGGATTCAAGGGGGGGCTCTCCCTGGATCAGTTTTCGCTGCCGTTTTTTTAGGTCTCTGTTAGTTTTCCGCACCTACCCAAAAATATTTTCTGAATCTACCTCTGGCACTGAATATACATATTACAATGTAAAATACACATTGAAGCAAACATTTACAATACTTTTAGTTATTAATATATAAAGCGAAATCAAACCTTTTAGTGAGATTTTTTTCAGTTCTTGTTTTTAACAAGCTTGCCAATGTCAGATCTTGTTTTTGATGTTGCAACCCTAAGAGTATTTTCAAGGTGGACATCAGTTATTCTGGTCCTAACTTTTTTTTACCAACTTCATTCTTGAAGAAAAGAGCAGTTTGCAGATGCAGTGGCGCATGCAGAGGGTATATGGGGGTTTGTAACACCTCAGTACAATGAACTTTTGTATATATACATATAAATATATGAAGTTGTAGCTCTGTAACCCCACCCCCCCAATTGTTAGCATTAACCCCTTTATGATATTTCTACTTATACCTATACACAGATATAAGTACCTGAGTAATAACATTTTCAGAGCATGCAGTCAGATGGTTGGGAAGATGTTCTTATCGACATATTTAGAATAGAATTCAACGGGTCCTAAGTTGAATTCCTTTAAAATCACTGTTGCACTGCAAATCAATAAAACTACTCCTAATGCCCATATACGCTAGAAAACTAAAGTAAAACACGACTGAGGGAAGACCGCGTATTACTTTAGTTCTTTAACATTTTGAGATATTTATTACGAAGTGTGAAAATGTGAATAGAATAAAATACAAAGATGTAAGTCTTAGTGGGAGCAGGAGGGTATTTATTTTATTTATCTATATATATATATATTTTTTTTTATTGTCACAAACAGCGTCCTTTTTCATGAGCCGGCGGGCCACATAAAACATGGCGACAGGCCACGGGTTGAAGACCCCTGCCTTAAGGGGTTTGGATTCCTTGGAAAACTGAAGGTCCCGATGCAGCATCACTTTTGCTGTCTTTGCGTCATAAAACTCGAACAAGGGCAACATTTTCTACTGAAAGGGGGGAAAAGTCATAATGTGAGAATGTGTTATGTATCTCGCATATACGTGTCTGATTTTAGCACAAGAATAGGTGTTGTATATGGTAAAAGGTAAATAATATGCACTGAATAACAATAATCCATTCTCGTTTAAAACACATTCATATTCACTTATAACTCATTTAGGTGAAAACATGTGAAAAATTGCTGTTAATATGTAATGGACCTCTTCAATTAGCATGTAATATTAATTATTATTATACTGTGGAATCTGCCTATAAAGTTGCCTGTGTCCCGACAAATGCAGAGTGTGTGTCTATAAAGTTCCCTGTGCCCCGACAAATGCAGATTGTGTCATCTTCAACCTTGTCTATAACGATATCTTTTCTGGTCCCTTGGCTTTCGTTATAGACAGGTTTCGCTGTATTGATTTAATTTCATATATTGCTTATAATAACAACAGACTGAAGGACAACTTTACGCAATCATTTTTAAATAACTGTGAGTACTTTTGTATGTTCATGTACATATATATTTAACGGGAGAAGGTTATGTGTAAGGCCATGCAGTGGTAATATATTTATCAATCGTGCCATTTTCTGTAGTTGCATTGCCAACAGCACCAAAAAATCACTTACCAACTAACTTCTTTCTGTAGTTGTGGATGTTGGTCCCTTAAATCTTAAAAGACTTGGATTTCTCGGAAAACCGTAAGTCTCGGCACAACATGACCTTGGCTATCTTTGTGCTATAAAAACTCTCGAACAAACAAGGGGTGTGCAAGGGAATGATTTACAAGAAGCATTCTGTTTAGTCGGTGTGAATGTTTGAAGGACAGGGTATCCAATGAGTGGTTTGAAACGCGATAGACTTCACTTGAAATGAATGAATGAATCATTCAGAGAATGGGATTAAACTCAAAGAACGCATTCTCTTTAAAGAAAGACAATGGCGAAATACATTCCTAAAGGAATGATCTTTCCCATCCCTGTTGTGTGTCAAATGAGTACTGAAAGAATACTATAAAAGAGAAGTCAAAGAGCGTTTGTATTACGCAGTTGGTATGTGTTATACGTACCTTGCATTTCAGCCATGCGCTCTTACAATCTGCCACTTTCAGGTTCAATAATTCAGATGCTTTGAAGGAAGAAGTAGCTCGCTTAGTTCAACTTAATCCCTCAACCGTATGCCACATTCCCGAAGCTCTACAATACCTCGCAACCTCAGAATGCATCGAGAATGATGGATCCGAAGTAAGTGTATGTTAAGTAACGTTTGAAAAAGTCATAATCACATAGTTATGTTAAGCGTACAGTGTCAGCTTAATGCAGGACTTGCTCCAGTAGGGTGGGGGGAACCGAGCATTCGCCCTGAGTAGCAGATTTTTACGCTACACCCAAACTGTAAAGTATGATTAATCATTTTGGGGCGGCAAAACACATGTTCGCCCCAAGCAACACATTACTTAACACCAGTCCTGGCATAACCTGTATTTCAATCACTCTTAAGACTAAATATAAAGAAAAGGTAGAACTGAAGTCACTTCACTATTGTAGTTTCCTCCTTTTCATTTATGTAATTTACATGCATTTCAACTGGTAGTTTTCGCAGCACTTGTGATTACCATGGACAGAACCTTGTGGATGTGCTACCATGTTAACCAATGACAGACTTGTTCCGGAAACAAGAGGGAAACTGGGCTTCCTTCTGATGATATGCTGCACATAAATAAACCATTAAGTGTTATAATATATATGGTTATATAAACCATTAAGTGTTAAAGAAAAAGCTGTGTGAAAAGGCACATCCCTCAAGATTCCATCTTTAATAATATTCTGGATTGTAAATTTCATGTACAAATTGAATGTCCCCAATCTGAAATGCTTGGGGCCAAGAATGTTTTGGAGTATATGCCTTTGATCTACTATACACTTAATTTTTAACTAACTCCATCTACCCTACAAATTAGTGCCACATCAGTGGTTTCTTTCACATCTAGCCTGTAAAATACTAGTACATTTTTTGTCATTGATCTAACTTATAAGAAAGGATTTTGCAACGTTTTGAGAACTAACGTTCCCTTTGTCAAGCAAAGTTTCACCTTGCTTGATAAGAGGAACAGTAGTTCTCAAAATGTTGCATAACTTTTTCTTATACATTGGTCCAGTGACAAAAATTTTACTAGTTGTGACAAGCTCGTTTTTGAGAGCCTATAAATGTTTCAAAAAAAAAAGGTACCTACTGGAGATTATTTGCTAATTCCCCTGTAAAATAAACGACAGCAGAATTTGGGAGAAGGGTCCTCTCCTTAACAACTGGAATGGATTGCAAAGTAGGGAATGGTGTAAGAAAAATCTACCTAAGTAAGATCACTGGGTTTATAGATAGTCCAAAACATTAAATTACAATCTTATCCCGAAAAACTGTGTGCTGTGAGAGTGAAGTTACGTATTTGAAATTGAAATATTCAACCTGTAGAATTGATGTATCATAAAATTGATCAATTTTGTATTTTCTCCCATTAAGCTTACTCATATGCTGACCTGGGCTAGAATAGCTCCAGTAAAAGCTTTGGCATTTTTTTCAAGACAATATCCACCACATCCGATCACTGCACAGTATGCTGTGAGAGTTCTCGCTTCATTTCCACCCGTAAGTTGGCCATCCTTTTTATCTTTCTGGTGAAATAAGAAGATCGCAAATAAATTCATTCTTTTAAAAACAAAGATCTTGTTTTGAAATGTAGTCATTGTGGAAGAGTTATAAACTAAATTTTTTTCCAAGTCATCTGTTATATTTTCACCAGTTTGAATTTTAATTTCTCAACGAAACTTCCCAGTGATATACTAATTGTCACAATCGTGGTTCCATTCACGCTCGGGAATGCTCGCATGAAAATTCACATAGAGACACATATTGTATCTGACAGATTAAATTTCCTAAATTTGTATCGCCATGCTTTAAAAATGTAGGAGCTTCATATTATGATAAAATCATAAGTATTTTATTGTATGTGAAGGCCTTTAAGGTTGTAGTGGGTTTTAGTTCGACGCCCAGTAGTACCCTACATAGGAAATAGTAGAAACGTCAATGTCATGTCGTTGACCCCTATTAGAGAAATAATGAAAAGAAAGATAATTAGTTTGTCATTATATCTATTAACATTTCATCATTATATTGTCTATAATAATAGTCTGTCATTAATGTTGGTGGCTATTAATACTATGTCATCATAAGGGTCTATATTAACAGCTCATCATTTTTTTATCGGTTGTATCCATCAATATTTTGTCATTATGAATAGTGTCTCTTAATATCATCATCATATTCAACCATTATCTATCCACTGCTGGATGAAGGTCTCTCCAAATGCTTTCCACACAAGTCTATCCTGAGCAATTCGCTTCCACGTCACCCCAACCTGTTTTCTTATTTCATCCACCCATCTAGTTTGAGGACGTTTTCTAGGTCTTCGGTGGTCTCTTGGAATCCAGTTCAGAATTTCTGTTGTCCATCGTTGATCAGTTCTTCTTGCAATATGCCCAGCCCATCGCCATTTCAGTCCTTTTACTTTAACAATGATGTCCTCTACTCTAGTTTGCTCTCTCACCCAAGTGTTTCTTTTTCGATCTCTCCTAGTTATTCCAAGCATGCACCTCTCCATGCTCCTTTGCGTTGTCTGTAACTTTCGTATTGCTCCAACTGTTAGACTCCATGTCTCTGATCCATAAGAGAGGACTGGCAATACACACTGGTTGAAGACCTTTCTTTTTAGACACAAAGGCAATTTCCCCTTCAGGATAAAACTGTTTCTTCCAAATGCTTATATATGCTTAATATTTATCATTGTTAATATTTTGCCATTGTTGTTATGGTCTATAATATATAAGAGTTTATGTTAAGTACTAGTATCTGTATATTAATCTTTATATGATAGTATCTATGTAGTAATATATATGTTAAATAATAATTGATTGGTAGCACCTATGTTAATATTTTTTGTCCGTTTTCAGGACGTTGTTTTATTCTACATTCCTCAACTAGTGCAGGCTGTTCGCTATGATAACGTAAGTTTTTAATCTACTATATAAGTCTATGTTTCCTAAACCCATACATTAAACCCAGTTTCATTTTGCAATGTAGTTTGTTATACACATGTCTGTATATTTACGTTGGATTTTATGTGGTATTCATTTATTTCATGTATTAGATGGGCTACGTTACCGAATTCATAAAAAATGCATCGAAGAAGTCACAGTTATTGGCTCACCAGCTTATTTGGAATATGAAGACAAACATGTATTTAGACGAGGATGCCACTATCCAAGATCGTAAGTTGACATTTTCCCTCTCGAAATGCACCTGAGAAGAACTATTTTCCCGTAAAATGCAAGTAAAGTTGAAAATTTTCCATAAAGCTAAAATAAAGTTAGCAGTTTTATATAGCCCTATAGCGATGCATTACTAACGCTTTTGTCTCTCATACCAATAACCTGTGTTTCATTTCAACGGCACCATAGAATGCATGACATTATTTTTCAGCCCACTCTAGTTTGGGGTTTGGTTCCCTAATCAATAGAGGTTCAGGTTCCTTGAAGACGTATAGGTCCTGACCAACATAACCTTTGTTGTACAAACGATTTTTTTCGTTCATCTTAACTGAAGAAAGACTGCGAAGTGAACTAGCATTTCTATTGTGGGAGACCACAAACTTATAAAATGACACCACCTGGAAATCGTTGTCGTCCAACTCTGGCACGCTTGCCGTAAGGATGCCATCCTCAGTATAGGGATTAGCCAAAAATTATACGTACAGTCTCACTTTGCTTGGCGCAGAATGACTAGTGTTGTCCTTGTGCCATAAATATACAATCATCATAATCATGAATATATGGAAGATATGGTAGAATGATTCACAGAAAGAAAAGGAATTTTTGGAAACTTGGTAGGACACAAGCCCTAGATTGCCAGTCGAGTGCTCTGCTATTAAGCTATGGGTCACACGTAATTTTTCTCCCTGCAAGTGTATTTAAAGCTTTTCTTTTGGACCAGCTTTTTCTGTGGAAATGAGCTGTCCGAAAATTCCTTGTCGTTCTGCGAGTCATTTTACCATATTTTCCACACATTCTTGGTTAGGATGAAAGAAAAAAATTGTTTCTGAAATCTCATAAGTCCTGTTTTCTAACTATTGCTTATTCATAAAACTGGTCTCCACTGATGTTTAAATCACGGTCACAGCACTGGCCATTTTCCAAGAAAAACCGACTCATAAGAAATGCTTTAAATACTCTCGCAGGGGGAGGAAAGGCAGGTTACCTGTTGCCTAATGGTAGAGCATTTGATCAGCAATCAAGAGATGTTGGATCGTATTCCACAGTTTCTGAAAATTCCTTTCCTTTCTATGTATCATTTGCACCATAACCTTAGTCACCCGTATACCATAAAATGCAAGTAGAGTTCATATTTATCCACAAAGTCGACAATTATATTTATTAATGCAATACAACTAACTGCTGTTTATAATAACAGCTATGTCAATTATTGTTGACTAAGAATTGAAAAACCATTGTACATGAGTATAATGTTTAGATTAATTTTCACGGTTATACATGTATAATAATGGCTTAAGCATGTGCCAGAAAAAATCTACTGGTATTAAGCTGCATGGAAACTCACACATTAGAATTTAGTGAGAATTTTGACTGTGACCTGTCACATGAGGTCAGATGATGCAACCCCATATGAGGCATGATCAAGGCAAGTGACATGCACTAGCTTTGGATAAAAACATTTAGTTGCTTTACCAGCTTTTGCTATGATTTGTGTAGCATCTGTTAAAAAGGGTGAAACGTTATTATGTTCCACTCCATTTGGCCACAAAAGAGTAAAAGATTTCTCAAATAGCTGACAGATGGTTGAACGATTAACTTTTTCAAGTACCTCCAAATTCAATAAAAATACTTAATATAAGGTGACAGTTGAGAAGAGTGACCTCAAGACTGCAATAAAAGTTATCATAAGGTTGAAATAAGAGTTGGGAATGGCACTAAAGGCAAAGTTAAAAAGGCCGTGATTGATATACATAGTTGATTGACAATGAAAGCTTTTTTTCATCTAGAAATCCTAGTTTTGGTTATTGCAATTCTTTTGTAGTTCTTACAAAAATGTAATTTTTATGAAAAAATTGGCAAAAAACGACCTAAAACAAAGAAAAATCGCCTAAAATGTCCTAAAAAATGCAAATGTCGTCAACATCCAGGCCCTATTTATAATCATTCATGAAGTTGTTTGGCTGTTCATAAATGTTGATTGTTCATAGATATATGTTTTATAAATAAATATAATATTTATATATTTTATAAATATGTATACTTTATTTTTTAGCTGAAATTTATGAACATATGGAGCATCTTGTCACTAATATTGTGAATTCGCTGTCTGGTCCTGCGAAGTTATTCTACGAACGAGAGTTTGACTTCTTTGGAAAAATCACCGCTATATCAGGGTCTATTAGGTAGGGACTTACAAAGGAACCCCTTTCGCTGTTCACTGCACTTTGAGATCAGACCTATAGGAGATGATAGTGCTTGACTTCCTGATCACAAGTATGTAATCATTTGTCTGCTAAAATGATATGACAATTTTTTATGAATATTTGAAGTCCAAAAATGACACTTTTTTCGCCAGGTTTGATATTTTTTAATCGCACTGTATGTGAGCAAAAACAGGTTTGAAGTCGGTAAGATTATGAAGGATCATCGTATTTAACGGATAAAAATAAAAAATTATGTCTCAGCTAATTTAAACAGTATAAAAAAATTAATATGAAAAATGAACTTTTAGCATAGATATTTGGCGAATTTGGCGACAATTTTGAAGAGTTGGCGGGACATTTAAGTTTCGCATTCCACTAGCTATATAAACTCGTCCGCAAGTGTAACGTCAATATAGTTGTACGAGTTTCCGATTGTGAGAAAATGAAAAATATAGTGAACATAATTCAATCCGTTTTGAATTTGGTCGTTAATAAATACGACACGCTTCCGTCGTTAATAACTGATCAAGAACTTAAGGAAAGTCGGGAAGTATTGTCGAAAATCGAAAACATAATTTTTAATAACAATGTCAGTGAAAATATCAGTTTAGATTTTGAAGACAATTGTGATTTCCGTATCGACGAAGAAAGTGATATTAGTATAGTCGGTGACGAATATTATAACTGTACTGTAAAGGGCGATCAATTGGCAAATGAATTCAGTTTAGAAAATATGCAAACAATTGTTCAGTATTTTGACAGTTGTCAAAAAAATAAATTCCAGAAAACAAACAGGAGATATCCAACAGTAAAATACCCTACTTATATTTCGAGGTTTAGAAAATATATATCAAATATGGGCACAAATATAGAAAAGTATAAAATAATAAAAAATGAAATGTTAGCCAGATTTACAAAAGCTAGGGAAAATTATTTACCTGTTCATGATATAGATTTGAAAAGATGGGCGATCCTGAAATCCCAAGAGTTAGGATTTGAGGATTTTAAATGTTCCGATAATTTTATAGATAATTTTAAGAGCCAAAACAAAATAGTTGCGCGGAAAGTAACAAAATATATCACTCAAATATACACCCAGAATATGGGTAATATAGAAGATAGTGCCATAGAATTTATTTTGATAACGAGAAATGTTACTGCTAATATTATCCCCCAACAAATTTTTAACTCTGATCAAAGTGGTTTTAATTATTTTCTTCCAAATTAAAGGCAGCTATCGCATAAAGGTGAAAAACAGACATTTTCTTTAATAGGGTCTGATTTTGGTAGAACATATTCATATACAATAATGCCAATAATATCAATGAATGGGGAACTGACAGGGAAAATGTTACTTTGTTTAAGAGAAGCTGCGGGAAGATTTGGCCCGACTGTTCAACGATTAACAACGTTTCAAAACGAATTTATTTCAACCTTCAAACTTATATATTACATGCTCCAAGTCGGAAAAAATGGACAAAATCAAAATGAGAAAGTGGGTAGAATGTTGTATGAAACCCATCATGTCTCCTCCTTCCTGTGTTTTACTAAACTCATGGACAGGTAGTACAGACCCAAACACTTATTAAGATTTTCCGGAAAATTGTATATCCTTGCAAATACCCCCCAAAGCAACATCCCTCATACAACCGCTGGATGTTTATTTCTTTCGACAATAAAAAATTTGTACAAAAAAATAATCAACAGAATAGCAATCGATGAAATGGATATTGACATACGACATCGAAATGAGATAATAAAAATGCATTCTTTGGTTCACAATCAATTACAGTCTAAAAAATATCGCCCTATATTACAATATGCTTGGTTTAGGTGCTGTTATAGCGATCATGATCCCGGAAAATTCAAAAATGTTGAGGAAATTTCTTTTGAAATTGAATACAACAATTGTAGCCGAGATAATTGCAAAAATCTGTCATTCTTAAAATGTGCCCACTGTGATCAATTGCTTTGCTTCACTCTTTTCTTTTTTTGTACTGTATCACTTTCAGGACTTTCCTGAGATGTACACAGTTTAATTTTTCTCATTTTTAAATGAAGAGCATAATTCAACGATTAATCCACAATTTATGGTTACATAACTTCATGCAATTTTGTTCACATTTTTTCTAATTACAATTTTTCTCACATACAGTGCGACTAAAAAATATCAAACCTGGCGAAAAAAAGTGTCATTTTTGGACTTCAAACATTCATCAAAAATTGTGATATTATTTTAGAAGACAGATAATTCACATTCGTGATCAGGAAGTCAAGCATTATCATCTCCTATAGGTCTTATCTCTAAGTGCAGTGAACAGCGAAAGGGGTTCCCTTGTTAGTAAAATTATTAATCAGCCTTGTTGTACATATTGGAAACTGGGGGATAATTTATAAAAATAAACATATTTCTCTGCTGTCTTGTAATTTTTTTACATTAAGGAGCTCCAAATATTTAATTTATTTAGTTGGTGATTTAATTGACCTTATTAATTACATTTCACTATTGCAGGCAATTTCCTAAAGGGCCTCAACGGAAACAAGCTTGCTTGAATGCCCTTTCAGAGATCGTTGTTCAGCCTGGATGCTACCTGCCGTCAAATCCCGAAGCTGTAGTTGTAGATATAGATTACAAATCAGGCACCCCAATGCAGAGGTGCGTAGATTGCTAATACGTAAACCATCTGAAAAGTTATTTATTTATAGTAAAAATGAATTATTCTTTCATATAATAATTTTTGTTGTCATTACATTAAAGGTAATTATTTTCCTTTTGGTTAGACTGTCTTGTAAATGGGAATCTATAGTATCATAATAGTAACATATCATTTAAGGCTAGCTGTGGAAACAACTATTTGAATTCTTCCAACTGATTTTTGTACGTTTTACGATAAAGACAATGTTCTTGTGGAGGAACCCTGTTTTTATAAGGGGGTTCTCTATTTAATTAAGGGTTTGACATGATAGCGTGCTTAATGACTTGTTGAGCAACGATTGACACAGGGTTCCCTTGTACCAATTAAATGACAGATAGTAAGTTTGCTTTTGATTCATAAGGTTTCTTTCACAGTGCCGCCAAAGCTCCTTTCTTGGCGCGATTTAAAGTTCGACATTGTGGGATTAACGAGATGGAAAACCAAGCCCTCAGTGCCACTTCCGAATCAAAGGATGGCAAGAAAGAAAGCAAGGAGAAGGAATATTGGCAAGCTGCCATTTTTAAAGTTGGCGACGACGTTCGACAGGTACTCGCTATATGAATCTTACCCTACTATTTGTACTTCATACCCTACTGTGGTCAGTTTTCTATCCGTACGGTATAATTTGTACATAGCTACTATAAAACTTGATACCTCAAATTATGACGATGTTTTAAAAAGTGATTAGCAAAAATAATATCATCATCATCGTCTCAATTTTAAATTGTGGATGTAACGTCTATTCTCCCAGCCATGCATATTTATAAGCAAATGGCATTTGGGCCAGTGTGCAGTTCATGGATCAGAATTTCGCCAAATCCAATACTGTCGCCAAAAATAACGCCAGAAAACATCCAATAAAATGGGGGAGGGTCATGAGAACCACGAAGAGGAGAAAAGTGTAAATAACCTTTGTGTGTTTCTTGAAGCAACCACATTGTTATGTTGCCACAATTGGTAGTGGTCTCGACACCGGAGCTGATCTCAGATCAGTGGTGTAGCTATAGAATTTGGATCCCAATGCAATTGCAGGTAGAGGCCCCCCCCCATACCAGGATCCCACAATTATGCTATCTAAGGAGCCTCGACTTCCAAAGCTGAAGGGGCCCCAATGCAACTGCATTGGCATCGCTACGTCTCAGTCCCATTAAGTCACAGTTCAACCCAATATTTCCAATCTCAGAGTTACGAGTTAATCTGCTATTCAGTGGTAATGCATTCCCCCTGATATACAGTGAACTCGGGTTCAACACCTAACAGTTGGAAAAAAAAAACCTACCCATTTACTGCTTACTGTCAGAGGATTGGTTCCCGAGACCTAAAAAGGTTTGAATTGTTCTGAAAACTTTATAACTAACCCTTGCTGCTTTTGCAGCATTAAACTTAAGCAAAGGTATTAATCCATTTTCTTTTTTTTTTTCTGTTTCCAGGATATGCTTGCACTACAAGTAATCGCTCTGTTTCAGAATATTTTCAAGCAAGTGGGCCTCGATTTATTCCTTTTCCCATACAGAGTGGTGGCAACGGCACCTGGGGTAAGCTTCAACACGTGGTTAATCCTTATTTATGAAACTTAATAATCTTAATGAAACTTGCATTGCGCAAGTGGTTTTTGGTTTGTTTCTTAACATCCACTGAAATCAAGGTATGTTGGAAAATATTCTGACATTCGTATTGTGACTAAGGTGTCATGTTACGACATTTTTCACATTTCATGGGAAAATTTTAAGTTTTAAAATGCAAAATTCTTGTTTGGTGCAGAATGACCCTTGCTGTCCTTGTGCCATAAAAATGCAACCAACCAATCGAAATGCAAAGTTCGAGAACAACTATCGACCGATGTATATTTAAAATGTAATACGATTCTGTTTGTTTTGTCGAACTTCCAATGTTGTAATTTTAATAGACTTATCATCTTAGCCGACTTCGTCTAACAGTGGTTGTGGTCTAACAATGGTGCTAAATGCCTTGTGACACTGAGAAGCGTTTCCAAGTGAATTGCTCTTGGCTTGGAAATAGACGTTTCCAGTCGAGAACAGAGACAAGAGAAAGTTATTTGCGACAGATAGGAAGAGGAGAGACCCAGTTTGACACCGATGGATGGGCTAGTAGTTGTGTTTTCCTTGCTCGGCCATAGGAGATAAAGTATCAGATGAAACTGGTGCTATGTATATTAGTGTTCCTTAGCTGCCAGCAATTCTCCTGGACTTCGTCATTTCAGTTTTCTAAACATTTTTCATGAATAAATATTTTGAGGAAGAAAATAGTCGTAAAGGCATTGGAAAGCTCAGACCCAGAACACTTAAATAATATTTGTGCAGAAAATGCCAGTGACCAGGCCGTGTATTTTGAATATGCGAGTATTCATGAACGATCGAGAATTTTTCAGACATCGAAATCTTTCAGTTTTAGAGAAAGGGTATACCGCGCCTTATGACAGGTCATAAAACACACCTGTAAGCCAATTACAGTAATATGCGATACATCGTCTGTTTTTAAAACTGAAAGAACTAGCATCTGCGTTTCAGATGTCAGCGATCAGTCAGCAAGGATGTGCGTCAGCAGCGTGTATATTTATAGAAGAGGTGTACTGATATTCTTTATGATTATGCCATAATTAATTATTCATATTATGATATTCTTTATGATTATGCCATAATTAATTATTCATATTATGATATTCTTTATGATTATGCCATAATTAATTATTCATATTATGATATTCTTTATGATTATGCCATAATTAATTATTCATATTATGATATTCTTTATGATTATGCCATAATTAATTATTCATATTATGATATTCTTTATGATTATGCCATAATTAATTATTCATATTATGATATTCTTTATGATTATGCCATAATTAATTATTTATACTTATGACAGTTTGATGTATGAGCCTTAAAAAAAACCCAGAAAGGTAGTTACGAGTACATTTGTTTAGACATGGCCGTCATCATATAAAAAAAAAAAATACTGGGCCTCGGCCTCTTAATGGTTGAGAAACAGTAATGTATATGTAATTGTTAGGTGATGATGCAGGCACATTATTAAATACGCCAAGTTCTAATTTCCGTACTATTGAATTGTCCTGACCGCATCCAAGCGTAGCTTGTTAACCATCAACATAGAATTTTCAAAATTATTGGTGGGTGGGGGTCAAGCACATATTATATATTTTTATACATTATAATATATGCAAAATTGCAATTTATTTTAAATTACTGGAGGAGCTCGGGCCTCATGAGCCCATATAACTCTATACCTATACTTCATAACAGCAAAGTTCAACAACAAACCTGACA
>QLNU02015270.1:85115243-85129798 GCA_006491805.2 Dysdera silvatica
AAACTTAATTATAAATATAAGGAATTACTTTCACAAATGGTTTGTAGCATGAACAATGAAGAGCGCATGCTTCATGGATGTTCACTTTGTCCTGGTCAAGATGTGGTTTCAGAATGCTTGGATGTATGCCAAATATCCTATAAGCAGTGGGTTACAACTGGTCGATGTACTGTAGTGACAATTGTTGAGTTTTATGCAGATTTCAAAGAGAACGCACTCAAGAAACTTAACATTTTGAAAAAACATCATTAGGCTGCATATCAACAGAGCAATCCCATTTTCTTAAGGTCAAGAAAGCACTCCTAAATTCTGATGAGTGTATGGTACATTGTGACTTTTCGGAAAATTTTACTTTTGTGGTACAAGAGGAAATTCAGTCGTACTGTTGGGTAAATAAGCAAGTTGCTCTTCACCCATTTGTTTGTTATTTTAAAGTTCATGACAAATTACAGCAAAGAAGTTTTTGTGTAATTAGTGATTCAGTGGAACACAATGCAACATTAGTACATAGATTTCTAAAAAAAAATTATCCGTTTTAAAAGAAAATCTTCCCACTCTGAAAAAGGCGATTCATTTTATAGATAGTGCTTGAGAACAATATAAGAACAAAAAGAATTTCATAAACCTATTTCTCCATAAAGGAAACTTCAACCTAGAAGTTGAATGGCATTTGTTTGGCACTTCTCATTGAAAGGGGCCACGAGATGGAATAGAGGGTACTGCGAAGCGTCACGTAACAAGAGCATCCTTACAACTTGTTGACAAACATATCTTAGCACCGGAAGACATGTTCAAACACTGTTTAGAAATAAATAAAGGGGATACAATTTATTTTCGTATCAAAAATATGTATTGATGGGGAAAATGGCATGCTTGCAGATAGATATGTGTCTGTCTGCTTTAAAAATATTGAACACTAGAATTCATCATTGCTTTATTCCAATGGAGAACAAAATAAATTAAGAATTCAACTTCTATCAAGTTGTAAGGAATATGAAGTTGTCAACATATGTAACAATGTATGTAACGTTGTTACAAATACAGAAAAAATTGACAAAAGAAGACAAACAAATCGGCGATTATATTGCATGTGTTTATAACACAAAATGGTAGCTTGGCATTATCAAGGAATGTTCTGAAGAATACAGGGATTTTAAAATTCATTTTTTTCACCCACCAGGGCCAGGAACATTGTTTTCTTTGTCAACAAATGATCAAGTATGAGTTCCACAGGCTAGCATTTTAGAAGTCCTTATGCCTCTGCAACTAACCACTGGTAGAGGATATAATATTATCCCAAAATTGAGTTTATCTTTGACGCAATTACTATTAAACCATACAAAACACATCTGAAGAAAATTAGAATTTGCTTTCCCATGATTTTATGTTTAATAAATTTATATTATGTTGTATAAGCAGACGTAGTACTTTTATATGTGGACTGTACATTTTGTAGACCGAAATAGATCAATTTGCAGTACCGCTATCTTTCTGAAACTATTCTAAAACAAAAAATAAAACTTTGAGAATATGTAGAGATAGGCAATAGAAAATTGTTCTCAGAAAAAATCAGCTGATTTAAAAATACGGTTTTTTATTTATCACATCTCAAATATCTCCAAAAACGGCAATTCTAGCAATGTAGCAGTTATAAAATAATTTTTGATTAAAAAAGGGAAACACTACAGCAATTGAAATTTGCTTGAACATTCTTATCAATGTATAAGAATTACCAGAAAAAAAAATACTCATTCTGTGTTTAATTGCCCTTCTGGTATGAAAGTGTCGAAAACGGCCTCGAACTTCTTTGCTTATTTTATAAAACTCAGTAGCTGTAGTTTCCATATATTCTTTATCAATATCACTACAGCCAGTTTCTTTCAATTTTGCCATTAAATTATGAACAGAGTAGGAAAGAAACAGAGTACTTTGTTTCAAGGCCAAATTGTCTTTAAGGTCGGAAATTTTATGTTTTTCTGATTTAAATGTTGGTTAAAATCGCTGGAACCTCCATGGGCCATGTTAAATTCTGTACGACACTTTTCACTTCTGATGTCCGTTGGAGTACTTCTTTGCTTTATAAACTGGTACTTTGTAAGTTAAAATTAAAAGTGCACTTGTGTTTAGGAATTCTTAAAATGGAGGTGCCACATAAAAAAAAATTGAATTGACGTCGATAAAAAAACAAGTCAGTCATCAAGAAAGATGTGCTAGCTAGCAGGCTTCTGACTGACTTATAGTTCCTTCACAAAAAGTAGTCCGATAGACTAGATGCTAGCGGCAGACTGCACGCGTCCCATAGCACCCGTGCTAAGCAACAGATCAATCCTTCTGCGCATGTGCATGATCTTCGCAAAAATTCCTATCAGTGGTTCCATTTGCTTGGCCAGAAAAATAGGAGAAAATAGCTATCAAATATCAAGTATTAGTACAACGCCATATTTGTATCCTCGCTAATATAATAATTTTATTATGAATTAGTACTTTTATAAATAAATCAGTACTTACCTGACTCACAGAGACCGAACTGGTGGAGACTCCCAGAGTCCCCCACTTCGCGAGTCATGCCATTTCGATCACATTCGATGTGTGCTGCCTTAATCAGTATCTGTTGATCCAGTATCTTCATGCACAGTGTATTTAAATAAAATAAAAATTACGATGCTAATACAAAAATACTTGGTAATACCGCTACCTTACAACTGGATGCTACTAAATCTAGCTAATTTGCAGTATGTTTCGGCATTACTAGTACCTACGAGTCCATGCACAGAAAGATTGATCTGTCGCTCAGCACGGGCGCATTAGAGCACGATGGGGCACATGCGGTCTGCCGCTAGCATCTGATGGTACCGTTAGAAATAACGGGAGCTGACGTCACAAACGGCCTAGCCGATTACAGCAGAGGGGAGGACGTCATTTCAGAACTGGTTTTTGGCGCAGACAAACGTTCGCTAAAAAACCAGTTCTGAAAAGACGTCCTCGCCTCTGCTGTAATCGGCTAGTCTGTCTGTGACGTCAGCTCCTGTAAATTCTAACGCTACCGTCGGACTACTTTTCGTGACAGAACTGGACATATATGTGGTATGTATTGCACATGCCCCATCATCGCAACACTATTAGGGTTTCTCTCTTTCTGAAAATGGGACATTTCGGCTCACAGACGAACGACAGGACGTATGATCAGGTTACCCATAGTAGTCTTGCGGCAAAAAAGATGTAGACAAACTGTTCATCTACTATTAATTATTTTAGAGTTTCTTATAACTTAACAATTAGCTGTGATAGTAAATTAAATTTGGTATTAAATATTTCATGTTGTAATTATCACTTATTGTGTACAATTACTGCAACAGTACACTAACCGTTTATAAATTAGTTTGCAATGTATGTGTTGAACTAGATATATCTAGTGTTTTCTGATTAAGATTAAATTAGTTAAGAACGTATTATATTTTTGTGCTTAGATTTTGGCTTCATGTTTGAGAGTTCCCCCGGAGGGAACTTAGGTTTTGAACCAGACATCAAGCTGACGGATGAAATGGTAATGATTATGGGCGGCAAAATGGAAGCGCCACCTTTTCGATGGTTCATGGAACTATGTGTGCAAGCATACCTTGCTGTGAGGTAGGTTTGAACACCCTATTCAGTCTTTTTCCTTTTATGTTAAAATGCAACTTCGTGTACTTTGAAAAATGACATTATTTCTAATTCGGAGACATGAATACCATAGCACTGCTACTTAACCTGCGCACATGGAAATTTAACAAAACTGTGCGATTGTCATGCAGTTTAGTTTTAGGCCTCAGGACATATAGGTTTCACTGTATTTAATTTTAAATTCCTTGATAATTACATATACATGTATGTATTGTTACATGTACATGGCTTTAACATTCAGTTATCTCTTTCAGTGACGGCTTTCTAATTAATGACTGTCTTTGTTCCACTCACAGCAAATACGTGATAATTCCGACACCCACATTTTTAACTCAAACTGGAGCTTTTTGTTAAAGGCATTGTTCCCAACCTTAATTTGAACTAGGGTCTCTCAGTTGAACTTGGAGCACCTTAAGCTCTAGACCATCGAGAATGGGGAACGAAGCTCCTTTCCTCCGTATATATATATAGGTTGTAAGATATTATTACCCTTCTCAGGGATAACACAATTGCCAAATAATGGTTAACACAAGAAAGCCTCCGGGCTGGGGTTTTCTTTTTTTTTCCCCCCCACGGCAAACGTCTCGTAGAATTACACACACACATTCCAATTAATGTCTTTTTCTGTTTAAAAACGTTTCTCCTTTTTCTTTGAAAGTCCTTAATGGGAGAGGGCATTTGCATACAGGACCGCAAAATGACATCGTTAATTAGAATAAAGCTATTGAGAGATATTGCTATATTTGTATCTATAAAAAAAAAAGATTCGTTTTACGGAAACCTTACATGTGTGACCCAAGTACACTTGTGCTAGCTTCTGAATAATGTCTTTAAAGTGCTAGTACATCTGTGCCCACTGGCATACGCAGGTGTTGACAAGGTTATAACCCCCTCCCCTCATTGCAATGAAATTTTGTATATTTAACATAGGAATATATGAGTTGTAGCTCTGTAACCTCCCTCCCCTATAAACTTTCTGCATGCGTCTGTACTTGTGCCTTTATTATATTATGATACATATGTGTACAATGTGATATAATTAAATTTTTAACATTTCAGACCGTATCAAGATGCTATCGTGTCACTCGTGACTTTGATGTTAGATACAGGGTTGCCATGTTTCAGAGGACAAACCATCAAACTCTTAAAAACGAGATTCTCGCCCGCATCAAGCGAAAAAGAAGCCGCCACTTTCATGCTGAAAATAATCAGAGATTCCTTCTTGAATTTCCGCACTCGCACTTACGACATGATTCAATATTACCAGAATCAAATTCCATATTAAAAGACTGAGTAGTATTCGTTAATCGTACTTAGCATATATGTTAATCTTATTTTGTATCATATGTACAAAAATATTATTTTTTAATTATGTTAATTTTTACGAGTTTATAGATACTTGTGTTGTTGAAGGCACGTGTATATCGATGTTAGCTCTTGATGTTCCTATTATAAATTATCATTGAATAAAGCTATTAATGGTTATGTATGTGGAAAAATATTTATCTTCTGGTCATAATGTTTCCCACTTCTCCCGATTTCTCGAAAATGGGCCTTATTTCTTTATTACCAGCAGCGGAAAAAGCTGTGAGTGACCACTTTCAGTCAAGTTACTGTTGCCTACGTTTTCTTGGATTTTTGTCGTGGAATCGCAGCGGATAAAAACTGAAATGTGGCCATAACCAGGGGCCAACTATGACTAATGGGAGGCTAGACCCAACTTGTATTGAGGGGCCCCTTGACAAGCGTATAAAGATTGGATATAAATCTGAAAAATGTACGCACCCGCTATTCCCATTTAAAATTGTAGGTAAGAATACGCTTTATGTTCCCACTTTGACGCCAACGTCAGATGTCAAAGAGTGCACTTGCATACTGGAAGTGGTAAAAGCAGCAAGTAGTGTGTGGCATTGGTGCACCAATTTCATGTTTTCGGAAATGCTATGGCATTCGCAATTATTTGAAAAAAATACAATACTGCGATTTTATGAAAATGTAAATAGACGAAAGATAAAATTTGTGAAAAAAAAATTGCAATAAAACTAAATAACACACAATCTCCAAAATTTTAAAGCCATTTATGATGAAATATAGCCAAATTATAGCTTAATTAAGCAGTGAAATTGCAAAACAAGTAATAATGAAAAAGAGTTCAGTTTAGTTATTCTCAGAGCTGAAGTTACAATTATTGTAATAGTAGATACCAACTACAATTTCGCTGGATTCATTTTGGATCTTAAATCCGAAGGAAGAAAAAATGATTTTGTTGCATTAATTTACTATTTTATCACAAGTAAAATCGTTAAAAATTTTTGGGGCCCCTCTTTTCCCAGGCCCCATGAACCCTGGCCATAGCTTTAATAAAATATCGAGGTCTGTGCACAAGATTTTAAAAAGGGGGGGTTGTGATTGAAATAATTCTCTCCCTTAAAAATGTTTAGGGAGAATTTAAATATTACCTAAGCACCTTTGGGGGAGGGAGTGCCACTGTGCTTATTTTCCTATGTTAGCCAATGTTAATTTTTGCTTACCAGGGGAGGGGGGTTGAAATGGCCAAAATATTGCTTACGTAATACTTGAACTCTCCATTATTTTACAATCAATAGTATTATTCCCATCCCCATATGCTTAACTTTTAAACAATAACAGATTAAGGGCAGTGCGAACAGTGCTGTCGCATTGGGTGACAAAATGGCATCTACACACAGAGCATAAAGGTAACACATTTGTTCTAACCTATAAAAAAAAGGGCGAATTTTCGATAACTCAGTTGTTTTTACTTTCAATTTAACAAAACTCCACTGTTATGCATACTTCTTGTACAATAAATGACATATTCGACTTTTTTCTAATTGAAAGTGTATTTCTACAACTAACGGTTAAAAAGGTATAACAGAGTTCTCAGTCATATTGGAGGAAAAAAAATCCTAGACTTCCTTGGCAAAATTCCCCGATCAATCAATCGCAAGTAACTTTCAACTGAATTTTGGTAAGAATTTTGTGAGGAAAATGGTTTCACATTCATGAGTGATTTAGCACTCCCCCTCCCCACACACACACTTTCCAAGGTTTGACTAAAAATGTTGTTTTTCCATGATCTTTAAGGATGATTTAAAGTTCGACGATTCCAAGCTGCATATGAAATTGTGGTATAACTTCTGTAACATTAATTTTTAACCACAATAAAGTAGTGGACTTACATTTTCCCCCCACAAGAAATCTAAACTACTTAAGACCCATGAAGCCAAGCCCCCAGACAGTTGGTTAAGACTTTTTTGGGGTGGGGGCTGCCATTGAGAGAGAGTTATTCGAACTCCAATTTCATGGTGTTGACATACCACCATAGCGTTTTGATTAATAAATATAATTTCCTTCCGACCTAGCTATTTGAATGACTTTGCCTACATAATGCAGAGAATTTTTAATCAGCATGCCATTGACACAAAACAAAAAAAATTTTAAACCTATGATCGTTATTTTTAAAAGTAGTATGACTAAAATTTTAGTAAATTTTTAAACACAAACTCCACACCTTTTTTTAATGATACAATATTCTATTAAAAGCCTACCCACAGCTCTTGACAAAGTAAACTTTTTTAAAGTACCATGAGCTGAAAAGGGTTGGTTGGCTGCACAACCTTGGTGTAGGAACGGCTGTCATGTGACACTAAACGAGTGGTAGGTATTATACCACTTGGGCTAACATATGCTTGAAGCCCCAAATAAATTCTTATAATCGATTTTGCCTGCTAGAAATTCAGGCAATGGACCTACAATTTCTAAGAAATTCTTAGAAACAGGTGGCAAAAAAAAAACTGCATGCATTTTACTGTACCATTCGTATTTCAAACCTGTTAACAGTATAATACAGGGGCACTGAGAGCCAACATCCCCCCCCCCACAAGATAGGTCCTTGCCAGCACGGGCCCCCTAGACTTTTTCTGGGCCCCAGGCTGCCTTTTCTCCCCTCTCGTTGGCTTGTATAATAGAAATATACATTACTATACAACCACCATGAAGCACTAAAATTAAAAATCACTGTCATGATGTTTATAAAGAAATGCATGATTTCTAAATGAATGCACAAGATACAAAGGTTTTGCACAAATATTTATTCATAAAATTTTGGTCTTTACAAATAGCTGCGTTTCAAAATGAGTATTTTAAAACAAAAAGGTCGTTCAACAAACTTGGCAATAAAGCTGGAAAAACAGTTACACGATGGTTAAAGCTTGATGAGGTATTTTTTACCTTAAATGTTGAAGCATAACACTGCAATACTTGTCAATACCATTGAACAAAAAGAGTAAGTAGATGCCCTTTTTTAATACTTGTATGAATCTGATAAAAGTACATGCACCCTAACAGAATTAGCAGTCGCTAACTAACCACCAACGACAAGACTTTGCGAGATGAGCCACATTTTTTTCCAATTAACTGTAAAGCTTTGTTACAAATTACAACCAAATTTATTTAGCAAATTTTTTGTAGGACACTTAATTCATAAGTTTTCTTGTAAAAGTATTTCCAAATAAAATCCATTTAACCGAATTCCTTTTTTCTAATTTAATTCACTATTTCACTCCCATAAAATTTTCAGATAGTTTAAATTTTCTTCCTTGAACACGTGTATTTAAGTTTTAACTAGTTTCCTGCTTACAAATTAATTCTGAATGTCATTCTGTCATCGTTGCTTCTATTCTCCATTGGTGAAAATTTAAACTACAGTGGAGTCTGGTAAAGTGACCATTTTTTTTTATACGAGAGTAGTAGTGGGAACTTAGATATATCCATACCAAAGTGTTATATATATATATATATAGTGACCACCTGTATATGGTGACAATTGAAGTCCAGTCCCAAGGATGGTCACTTCAGGCAGATTCTACTCTTTATTATTTAGTTTTTCTGGAGGAACCTCCCCCCACTGCAATTCATTTTAATACGAATCACACTATAGTATACTGACATTCACATTTTACGAATTATTAAATTGTTCACAAATTTATGGTACACTCTGTAATTGGAACAGTAAAACCTGCTTAAAATAACCACCTTTAGAACTGGACCGTAATGGACAGGTGGTCACTTCGCCAGGTTCCACTGTATATGATGTTACAGAACCAAGAGTCTAAAAAAGTTTACCTAGAAATAGTAATTAGACACATTTTCCATTTAACGAACTTTTTGGGTGGGACTTTGCAACTTCGTTAAATATAGGTTCAACTATATACATGACAGAGAGAAATTGGACATAGCAGAGGGTGTGTGGAAGAGTGGCTGCCAAAGGCAACGCTGTAATCCAAAATTTGACTATATACAATATCTGTAAAAGCAAGAACAGCAAATTAGTTTTCTTCATTTCTAAGAAAAGCTAAGTAGCTGTTCGTTCCTCCAAAGATATTCCACGATCAAAAATGCTTTGAATTAAAAAAAAAAAAAATCCATCTTCTAACAACTCTAATCTGATGCATCACCAATGCTTCTTTGTGGTAGGTTCCATGCATAGAGTTGCCTAATGTTACATTCTTGTACCATTGATATATATATATTTTTTTTTTTTTGATATAGACGCCTTGTACTCCTGTTTAATTCTATGTGCTTTTGTGTTATTTCCTTAATTTTCCGAGTTACATATCCTTTTATCCAAGAAAAAAAGTAAATAGATCAGCAAAAAACAAGAAAAGCACACAGTAGTACATTCCGCAAAGTCTTGTCAATAACATTCCATACATGGACAATTGTAAAAGTATTAGCGTTACATTGAGTGTTGTTATTCCAACAACCATGCTATTTGGATAACATATATATGAAAAAACTGATTCTGACGAAGAAACCATGCATCAGAAAAAAAAATAAAATACCCAACAACACTGATAGTCTTTTATCGACACACATTTCTTAAATATAGATAACTAATTTAACTAACAAAACAGATCTGAAGAAATATCCACTGATATGCTAAATATCACAGCCAAAACATGATTAAATGAGCACAGCAATTAAATTAAAATGACAAAGAATGACGACCTGATAAAACGTGAAAAGTAGGAGAAAATTAATGAAATGCAATTATTTTAAAAATAAAAATGGGACACAAGCACACTGCGAAGCTCCCATAGGAATCCATATTTCACTGTTTTTCATGTTTATTATTCTATTATTTTTAGTATTGGCTTCAGCCCGGGTGTGCAGTATTGCAGTTGCATTTATTTTACAGCTAAAGAACAGCAGAGGTCATGTTGCATTGGAATCTACACTTGTCAGAAGAAATACAAACCTCAGTTTCCTACGGAACTAAACCCAAGGCTACAATGAGCAAAGGGGATGTATTCTAGATTACCCTTGGAATTAAACCAGGATTAACAGCACACTAGTTTGTTTGTGGTTTTAAGGCTCAAAAACTACAATGGTCATGTTGCACCGGGACCTACTGTTTTCTGAGGAATCCGAACCTCTTCAGGCCTACGGAACCAAACCGACTTTAACGAGCAGTGCGATCTTTATGAGATCTGTTTGCACCCCAGTAATTTTTCGCCTAGAAATCGGAGACCTGAAGCCCATGAAACAGCACCCCTTGCTCCCCCACTGGGAAATTTCTTAGTAAACGGCAGATTCAGGTGCAACAGAATCTCAGCTGCTCATACATCATAAAACGTAAACTGACAAATGATATGCCAGAAAAATTTCACATGCCCAAAACTATGAAAAATATTTATTTCTTGGTGTATTGATTAGTTAATATGTGGTCAAACAATTAATTGTAACTTTGATATGTAACACATTCATAGGTAGGTACCAACTTCCAGAAGTGAAAAATATAATTAATAAGAAAATTAACCAGAAGTGAAAAATAAAATATAATTAATAAAATATATTAATATAATTAATTGTTAATCACCATGCATGTGCCGTCACTGGCAGATGAATTTTTCCCACTAGTTTACAGTTCGTATTTATGATTGTTTAAATATGTACAAAAAGTAAAATAAGCAAGGAAAATACATATTTAAAAATCAAAATTTTTAAAACGAATTTAGAAAGACACTGGGGATTTTAAATAAAATCTCCGAAAATCAGAAGAACTCGTTTTCAGACCGGAAAATTCAATAGAAAGTTAGAAGGCCTCTGGGTAAATCAGAAAGGTTGGCATCTATGCGTATTAATAGTAAATTGCTACTACCAATTTAGTTAAATATAGTCAAATTGCTAATTAAAGAGCTACAGTTCTTTTAGAAAATAGTCCAACTACAAAAGTGGAATTTTTCTCATCTCCGAGTACTGAGAGTATCACGCAAGGACTTCGAATTCAGACAACTTACAGTATCGTAAGATCGTTAAAGAAATTTTTACATACATCTTTCATAATGAAACCATATTTTCAGATAACGTTTCATATTGACAACATTTAAAGAATTTAGATGAATCGTCCGTAAAACAACCCAAAAACAACAGACTCCAGACACTCTCATAGTGACAAATTTTATCTTTCTCGCTCCAAATTCAAAACTGCTATTTTTTAAATAATTTCCTATCTGTGAGTAAACTCTGCATTGCAATTAAAAAAAAAAATACATCAAATAATGAGGTGTATATTTAAATAAAAACACCTGAAGTGCCTTCTTGGAGTATTTGGTCAATTCAAAATAAAACATTTGACAATGAATATAAAGCGAGAAAACAAGAATGATACATGAAATACTATAACAAATTGCTCACTTAAATAATTTTCGTAAAAAGCTCTATGTTTCAGCAACCAACAATTTAACACTACTAACCATTAATAAAACATCGATAAACAGTAAACCAGTTTCGCATGTAACGATAATCAATTTCTTGCCGTTTCCGGCTAGCATTTCCAACTTACAAAAAACAGTGATATGAAGACAATCTCACGACTTACGTTAAGCCATTGCAAACAAATTTTTACTACGAAAAAGACAAACACATTTACCGTCTTCAGTATTTTAAAAATGGGAATTGCAGTTAGACATAATTCTTCTATGCTGTCTCCATTAAAAACTGTTAACAATACAACTGCTTTCCAAATGAGGAAGAAGAGTACTGACTCCATTAAGCAAGTGATCATTTACTCAATGACGGATTATTTTCTCAGCATCGATTTTGCTAATTAAAATAATTGTTTGCTCAAGATTCTACATAGCAACTGTTTACTCAGAATCAAGGTTGCTAAGTAAACAATTTATGAGGACTTAATTGGTAGAAGAAATAGACCCCAAAATGCAATAAAATTTACCAAAATACATGTTCGATTGAATTTCTTTGCACCGCATTGCTTATTATTCGCTGCTTTTCGCATTAGCTTGTGTGTTTATTTAATCTTTTCAATTTCTCTATTTAAGGAATATGAATATATATATAGTAGAACCTGCCTAAACTGACCACCTTTGGGACTGGATTGCAATGGTCACCATTTTGGATAGACATAAACAAGTCCGTACAAATTCTCTCTTATATAAAAAGATCACCTTATTCAGTTGGTCAATTTACCAGGCTCCACTGTATATCAAAATAACATCAACGATGTTTGTGTATACACACTTTGTAATCGGAAACACGTTTGAACATGCAACTTATGGCCCATAAAGTTGATATAATTCAATCATAAGTTAATAAAATTATTCAAAAATTAATCCATTTAAAAATGAGAAGTGAATAGTAAATTCTAAGGTTATATATATATATATATAAAAGATTGTTTTCAGGACCGTATTTGTCAGGGACGCAGGCCGCATTACGAATATACCTGCGCCCTGGACAAGACAGAAAAAACAAACTTGTTGTTAATGGTTCCCTAACTTTACACAAGTTGTTAAAATATTAATATTGGTCTGATAAGTGTATTCAACAATTCTCTAGATAATTTACACTTGGGTAATTATGGAGGGCGGGGGATAGGTATTTTAATTAATTTGATGACATAGCACTATGAAGAATAAAATAAATAGAAAAAACGTTTTTAAGCATAGTTGAAGTTTTATTAGACAAATTTCAATGTGTTTCGGATGGACTTTAGCGTCCCTTGTCGGGAATACATGTCCATCTGGAACCGAAAACAAGTAAGTGTTGTCGACTCACCGATGTGTTGTGTTGCCAGTTAAATCCTGTTTACGGTTCAAAAGTTGCTATTAACTTTAACTGCCACTCCATCTATTGGCGGTGAAATGCTAGATTAAATCAGGTGGGATGGTAGGTGAAGGTTCGAAGGGATGGAAAAATTGTTCATCCCTCCAAACGCGAAGATAATCTCCCCGCATCGCAATACTGGAGAGTATAGCAAATTTTCTGTCAATGTAACCCTTCTTATATCGGCCAGACGAAACGTGTTTTATGTCTCAGATTAAAACAGATACATCAAAAAGGCTGAATTCAATCAATCGTCCATCGCAGTCCACTGCTGACAAAAAATTCATAAACAATTTTTATGATGCCACCATCATTCATTAATCCGAGTCTCCTTCACAATTAGATTTTTTGGAAGCATATTTTATTCACAAACACTCTAGTGACATTGTAAATGATCACGGGTCCACTTCATACTTCAGTGAAGCTTGGAGAAACCTACTTCTTTTACCTTCGCCTACCATCCCACTTGATTCAATGTAGCATTTCACTGCCGACACATGGAGTAGCAGTCACCATTAGTTTCAGTTTTTTAACCAGAAACGGGATCTACTGCGGCAACACAACCCATCGGTGAATCGGCAACATTGCATTGCGTATTTCGGTGACAGATGAGCGTGTGTTCCTGACGAGGGATGGTGAAGTCTGCCCGAAATGCTTTGAAATTTGTGTAATAAAATTTAAACTACGCTTAAAAACGTTTTTTTTTTTCTATTTGTTAGGTAAGGCTATACTTGTAAATTAATCTGACGTTCATTGGGGTAATTCTTGTTACACTTATTTGATTTCTATATGTATACAGAGACATACCATATACACTAGCCAAAGAAAAATTATTTTGGTGGTATTGGTGATGATATTTTGATATAATTAAATTAGTTTTATATAGGCCACTTAAGTACCACATACACTAATTGTCGGTTTGAGTATGTCTGCGGCTTATAATTGGAATTTACTGGATTACAAATTAATATACTAATCAAGATGGTAGCCAGGATTTAACTTTGGAGGGGTTCGAATATTTTTACAGTATGCAGCAATACAATCCCAGCATGCAAGGCCGTAGCCAAGTCCCATTAAAAATTTAGTTTCGGGGGGGGGACCGGTCCCTAAGATCCCCCCTCTGGATACGGGCATGATACTAATATATCATTATTGCTGTAACATTTCTATATATATACGCACACACACACATACAGGGTTCACACTCACATTGGAGAAAAAAATTCTCTAGGCTTTTCTAGGTTTCTCCAATAAAACTGCCCAACTAATACCAAACAAAATTGTGAATTGTTTGTTTGTTGTTTTACAGCTCAAAGACTACAATGGTCATGCTGCGCTGCGACTTATTAGTTTATGAGGAATCTAAACCTATGGACCTACAATTTTTCTGAAGAATACAAACCTCTTAAAGCCCAGGGAACCAAACCCCAGACTACAGTGAGCAGTACGATCTTTATGAGATCTCTGAGTAAGCTTTCTTTGCGCTGTTGAGAGTCGAACCCGGATTAATGACGCACAGGGTGAATGCGTTACCACACTGTGCAACCACAGGGCAAATTATGAATTGAATTTTGGTTTTGGGAAAAACAGCTTTACAGTCACATGAAGTTTAGCCATCCAAAACAGGAGTTGGGAAGGCTTTCCCCCGAGTTTCTCAGGTCTGACCAAATAATTTCGTTTTTCCCTGACTTTTAGAGACTTGCAAATTCCCTGGCAATTCGAGGTTCTTTACGTATGTAGGAACCCTG
>QLNU02015270.1:85129898-85143559 GCA_006491805.2 Dysdera silvatica
TTGTATTTTTCACACTAGTTTTGACGCTTCCGTTTGTAACAGTGTTGGAAAACATTTCTTTTTGGCCAAGTTTCTTTTCCAACTCCTCGAAAATTTTCGCCCTGTTTTGCAAAGCCATGGTGGTATTCATAGGTTGTGCGAGCCTTTGTTGAGATGGAATGCTTACTGATGCAGCAGAACTGAGTATGTTAGGATTGCTACCGAACATGGGGTTCATAGTGAGTGGCCGTAAGGTCTGTCTCGTCTTGTTAACACTCATGGGACGAACCATGCGAGTGGGGCTACATGTGCGGAGTGAGAGCTTAAATTCAGGAGTTTTGGGAGCTTCAGGAACTGTCGAACCATACACTGTAGAAGGTGAAGACTGCTTTTCAACAGGAACAGTAGAATAATACCGGCAGGAAGATTCGTCAGAAGAGGAGGGTGGCACGTTATAATATCTATCTGGCTGCAGTTCGGTGTCAGACATGAAAGACGAGGTGTCGCTAAAGAAGTCATAATTAGAAGATCGTTTTGTATCGACGCAGCACAGCCCAGAAAATGTATTAGCAAGGGACAAATCTACGAGCGACGTTGAAACACGAAGTGGACTTTGAGAACTACTGCTGCTCACCGGGCTATCCTCACTCAGATCTATTAATATTCCCTCTTTCACACCTTCACTAGATTTCGAACTTCTGTCCTTTCTTTTAAAATGGTTCAGGAGTATTTCGGGAGTGGCTTCGCTGGAGTTTTCATTTTTAAATTTACTATAGCCAAACTGCTTTGATGTGCTAGACTTCGATGACACAGAACCATCGGAGGGTGATCCTGCATGGTACACAAAAAAAAATAAAATAAAATAAAACATACAGTAAGTAAATATTGCGATCATTCACATCATAAACAAAAAAAAAAGTGCCACATCTACCATAAACTTCAAATATAAAAACACATTAACAATTTTAATAAATATGAAGAAATATTTCCATCCATTTGAAATGAAACGGGAAGTTCAATGTAACCTACGAATAAAAGCTTAGTTGTTTTTTTTTCAATCATAGCTTTTCAAATCACTAGCCTTTCCTCCCTCCATAGGCGTCAAACCCATAACAGCACAGCACATTTACATTCAATACACCATAACCTTGAGTAAAAATAAACACATAACAAGAGTGGAACTCTACGTTTCAAGGTTCATACGAGAAAAAGTTAGAGAAGAACAAATTTGCTACACACTCAAGCTGGACTCAAATGAACAATCTCTTAAATATTATTGGTACAAACCAATGGGACACTCCGAGGAGGTAATCTCGTAAAATAATTTATGATGTTGTGGGAGAATTTAATCATTATCATTAGATTCGAGTCCAATTGAAGCGTGTGGCAAATTTTCTTTCCTCTCATTATAACATGAAATAGGTTATAGCATGAACAGCAAACCAGTGGGGGGCGTTAGACCAAATCGTGATTAATTCTTCCAATCTTTTCAATTACTTAAGGAAGCCCCTTCCTTCCTTTACCCCCTTTAGCAAATAGGTTAGTTTGGGAGGAATAAAAGAGGGATTAAAAAGATTTAAAGAGGATTAAAATAATTTACTCATCACCATTAACTTAATATAGCTATAACAGGACGAATGAAGATGATACTACATAATGGGATAAACTGCAGACAACGGACAAGACATTTCCAGTTGGAGGCAACTCACTTTTATTACGATCACGCAACTTGGGTGTCGGCAGTGGCTCTTCCTTCAAACCCAATAGATCAGGTGGCTCCATAGGATTTCTTAGGTAAACTCTGTGCAAAGATAATGAAAAGAAAATGCTATAAGCTAACAAGAATTTGCTTAAGTTTTGTCACCATTAAAGCAGTAATGATACGCACTCGTCAATGAAATCGGGTTGGCCCCAGCTCTTTCCCAGAATATCGCCATGTCCTGTATGAATGAAACTGTTTCGTAATGGTTTGCTGATATCTTCTGTGGTGAGCTGTTTCTGCCGATCTTCAATGCAGCGAGGGAAAGATGCAATTTCAAATGTCCTCTGATTTTGTCCTTTCCAACAAAAATGTTCTTGCCTAAAAAACAAAAGTTCGTCTACACACCGATGCACTAAATAACAACGAACGGAAAATCTTTGTAAATAAAGTAACAATTTTTACGTGTGTTACATGATTCATTGTCGCACTGGTGAAGCGGGAAAATTATACAGTAACTCCTCGTTATATTGCACTCATCGGGATACATAGCAAAATGTACGATATATCCAAATGCACGATACAGCGGGCGATGATGATAAAAATTATACGTTTATGAACATATGTAACAAAAATTTACCAGCGAAAGTACAATAAAAAAAAAATAATAATAATAAAGACAGAAAAGTTTCCTTTACCTTTCAATTTTACGTCTAAATGCACATACACATTTAATTGATTATTGTACACCCTTCATTCTCTTGCGAAGAAGGTATTTAACGTCAGCTGTTTCGATTTTTCTTTCACAACCTGCTTTACAGCAAATACGAGAGAAAATGGATCAACCGCATCTCACTTATATGATTTGAGTTGCATTTCTTAAATGCGGCGTAGACTTTCTGAAGCATGGCTTCCTTCATGGTGATAGGAGGAGGAGGACTAGTTTCTTCTTCTTCATTGCTGTCATCTTTTGGGCTCACTTTTTATTGCACACGAGCTATTATCTGCTCACCTGAATGAGTTCCAGGAGCTGATTCGTTATCATTTACATTAATCCAATCTTTCACTTCATCTTCGCACACACACTAAACCAAGCAGATTTGATTGTTGAACTAGAAGCTCCTTTGGGTCATCTTCATTAGCATTAAGTTCGACATGAAACTTTCAGCAAGTATTTGGAAATGGTTTTTGATTTAACAGCGAACTACACCTTTTGGGAAATGTACATGGCATCTTTTAAGTTCACATTTTTTATTGCCTTGGGCAGTAGTCGTTCTTCAATGAACAATAGGTTGCTCAGTAACTCCCATCAATAGCTTTTTTCCATGTAGCAATTATTCCTTGGTCCATTGGTTGACAAAGACTTGTGCTTGGTGGCAAAACACAGCTTTGATATTTTCATCTGATGACATAAGATCGTTATCGGGATAAGCACTGTGTTGGTCTTGAAGGGGAGTATGGCCTTTTCGTCCAAACCCTATTTCTCAGATGAAGACAAACTGATAGGCAGACATTATTAGGTTGCTTTTTGGTTTTACGGCTCAAAGACTACAGTGGTCATGCTGCGCCGGGACCTACTGTTTTCCGAGGAATCTGAACCTCTTAAGGCCTAGGGAACCAAACCCCGGACTACAGTGAGCAGTGCGATCTTTATGAGATCTCTGAGTAAGCGTTCTTTGCACTGCTGGGAGTCGAACCCGGATTAGCGGCGCACTAGGAGAACGCGTTACAACACTGCGCCACTGCACAGCGCAGACATTATTAAAATAAAACCATTTTTTGAATATAGTTTATGTCATCCAAGCGTTTCTTGAACTTTCAGATGTCACTGGTAGATTTTAATTAGTCATGTTCTTCAAAACTCTAGGAATTTTGCTGTTTCACCACAAGGAACATCTTCAATTTATGGCTTCCTGCTTTGATACAAAAAAAAGAAAAAAGAAAGAAATATCACCCTGTCCTTTTATATCCAGTATTTTTCGTACTTTTCTTACAATCCTCTATTCTGTTTGGCAATAACTTTCAGTATAGTGCAGTTCCATCAGCATTGTATAACTGCTAGTCTTTTATATCCAAATCATCAAGTTTCTTCTTGAGTTCAGCAGGAAATTTCTAAGAAGCTTCTCAGTCAGCTGATGGATTTTCTCCATGAATTATCCTCTGTCTAATGCCATGCCACCACCAAAACCAACCACTGCCCACTTCAAAAAAATTTTTTTTCACCAAGATTTTTGTCTTCTCTTTGATGATGGGACCTGATAAAGGAGCTCCTAGTGCATGCTGTTCTTTGAAGCATAAGAATACTGCCTTGTCTAGCTCGTCGACATTTGCCAATCAAGCTCATTTTCTCTTTAATCCTTCATCTTGATCAATGTTTTCCACAAATTTTCTTAATTTAGGTTCTTATTTAGGCACCCTCTCACAGTAGAAGCTCTAACGCCTAGCTCGTTATTGCATCTTTTTTATCTTTTTCGATAACGTCCAATTTTAATTTTACAGACGGACCGAGTCGTTTAGGAAGTTATAATTAACGCAAGAATTCGTCCTAACTAATAAATGAACACAGCACTCCTATCGCTGATGGAATCCACCACAACAATAAAAAAATTTCAACATGGATTAACCAATGAGATGCAATTTACCCACCCATTTTCTTTTCACCCGACGACTCACATTGTAACACTTCAATCTCGGAAAGCAAAAGAATATAAACGAAAAATAAAAGCAGGCAATATATTCGAATGTGCGATATAACAAGGGGCTACTTTACCACATTCATTGTCTATGCAATGTTGGATGAAGGTCTTTATATGTGACTATTCTGAGCAATTATCTTCATTATTATTCGAATCTGCTTCTTTATTTCATTCATCTTGCTTAAGAAAGTTCCCTTATTACGATGATAAATCGACACCCACATTTTTAAGCTCATACTAGACGTGCTGTTTTGGGTATAAGGAGAAAACGATAAATCGTCCTCACCCTAGGGTTGAACTAGGGTCCCTCCGCAATTGCCAATAATATTGGCAATTATGTTATCTCTGAGAAGTATAATATAATTGCCAATAATATTGGCAATTATGTTATCTCTGAAAAGGGTAATATCATCTCACAAGGATCCCTTAGCTATCGGAGGCTCTTTAAAATCCAGTTGAGAATATCAGTTGACCATTTTTGGTTGGTCCTTTTTGTGATATGCCCAATTATTCCATGCATCTTCCCAGAATTCTCTGGGTTGTTTGCGATTTTCGTATTGCTTTTTTTTTTATAGCTTCGTAGCCCATATATATATAAAGTGTGATCGAAAAGTCACACAACTCATCAAGTACAGTAACATATAATACAGAGTATACAGAAATCGTTGTTTACAGAATGTTAAATCGCAGAGTTCAATGCTAAAGACAATGGCTACAGCATGTGTTCAAAACGGCTATCTTCCTGAATAAATATTCATGCCTATTCTTTTCATAAGCAAAACCACTCAGCAACCACATTGCATATAATCGATATTAGTACATTTGCCTGTTGGTTGTCACCTCTTTTCACCTTCCGGGAACAACTGAGTTTGAAGCAAGTTTTCGATCACACTGTATAAAGTAAAATTTCTGTATATCAAAGTTTTGATAAACCCTGTAAAAACTTGGAGTCCCTGTTCATTACAGAGAAAAACTGTTTTCATATATATATCAAAAGCATTTATGGAACCTTTGATTTTCATATATGGAGGTCCTATTATATACATGAATGAGTAATTGTAAAGAGATCCAAGTCAAATTTTTTTTGAAATATTTTTATTAAAAAAAATAATTTAGGCCTAATAATATTTAAACATCTTCATGGAAATGAACTTACTAGTTTACTGTAATTATAGTATATGTGGAAAGAGAATTATCTGATTTTTGTCTCGTTTAATTATGAAAATTGTATATATGTTTTCATTAACAATTATATATTTGTTTTTTAAAACAACTCAGATTTAACTTAGATCACTTTTAACAATCGCTCATTCACATATATAATTAAATGTGCCCTGAACAATAAAAGTATAAAGCATGACTATTTGGTTGTCGTACTTTTAACAAACAGAGTACTTTCATCAATAATCATGGGACAGCTATAAATCATTACCTAGAAAACAACCTTTGATTATGATGTTGTAACTCTACAAAAGTGTCGTTTCATCCATATGAACTACATTTATTTGAATGGGGAAGGGAGGGATGAAGCTTTATACAACCTTCTCTCAATGGGCCTCCTCGATCTGCTAGTGCTTATGATTGGCACATCAGTAAATGTAGCAAAAAAAACACAACGTTTCAGGAAAAAAATTCATGTGAGACTTCGCCCGAAAATAGAAGCTAATAGAATTACCAACCTTCTATCAATGATTTCTATAACATCTCCGATCTCCAGTTTGAGTTTCCCCGGTTCATCGTAATTTTGAGCACTTTTAATAACATGGGGTCGAGCCTAATAAAAAATAAAAAAAAAATATTCACTCTGCTTGTGTTTCTTATTGAAGCAAAAGCAAATTTGGGACACTTATGATTTGATTACAATTACAAACAAAACATCATACCCTGGATAAGAAGTTTTTCATATCCTGAAAAAATGGCCTGTCTGAAGGTTTGGCAGCCCAACACTGTAACATCATTTGGTAAATTTCGTGGGAACAGGAGGCTGGCTGCAGTAATCTCTCACCTTCCTGGTCTATTTTTTTCAAAATCTACAATAGTAAAAAAAAAAATTCAATATACAGTGAACTCGGTTTTTAAAAATATTCGAGAGAACAAGAAAAGATATCGTTATCATGTTTCCCACTCTTTTGTCCTGATGAAATTCAAGGACTTTTAAAGGGCCTTACATTGTAAATTACAATTCACTTGTACATAAAACTTAATTAAAAATGCAAGACATTATAAGCATAATACGGAAATTAGAGTGTTTAATTGAATCGGTCATTTTGAAAAGGGGTTATATTTCATTGTTTTCATATGGAGTTTACCCCTTTTCAAAATGACCAATCCAATTATGTTGCTCCTTTTCAACTTGGCACACTGCTAGCAAAAGTTACCCTTTCTACATCCCTTGTATCAGCCCTGCTCAGCAGGTGGGGGGGAGGGGGGGAAGGGGTGTGTCTGAAGCACTACTGGCTTTGTTACGGAAATAAGCAGAAATGTACTTTTATTTCATTTTATTTTTTTTCCTTTTGCCAAAACTTGAAAAATGGTTTTCAGAAAAATTCAAGGACCAATCATACTTTTGTCAGTTTTCAAGTATTTTTTAACGGCCCCGACTTGGCAAAAAAATTCGAAGACTTTTTAAGGACAGTGGAAACCATGGTTATAAACAAGGTTAAACATGATGTTCTACATCTGTCTGGACCGGAGGAAAACGTTGCTACGGACAGATTTTACTATAGCTAAAAAAAAACAATTCCGTATCGTATTTACTGAACATGATATTGGTATAGGTGGAAAAAGAAATTATGACCTTCGGGGGAAAATAACACATGGTTTGTATGTCTGTTTGATGGCACAAGAGCAGCTGAAATTATACCACACCAGATTTGTTTTTATGGTGCAAGGACAGCAAAGGTCACTCTGTGGCAGCTAAACCAGAACATAAGGAGTTTTCTGAAGGATGAGAATCCTCATTGAACCCCCAGGAAGCAAACACTGAGAATGCCGATCAGCGGAGAAACGTATTCAATACGATGGAAATTTTAAACCAGACTTTCTGCACAGTGAACAGATTAACACTATGTGGCGCTGCAGGTGAGAGAATTGAATTTGAATACCTGATGGTACATTGCACCATTCGCTCTTCTTGAAATAAAGAGTTTATAAAAAAAAATGGATTAAATTACCTCGGGACCAGAATATGCAGCCCAGGGCTCCTCTCCAAAGCTGAACATTTCCCATAATGTAACAGCAAACATCCAGGTGTCGCTTGCGTGAGAAAATTGGCGGAGCTTCAGACTTTCTGGGGCACACCTGCAGCAGAGATCCACAGCTATTATAGAAGCTCGCACATACACAATAATAAGAGTCAGCATTCCCAATCACATTGAAAACAAAAATACCCTAATCTGTACAGTCATTCTCCCCATCGTTTCCAACAAAATTCTCTGACTAATTTCTATGACTTTTCTCTATGCATTCAATTGAACTTCAGTTGTGGGGGAAATAGTTATACGTTCGTGAGAGATTTAGCTATTTGATATAGAAAAGTTTTGGTTAAGCCTAAGGTAGTGTTTCTCAACCTTTATAAGACCGCAGCTTAGCAAATTCTCCTTTTTTAAGAGGGTTTGGTCCCAACAAATGTACTCGTGAATACTTTTCCATTTTTTTTTTAAATTTCATACAATAAACTATCGTAAGTATTAATAATTAATTATGGCACAATCATAAAGAATATCAACATAGGCATAATTTGGCGGGGGGCAAGGGGGCACATACCCCCAGGGTTTTTTTTTTTTGTTTTTTTTAGAATAGAACCAAAATCTTATTTTTCCACCCAAATTTGTGTTGATTTGTTTTGCCACCTTCCCCCCAGTTTACGCTATATTTAACCCTCAAGTTACGCCAATGAGTATCAATATACTCCTTTTATTAGTATACACTTCGCTGATACACATACTTGCTGATTGGTCAGGTATTTGTAACACAATTGTTAGTTCGTTCAGTTTTAAGAACAGAGGATGTACCACACGCCATCATAATTAACTTACAGACACTTTTTATGACAGGTCATAATGAGTAGTATGCTCTTTACCTAATGATAAAAAATTTCAATGCCTGAAAATTCCCCCATCATTTATGAATATATTAACATATTTAAAAATTTGAATATCTGATGGCACATTGAACCATTCTCTCTTCTTGAAATAAAGAGTTTATAAAAGAATGGATTAAGTTTGGACTTTTGGCTGGCAGCTGCTAAACAGATATTATTTAGGCGTTCTGGGTCTGAGCTTTTCAGCGTGTTCACGACTATTATTCTCTTCAAAATATTTCCATGATAAAATATTTATTTATGAAAAATGCCCAGAAAACTGAAATGACCAATTCCAGGAGAACTTCTCGTGGCTCAGTGGATGAGTTGGTTGGTTGTGATTTTATAGCACATGGACAGCAAGGGTCAGTCTGCGCCGAACAAGGTGAGAACATGCACACAGTGCTCAGCGGTTGAGAAAAACTAGCCTAGGGAACCAGCTACAGTGACCAGTTAGCGGGTAAGCATACTTTTCTTTTGACACTGTTGGCAGTCAGAACACTAGGCGAACATGTTACCACGACAGGGCCACTTTCAAATTAAAAAAAAGTACTCTATATATATATCATCATCATATTCAACCATTATCTATCCACTGCTGGATGAAGGTCTCTCCAAATGCTTTCCACACAAGTCTATCCTGGGCCATTCGTTTCCACGTCACCCCAACCTGTTTTCTTATTTCATCCACCCATCTAGTTTGAGGACGTTTTCTAGGTCTTCGGTGGTCTCTTGGAATCCAGTTCAGAATTTCTGTTGTCCATCGTTGATCAGTTCTTCTTGCAATATGCCCAGCCCATCGCCATTTCAGCCCTTTTACTTTAACAATGATGTCCTCTACTCTAGTTTGCTCTCTCACCCAAGTGTTTCTTTTTCGATCTCTCCTAGTTATTCCAAGCATGCACCTCTCCATGCTCCTTTGCGTTGTCTGTAACTTTCGTATTGCTCCAACTGTTAGACTCCATGTCTCTGATCCATAAGAGAGGACTGGCAATACACACTGGTTGAAGACCTTTCTTTTTAGACACAAAGGCAATTTCCCCTTCAGGATAAAACTGTTTCTTCCAAATGCACTCCAGCCAAGTTTAATACGTCTGTTGAGTTCTTTCATAATGTTGCCATCCATTGAAATCAGCTGGCCAAGGTAAATATATGAATCAGCAATTTCTAGCTCAATGTTGTCAACTTGTATTTTTGTTTCCTCTACAAAATTATTGAACATGATCTTAGTTTTTTGTAGGTTCATCTTGAGTCCAACTTCTTTACTTCTAGTTGAGAGCTCCTGTACCATGTCTTGGAGTTCTGATGGGTTCGTTGAAAAAATAACAATGTCATCAGCAAACCGCAAATGATTTAAATATTCACCATTTATTTTTATTCCCTTGTTATTCCAATTTATCAGCTGAAAAATCATCTGTAAAGCTGAAGTAAAAAGTTTTGGAGAAATGGTATCTCCCTGCCTCACCCCTTTGCCAAGTTTGATAGTTTTGGTATCTTTATGTAACCGAAATTTTGCACTTGCATTTTTATACACACGTTTCACCATGTCAATGTACACATCCTCAATGTCTGTTGATCTTAAAGAGTTGATGACTGCTGATGTTTTAATAGAGTCAAAGGCCTTCTCATAGTCAATAAATGCAACACACAATGGAAGTTCATATTCATGTGTTCTTTCAATTAATTCTCTTAATACTTGAATATGGTCCACTGTACTGAATCCACTTCGAAATCCAGCTTGTTCTCTTGGTTGAGCTGCATCTAATTTTTTCTGCAGGCGATGTGTTAGCACTTTTGTGAAGATTTTATAAATAGCAGGTAACAAGCTAATTGGTCGGTAATTTTTCAAATCCTCTTTATCACCTTTTTTATGCAAAAGAATTACTGTTGCAGAATCCCATTGGTTTGGTATGTTACCGCTGTTAAGACATTTGGTAAAGAATTTTGCAAGTATGTCTTCTACATATTCTCCAGCTTCTTTTAGGATATCTAATGTAATACCATCATCGCCAGGGGCTCTTCCTTTCTTCATACTTTTTATTGCAAATGAAACTTCTTCTTTTAAGATTTTAGGAGCTGTTCCTTCGACTATTTCAGTGTCTTCGTTTAATCCACTGTTACTTTCATATAGTTTTTTGTAGAATTCTTCAACTCTTCTAAGTATTTCTTCCCTATTTCTTGTTACGGTGCCATCCTCTCCTTTTAATGCAATGATGTGTTTCTTCCCAACAGATAAACTTCCTTTAACAACCCTAAGGCTCTTGTTATTTTCAATGGCCTTCCTTACTAACTCACAATTGAATTTTCTTATGTCTTCTTTCATGCTTTTGCGCAGAGTTTTACAAAGTTCTATGTACTCAATCCTGGAACTGGTATTTCGATTGTCCACCTTCATATCTCTTCGCCTTTTCATGAGCTGTTTCGTCTTCTCAGATAATTTGCTATTGTGCTTTTTACAGGTTACACCACCAATTTCCCCAGCAGTTTCAACTATTGTCTTAACAATGTTTTCATTTGCTTCTGAGATATCACTTTCATCAATAAGTCCTTCCAGTGCAGAAAAGCGATTTTTTAATTCCAACTTGAATGCCTCGGTATTTTCTTTTAATTTCTTTAAATCCACCCTCTTACTTACTTGTTTCCTAATGAGCTTCTGTCGTTCTAATTTAGTATTTAAGTGCACTTTACATCTCACCATTCGATGATCACTTCCAGTATTAAATCTGTTCAGTACACTGCAATCTTCAATAATTGATTTCTTGTTTGCCAGGATATAGTCAATTTCACTAGTTCCCCCATTTGGGTGTTTCCATGTCCATTTTCTTTGCGGTTTCTTCTTAAAAAATGAATTCATGATGCTAAGGTTTTCAGCTTCTGCAAATTCGATGAGTTGATCGCCACGTTCATTCCTTTCCCCATATCCGTATTTACCAACCGATGTCTCTCCTTGTTCCTGTTGTCCAATTCTTGCATTGAAATCCCCCATGATGAGCTTGATATGTTGTTTCCCTTTGGTGTGTAACTCTTTGATTTCTTCATAAAATTCTTCAACCTCTTCGTCGGTATGGCTTGATGTTGGTGCATATACCTGTACTATTTGAAGTTGGTATCGCTGGGTTAGTTGAACAACGAGCCTCGCTGCTCGATCTGATGTACTTTCAACTTCCAGAAGACAGTCTTTAATTCTTTTGTTGATTAAGAAGCCAACACCACTTGTTCTTCCAGTTTCCGTTCCTCTATAATAAAACAAATGTCCACTTTTAAGTTCCACCAACTCTTCACCTTTTCTTCTAACTTCACTGAGTCCTACAATGTCCCATTTGATCTTGTCAAGTTCTTCTTCCAATTCCTGAAGTTTTGCTTCAGAAGCAAGGGATCGTCCATTATACGTTGCCAAGGTCAATAACAAACGGCAGCCTGGGCCATTCCAGTGATTCTTAGCACCCCCTGCTTTCATGCCACACTGACCGCTGCCTTGATCAGGAGCACTCCAGCACCTGGAGACTAGGGGCCATGGTTTCTGGTGTGTCAACATAATGGAGGAATTAGCCATAATTTCACCACGCTGGCTAGACGGGTTGGTGAATTAGCCCTCCCCTTCCGCCTTTCTATCCGTGCAGCAAATATTAATTTGCCACATAAATAGAAAGCTCAGCCTGCACCACTTGAAGGCGGGGTAGGACACTAGGTTACTGGCCTGGCCGGTTCCACACATCGTCACATACGTTCAGCGTGTGGGTCTCCTTCCAGTTAGATACCAGCAACCCTTTTGCAGGCCATATATATCCGATTCCTACAGAGCAGCATGAAACAATGGAGAACCCGGTTACAGCTAAACACGCCAGACAGTAAAATAGAAACGGCCGAGATCCCCATCCGCCGCGGAATCTTTCAAGGAGACGCACTAAGCCCCCAGTGGTTCTGCTTGGCGTTAAACCCCTTGTCAAGGATGCTGAACACAAGTAAATACGGATACATGCTGAAGAAAGACAAGAGAAACCTACATAAAGTCTCCCACCTCATGTACGTAGATGACATCAAGCTATACGCGCCAACAATCACCCAACTCCGACAACTCATCAGTATAACAGAGACATTCTCCAAGGACATAGGAATGGAATTCGGCCTCGATAAGTGCAAAATACAGAAGAATAGCAAAGAAGATTTACCAGGCATCGAACTCGAAGACGGGAGACTACTGAAGACCTTGGACGAGGGCGAAACCTACAAATACCTAGGGATAATGCAAAAACGGCAGCAGGAGCACAAGAAAGTCAAAGTCCAGCTCACGCAAGCATTCCAAGAAAGACTTAGAAGCATTGTGAAGACGAAACTGAGCGGGAAGAACACCACGCAAGCAATTAACGCATATGCGGTACCAGTGCTCACCTACTCCTTCGGGATCATCAAATGGTCCAACACTGAACTAGAACAACTCCAGCGGAAAATGAGAACCATCCAGAGAAGAGCCGGACAACTACACCCTGCAACGGCAATTGAACGGCAAACACTACCCCGGGAAGAAGGAGGACGCGGACAAGCGGACCTCAAAGACTTACATGACAAGCAGATCCAGAGCATGAGGCAATACTTCCAGTTGAAGAGTCCCCGATCGCCACTCATCCAAGCCATAATACAAGCAGATGCAAATTACACGCCACTAAACCTGTGTAGTACCGAAGAGCGTGTCCTCGAAACAGCCAACGAACAGAAACTGAGAACTTGGGCCGGAAAACCATTACATGGCAGGCACTACAATGACCTGCAACAACCACACGTTGACAAAAAGGCATCAAATTCTTGGCTGGCCAAAGGCACTCTCCAGCCAGAGACAGAAGGATTCATGCTAGCCATCCAAGACCAAGTGATCGCAACAAGGAACAATCAGAAATTCATCCAGAGAAAAGACATAGAAAGCGACAAATGCAGACACTGTCATGCGGCATCGGAGACAATCCAACACGTGATGGCAGGATGCAAGATCCTTGCGCAGTCAGACTACAAACATAGACACGATCAAGTAGCGAAAATAGTCCACCAGAAATTGGCAGCGAATGCTGGCTTTCTGACAGAAAAATGCCCGTACTACAAATATGAGCCAGAGACCGTGCATGAGAACGAAACACACAAGCTTTACTGGGATAGAGCAATCATAACAGACAAGACAGTCCCACATAACCGTCCTGACATAACCCTCGTCGATAAA